>JAANYP010002836.1:0-320000 GCA_020465985.1 Centrapalus pauciflorus
TTCACTTCATTCATTCTAGCCTTCCTTTCAAGTTCAGTTTTTGGAGGAGTTTTTACTGGTTTTCCCTCAGCATCAAGTTCTGGATCAACTGCAGGAGGAAATTCAACAGCTTCCCATATGGCATAATCAATGAATTGAATATGCTGTTGAATCCTGAGTTTCCACATCTCAAACTCAGTTGGCTTGAGCATAGGCACTTTGAGTCCTTGCCCAGATCCACTGCTGCTATTTTCAAATTCCATTGAAAAAGATTAAAAATTTGAAAGAAAGTTTTCGACTTTGAAAAACAAAGAACGACCTGTGTCTCTGATACCACTTGTCAGGATCTATAACTTATGAAAATTATGAATAACCAAGATTAACTGATTTGAATTTATCAGAGTATAAATCAATAATCTTGCTTTGAATCAAAGTTTAATTAAGAAGTTTGCGGAATAACACTTAATGATTTTGACAAAAACTTTCAGAATCAATAATAGCATAAAACATAAGAAGTAATCAAGACTGTTTGTATTGCTGAATTCAATGATTACAATTACCTCTAATCTGTTTTGATTAGACGAAGAACACAAACTGTTCTTAGGGTTTTACAACCTTAGAGGATTAAGAAAACTTGAACAATAAAGCAATTACAGACTCAAAATATGCAGAAAACTCTTATTCTATGCGTATATCTTCTATACAATACTCTGTCTATTTATATTGCTTTATGGACGTGTTTCCTTGAAGGACTATGACTTCTCTGATAGTAGATATGCTGGAATCTTCTTGTAGATATCTTCCCTGAAAATCAGCACATTCTGTTTATGAAACTGTTGAGCAGCTTGAATGACTTGACAGCATGAACTGAGCAGCTTGAGTTGTTTTGCTCTGGCAGCTTGAACTTTTACACTGACAGCTCGAGTTTCTTCAACTAGCAGCATGAACTTTGCATTTACACAGAAATTCTACTAACAGTATGACAAGTCTAACTAACAGCTTGAGTATACTTAAACTATTTCCCAACATATATATTTTAGCCACACACATGAATCACTCTTCTACTCATGCTACAACTTGTTATACTCAAGGTACAAGTCCTTTAAGCGAAATCATGGCTAATGAAGTTTTAGTTTAAAAAATGTTAATAACCCTTATAATTTATTTATAAATAGCATAACATATAAAATAATAAAAATTTATAATTTACGTGTAATATTATTGGGTACCTAAATTAACGGATGTTACAAGATCATTATATACATTCAAGCGGCTTACTATGTGTTTGTGCATATAAATTCCTACTTCCGAAAGCTTACAGAGTAGGTGGCCAGACTTTGGGCGCCGATTGGAGTTGTATGACTCGGTTCTAATCCAGCTGACAACGGCGGGTTAGAGTACTATGTTCGCGACTTATGCACTTTAGTGGGTTATTCCCACACCACATTTATTAAAAGATATTGCACTTGTCATTTCATAATCATTTTAATATTACTACATGTTGTATATTTTGCACTCCATATCGATTAGTAAAGGCAAGGAGATTGTTGGCTCATATTGTTGACTCTCACCCTAGAGTTTGAAAGGACTGTCTTTGAAGCCTTGACTTTTGTAAAAGCTAGTGCTTATACATTGGGAAATTTTGGGTAGTTTGTCTACCAACACGTTCTGTATGTATATGTATAGACCTTTAATGTCTTTTTGGTTGATGATAGAGATTGTAACTATTTAGAAGTATCTTGTAAGTTACTTTATGTTCCAAATTTTAGTTTATAAGCAAATAGGGATAAGGATTTCGTGCAAACGGGTCATGCCCGATTTTCCTTAAAACCATGTTAATTATATTTAATCTTATATAATCTCATTAATTATTATATTATGTTGAGATGGACGTTTGAATTTGGTATCAGAGCCAATGTTCATTGCATGAGTATAGTCGACGATACTTTACTATGAGCTTAGTTTTAGATGATTGTATTGACCGCCTAGGCAACAATATTATGACATAGGTTAAGTTATGATTTGACCTAGGACGGGTATGAGATTAGGTTAATAAATATACCACTTTAAAACTAATTCTTGTGCATATGCTTAATACTATACAACTAGATGGCTGATTATTCTGAACCTAACCCCAATGTGGAGGTTAATCCCGACTATGAGGAAGAGGAAGATAAATATTCCTCTGGTGAAGAATTCAATGAACGGGAACTCCGGGTTCTTGATAAAGTTTTTGAACTCTTGGTAAGCCAATCTAAGAACTTTGAAGATCTATTGACTAACCAATTCCAGGCCTTTAAAACTGCCTTGAGTCAGTCCTCGGCCGAGAAAAGGAAAGACAAATCTGAGTCTTCCAAATCTCGATGAAAATATCGAAGTTTAAGTTACAAAGACTTCACTAGTTGTGGTCCCCCGACTTTTGTGGGGAAGATTGATCCAATCGCTTCAAATGATTGGATTAAGGAAATGGAAAGGATATTCTGGGTAACCAAAGTTGATGACAAGGATAAGGTGAAATATGCTTCCAGCAAGTTGAAGGAAGCAGCCACTCAATGGTGGGACGAGGTGGTGAGTACCATAGGCGCTGATATGGTAGACACTATGACCTGTGAATAATCGGTGATTCTGTCCCACTGTGTCATTTCAGAAGCTGAGAATGGAGTTTGTCAAGCTACAACAAGGGTCGCTTAGTGTCAGCGACTATGTGCGGGAATTCAATACGAAGTCGCAATTTACCCAGAGCATGATAGCTGACGAGAAACATAAGATTGAGTATAGGGCTTCGCCTAGAAATCCACAAGTTTGTTAAGAACAGACAGATTGAGACTTATGATGAGGCAGTGGAGTTCACCTTGTCGCGAGAATTTGAGGTGTCTCGTGCTGAACCTCAAGCACCGCCTCCTAAAAAGTTTAAGCACGACAAATCTCATACATCCAATTGTAGTCTTCTTCCTTCTACATGAAGAAGCCTCATGCGGGCACTGCTTCTGAGCCACAGTCGCAGTCACAGGCGTCTTTAAAGATCAAGATTCCTGCATCTTCTGTCTCTCAATCCAAATCGCAGTATCAACCTTCCGATTCCGAAGGGAAGAAAAGATGTGACGCTTCTGGGCTTTCGCATCAGGGGCCATGTAATATGGCCAATATTATTAGTCATTGTTGTAGGGAAACAAGGCATATTCGTCCCAAATGTCCGCGGAGGTACGACAATTGCCTCAAATGTGGCCGCACCGAGCATATGAGCAAGTTGTGCTCGACTCAAGCTCTAGAGGAAAGTAAGGCTTCGGTTAACAAGCCTTCTCGGTCGGGCCCTCTCTCCCAATCAAAGAGGGATGAATCCTCGTGAGCTCAAGGCCGTGCCTTTCAAATGACGGCAGAGGAGGCCAGAGAGACCCCAGATGTGGTTATGGTTACGTTTCTTTAGATCGTACTCGATCTGGTGTAAGCTTATCTTTTATTTCAAAATCCTTTGTGCATAAGCTATCTGTTGCACCACCTTTATTGCCTTTTTCTCTTGATGTGGAGCTTGCTGATGGCCAGTCATACTATGGAAATTGTTTATAATAACTGTCAACTTACTCTAGATTATCATAGTTTTTCTTTTAATCTAATCCCTATGGAAATGAAAGAGTTCGACGTTACAGTAGGGATGGATTGGTTGGCATCTTATGATGTCGTGATCCAATGTAATAAACAGATCATTCAACTAACCTCGCCAAGTGGTGCTATGGTGTTTATTTAGGGGGAAAGGCATAAGGGTCCTACGACAATTATGTTAGTTGCTAAAGCCCGCCACTGTCTCAATAAGGGATGTACTAGCTATCTAACCTACGTGGTTGACGTGCAAGCTGAGAAGCCAAATGTGTCAGATGTTCCCGTAGTGCGAGAGTACGTCGATGTATTTCCTGGTGACTTGCCGGGATTGCCTCCTGATCGACATGTTTAGTTCAAGATTGATCTAGTGCCGAAAGCAGCACCTGTAGCCCGTGCTCCATATCATATCGCGCCTTCTGAATTGAAAGAGATGATGGCTCAACTGCAAGAACTGCTAGATAAGGGATTCATTAGACCGAGTTTCTCACCTTGGGGTTCTCCGGTACTATTCGTTAAGAAGAAGGATGGAACGTTACAAATGTGTATCGACTATCGTTAGTTGAACAAGGTAACGGTCCAGAATAAGTATCCCTTGCCTCGAATAGATGATCTGTTTGATCAGCTATAAGGCGCTTCATATTTTTCAAAGATCGATCTACGATCTGGGTATCATCAGCTGAAGGTTCGTGAGGAGGATGTACCCAAGACTGCATTCCGTACATGATACGACCATTATGAGTTCTTAGTGATGCGTTTTGGACTCATGAACGCTCCAACCGCATTATGGATCTCATGAACCGAGTGTGTCGACCTATGTTGGACAAATCAGTTGTATTCATTGATGATATCCTAATTTATTCCAAGATGGAATTCGATCATGCTACACACCTCCGTCAGATGCTAGAAATTCTTCGCAGGGAGAAGCTTTATGCTAAATTCTGTAAATGCGAGTTTTGGCTACGGAAGGTAACAATCTAAAATTAAACTCTACAAGCCTAAGTATATATATATATATATATATATATATATATATATATATATATATATATATATATATATATATATATACATAAGCGTACACAAGTATCATGATAAATATCCAATAATCCCAATGCAATAACTATACTAAACATTGAACATGAATCTTGATAGGTTCAATTCTTGGGGCATGTTATCTCCGAGGAGGGTGTATCTGTTGATCCTTCTAAAGTGGAGGTTGTTCGCTCATGGCAACCACCTTCTAATGAAGTTGAAGTAAGGAGTATTCTGGGATTAGCCGGATATTATCGGCATTTTATTGGTGATTTTTCTAAGATCGCGGTCCCGCTTACTTTTCTCACTAGAAAGAATGTGGTATTTTCTTGGAAAAAGGAACAGGAGAATGCCTTTCAAGAATTGAAAGCTAGATTGAATAGTGCCCCAGTATTAGTCTTACCTGAAGCCACTAATGACTTTATAGTATATAGTGATGCTTCCGGCCTTGGTTGTGTTCTAATGCAAAGGGGTAAAGTAATCGCTTATGCCTCGCGACATCTTAAGGATTACAATAAAAAGTATCCTACTTACGATCTCGAATTGGCAGCCATTGTGTTTGCACTGAAATTGTGGAGACATTATTTATACGCAACCAAATGTAAACTATTCACTGATCACAAAAGTTTGAAGTATATCTTTGATCAACAAAATCTGAATATGAGACAGAGACGTGCTCTGGAGTTGGTCAAAGATTATGATTGCGAGATCGTGTATCATCCCGACAAGGCTAATCTTGTGGCCGGTGCACTTAGCTGGAAGGTGTATCAAGATTGTAAGCTAAACTTGAACTTCATTCTTGCTTATGTAACGGTGCAACCGTTTATTCTCAGAGATATACGTTGGTGGCAACAGAAAATTCTCCGAGAGTCTGCACTGAAATCTGTGCGTCTTGTTAGTCAAGTTCATTTGCTTTCCGATAATTCTCAGGGGTTAAAAGGTGTTCAAGGGCCGTATATGGGTTCCCAAACTTGGTGGCTTCCGTGATGTTATATTAAAGGAGGCTCACAATGGCAAGTATTCTTATCAGCCTGTGAGCACTAAGATGTATCGTGATCTAAAGACTATGTATTGGTGGGCCGGGATGAAACGTGATGTGGGATCTTATGTTGAGAAATGATTGGTGTGCTTATAGGTTAAAGCCAAGCATAAAAAGCGCTATGATAGTATGCAACCACTACCGATTCCGGAATGGAAGTGGTATATATTACCATGGATTTCGTGACTAAATTGTTGATTACTTCTCGACAGCATGATAGTATCTGGGTTGTTGTTGATCGCCTCACCAAATCGACTCATTTCATACCAATCCGTGTTAACACAAATGTTTCACCACATGGTGTTCCTAAATCCATAATATCCGATCGTGATTCTCGTTTTACTTCTCACTTTTGGGCAAGCTTTCAGGGTGCCTTGGGTACCAAAATTAAGCTCAACACAACTTAGCATCCTGGCCAAAGTGAGCATACTATTCAAACTTTTGAGGATCTTCTTCGGGCCTGTATCATCGACTTCGGTGGAAATTGGGATACCCATCTACCATTGGTGGAATTCACTTATAATAATAGTTAACATTCTTCTATTGGAATGCCACCATTCGAAGCATTATATGGTCAGAAGTGTCTAACTCCTACCTGTTGGCAAGAGGCTTGTGAGAAGCCTTTGACCGGACCTGAAATCTTGCAAGCTACACATGATAAGATTCAGATGATCCGAGTCTATCTAAAGGCAGCTCAAGACCGACAGAAGAATTATGGCCATAAGAAGCACAAACCTATTGATTTCAAGGTGGGCCATCATGTTATGTTAAAAGTCTCACCTTGGAAAGGAGTGATGCGGTTTGGCAAGCGTGCTAAACTTAAACCACGGTTTATTGGGCCATTCAAGATCATCGAGAAGATCGGTGAACAAGCCTACCGCCTCGACCTTCCCGAGGATCTATCATTCGTTCATAATGTCTTTCATGTGGGATATCTCAGGCGATGTCTCATAGAGCCAGATTCACTGTGCCGATAACTGAAGTTAAAATTGATGACAAGCTGAGATATATTGAAGAGCTCGAGGTCATTGTGAATGCAAAAGTAGTGAAGCTGAGGAATAAATAAATTGAGCTAGTCTTGGTCAAGTGGAAGCATCATCGTCGTGCTCACCTTACATGGGAAACCAAGACTAAAATGATGGCTAAGTACCCCAATTTACTCGCCAAGACTTGATTCCGTGGGCGGAATCTTTTCAAGGGAGGAGGAGTTGTAACATCCCTAAGTTTAAGGTACTAATTACAATTAATTAAAGTGCCAAATGAATTTTATTTAGTTATTTAATTATGATTTGAATTAAAATCCAAGTCATATGCCTATCTACTTATACCATGTGCTTATTGCCTTGTGAATGAGCAAATTATACAAGTGTGTAGAAGACTCCATGCTAGATGTACAAGTGTTTCAAGCATGTATTAAATTTATATTAGTGAAAAAGGGGCTGAAAGTTCAGTATGCAAGACCTTAGGGGTTGGAGTGCAAAATTAATGGCCAATTGAGTGTGGTAAAACCTCGCAATCATGACCCTTTTTCTCATTCTCTCCTTTGGAATTTGTTGGTTTGGCTATGAAAGATTGAAGTTGCTGTGTAACCAATTTCATCAAACTTAAGGTATGATTCTTTTTCCCATGGTGTGCTCATCTTTTTCCTTTTTTCTAACCTAGTAGCCATATGAATGGCAAGATGATGGTGAACCATGATATGGTGAGCCAAAGATGGATAATCATGGCTTAGTGTGTTCCTGAACTTGTAAATGCAAGAGAACATATAAAAAACTATAGAACTTGAGTTGGGGGTTTGGAGTTTGATTGGGTAAATCGAAAGAAGTTATATATATAATTAAGCGATTCAATGATGTTAAGATGTTAGATAATGTTCATAGTTGCCAAATATTGCATAAAACCAAGTTTGGAGGTCTTTGGTATGTCAAAAATGGGTTTAGAACGGATAAAGTTACGAGCACGCGATGAAAAAATCACAATTCTGGGCTGCTGCAGGCATGACTCGGTGAGTCACCCCATTGACTCGTCGAGTTGAAGTCAGAAATTACATAAATTCGGTTTTAGTGAGTTTTGACTCGTCGAGTCGCCTTCCTGACTCGTCGATTCGAGCCCCTATACACCCAAAACATTTGTTTTAAGCCCTATATAGATACTATAACATTACGTAATCATCTTATTTTTATATACCACAAAAATTATCATCAAATATCACCCAAAAGTCTATAAAACTCAGTAAGAGGCGCAACGGAGTCAGTAAATTTGGAAACTTAAACCGAAAACGCTTAAACACTTCAAATGACTTCCAAATCTTATGATATGTTATTATAAGCTTATGAATACTTTGAATATCATTATTTGATAGGTTCAGATCATAAAAGAGGGCCGGTTATTGTTTGGGGCATTAAGAGGCTTATTGGCGATATTTTGACTTAAAGGCTATTTTTAGCATAATTTTGTGAGTTCTAGTATTTCTATGTGTGTTTCATACATATTTGCATGTTTTTTTAATTATGACATTATGCATATCTACTGAGCATCATTTTTATATGATACAATTATATGATACAATGCCCTAGTTGGCAGTTTATCACTTGATCATGACCTATGGCCAAAACACCTTACTTGATACCTCCATTTACATACATTGACTTTTATGCTACACTTGATTATCATTCCTTTCATACTTAACATACTTATATCTGATTGACCCATTGTGAGCTATGCTCATTTATTTTGCCTCACTGTACGTCCAGATCTATATATATATATATATATATATATATATATATATATATATATATATATATATATATATATATATATATATATATATATATGCAAGCGCCTTGCTATGTGTTTGTGCGTATAAACTCCTACTTCTGAAAACTTATGGAGTAGGTGGTCGGACTTCGGGCGCCGGTTGTTGTTGTTGTACACACTCGGTTCTAATCCGGCTGACAACGGCGGGTTAGAGGACTATGTTCGCGACCTATGCACTTTAGTGGGTTATTCCCACACCACTTTTATTAAAAGATATTGCACTTGCCATTTCATAATCATTTTAATATTACTACATGTTGTATGTTTTGCACTCCTTATCGATCTAGTAACTCACTTAGCAAATTTTATTTGCTAATCCCTCACTTTTATATATCTCAGGCGGTGTTAGTAAAGACAAGGAGATTGTCGGCTCTGGTCCTAGAGTTTAAACGGACTATCTTTGAAGCCTTGACTTTTGGTAAAGCTAGTGCTTATACATTGGGAATTTTTTGGGTAGTTAGTCTACCAACATGTTCTGATATGTATATGTATAGACATTTAATGTCTTTTGGGATGATGATAAAGATTGTAATTATTTAGAAGTATGTTGTAAATTACTTTATGTTCTAAATTTTAGTTTATAAGCAAACAGGGATAAGGGCTCCATGCGAACGAGTCATGGCCGATTTTCCTTAAAACCATGTTAACTATAGTTAATCTTATATAATCCCATTAATTATTATATTATGTTGAGATTGACGTTTTCAAGACTACACCGAGTGTCACTACCCCAGTGCATCTGGTTCGGAAGAAGTGTATGAGATTACACTACACTTCCGCCAAACACACAATAGCCTAGTATGCATCCATACGCCCCTCTGAAATAATCAAAAGCTCATTTTCGAGCTAACATAATCTCATTCAATCATCATAATCTCAAACGAAAGGGAGACGCATAACCGATTACACTGTTACGGAAGCGTCATGCCATTGGTGTCGCAATGGTATGCCAGTGGTGTCTGCGCAGGTAGTTCACTCGATAATCCTATATTTTGTCTACTGTCTAGGGTTCATACATAACAAATGCCCAAACTAAACATTTCAAAATATATTTAATCATTGTAACACAAAAGGCCACATTTCACAATATGATATCAACATCCATAATATGTCATGAGAATATCAATTTTCAAAAATAATATTTTCGCAAAGGTTTACGAGTTTAAAAAAAGATTTATGCTTTTGATAAAGATACTGACATGAGAGATATAAAAATTTGACTTTCGAAAGCACACAATTGACAACTCAGGAGTAACGCTGAAAAAATATTGAATCTGTACCTTGATAGTAGCTTAGCAATAAATGAGAAATCTGAATCCGCTACGAATCAATTAGATATATAAGAAAACCTTAAGTTACGAATTAACAGAATTCAATTAGGTTGGTCTTCTAGCTACCCGATCCCACTACTTTAATACATACTTATAATATTAATAATTATTATGTTTAGCTTACAATTAGTGTTCGATTATATATCTTTTTAATCGTTATTAATCAAATCAGTAGTAAATAATTAATTAATTATATAGTATACTTTGAATTTAATCGGTAGTCAAATGAATATAATTTCAATGTATTTATATTAAATCTCAAAGAACTATTTATTTCGATTTAACTAATAAGCTGACATTAAATAACAACTCACTAAATATATATTTAACCAATTTTCAGATTATGGTTTACTTAAATTTAGTTACATTTGAATGACTACTAATAACATATAAATGCTATAAATCATAAATATAAATATGAATAATTAAATAATTCACTAATAAGACGTTAACTTAAAGTTGGGCTTAATTTTGTAATTATTGTAATTATCGTTAAATATTTAATCAATGCTTGTTCCTAATACATATATAATGTATTTGGCTCATTAAAGATTTAAAATAATATAATTGTCAATATAGAATAATAATTTATATGTATCTATTCTATTAAAAGAGGAACTATATGCCACTTGGTGATTAAATTGAGTGTCACTTGGATTAACGAGGATATGTGTAACACCCCGAATAATTAAAAAAGGAAATAAATAACATGATAATGTTTGGTTATTTTAATTATAGAATAATGAAAATTAATGAGAAAATATCACAAATACTATTATATGAGTAAGTTCGGAACCAGAATTAATTAATAAAAAATTCATAACCATAATTTAAAATTTTGACATTTATTAAGTTGGTCGTCAATTTAATTTATTGGTTTTACGGACAAATCAATTAAATTTATAACGGTAATGTCTTTAATACATCGATTATAGTTTGCAACGTTATAATAGTAATGTTTTATGCTATATATGATCGTATTTAATAAAAAAATCTAAATTTTAATAGTTACATTTTAATTATAAAACAATTTCATTAAAATATTGTATTGTGCATCTTAATAATAAAGTTTTTTTATACAATTAAATGTAACATAATAGTTTCAAAAGACAACCACAAACATTTGTATAATTAAAATCATAATTTTAAGTAATTGTAATATAATTGTTAAAAGAGAATTAAACAAAAATCTATCAAAATAAAAGGGCTAAATAAAAGATAACACTTGATCAAGGTTGTGGGTGTAAATGATCAAATGACCAAACCCTCAACTCCTCCCCTTTTTATTCACGTTTTCTGCAAACACACACATATTTAGTGTGTGTTCTTGCAAATAGAAAGAAAACAAGAAGAAAAGAGAGATGGCTAGGTAATGGATTGATGTTCAAAATCTTGAAAGATCGAAGACAAAAACTTGATCATTTGTTAATATGGTTGTGGTATAAACTCCCTTCACCATTTCTTCTTCATTATCTTTGTTTTCTTCATTTTAAAGATCTGAACCCAAATGAGTTTAATTTATTTGTTGTAAAATCGATTACAACACTAAATAGTTGAAAGGACCGAATATATTTAACACTAATTTCCATCATTCACATACAATATTTCTCAAAAATACGGGATAATTTAAAATATTCTAACGTCATACATCGATAAATAAAACAACCCCCATCATAATAAATTACATCAACCAGAGTACACTAAATAAGTTTAAGTTTACATTCCAGTTCATCTAGGATTCTACCCTACCCTAAAAAAGGCAATACAAATAGAATGATAGCATCTCAGTCAGTGAACTCAACCATCTCAAATTATGGTCTTACCATTATCCGCCCCACCTAAAATATAAGTCCCCACAACCGACCTTTAGAATTTTGAGGGTTTGATGTAACCGTGACTTGTGCTATATAACTTAGTTTAAATTTACTTGAGGTTTTGTATGTGTGTTAAACATGGATTATCTTATGTAATAGTATGTCAAATGCTCACATCGGGTGTATTATATATTATGTGGCATTATGATGTGTTAGAGGGTGTTACAAGCAATGTATTTTCTAAATTTTTTTAATCTTTCTAATATCTCTCAAATATAGCAAAATACTTAAACTGTTACCAATTATAACAATCTACTTTTATCGTTTACCTAACATGTTAATTTATATATGATGTCAAATATAATTTTACCAACTTGTCCACGTCATTAAATTAGTTTGATGAAAACTCATTGTAATCTTCTAGACATAAATCTTTCATCAACACTTTATCATATTATATTTCATGTCATTAAACCTTGTTACTAACTTAAATTGCTTATTGATACAATTACTAAAATTGATTTTTATAACCCTTATAAAATATAAATCGCATATGTTTAAACACATTGAAACAATTCTAATCTCTCACACACACATATTAGTGGTGAGCCGATGTAGCATCCCAATTTTTGATATCAGTACATAGAATTTATATATTGGTTATGTTGTTAAATATTATCGAGTTAGACCGGTTATAATTTCATACGTGGAAGTGGGCACGTGAAGAGACCACGAAAATTCGAGGCTATGGGGTTAAATCTTACAAAAAAAAAAACAATCTATTGAACCATCAATCGATTTGGGTCTATGGTATAAACTTTAATTATTGATAACGAGATCGAGAATTAGGACCGAGTTTGATATGGAACGTATATAATTACCACATCTATGCTATGTTGATTCCATTGTTAAAACTCAAACCTAAAGGTGTGTGAAAACAACTAAAGGGAGTTAATTGCTGGAAATTCATCAAATCTTCATCATCTTCATCCCTTGTATTTTGTTCTTCAATTTCAAGTAAATTTATGTCTCAACGTTGTGCTTTGATGAGTAATTCGTGGGAATTGATTGGGTTCATGTTGGTAAATGTTTTGGAAGGGTTTCTCATCTGTTTGGAGACCTTTAATTGGTTGGAGATCGAATTTGGGTTTAAAACCAATGCTGTGCAGGAACAGAGTAACAGACCAGACCTATTCGTCCGTCCACAATCGCGACCACCATCCCTAAATCACGGCTAACAATGGGATTAAGGCAGTTTGGGAGGATTTCGGGCCATGGTGAAAAGAGCACAGGGGTGATGGAGAGCACGGCCGAGACCAGGCTTCGTGCTCGAAATAGGAGCGCGACCGCGATTTAGGCGGAGCGACTGCGATCAGCACTGTTTAGGGTTGGATTAGGATTGTTTGACTTTTAGGGTTGGATTAGGATTCACATATGCATATTGATGTTCTTATTTGGGGTTATGTGTCATCGGGGTTGCTCCTTGTGTTGTTCAAGGCCACAGGCAGGTTCAGGACGGGACGGGCAGTAGGGTTCGTGGAGCATGTGAGCTAGATATTAGGTGAGATGTCTTTTTGGGATGCACTATATAATTATATCATTATAACATTCTAGCACCACTATGGTTTATACATGTGATTGGGATTTTTGGGATAATGGGTTTTTTAAATTAAATTTTGCTTTACAATGTTTATTTGTGTAATTGTGTTTATTTGAGATTTTGGGAATATTGGGATCACATGTTATATTTATAAATTTGATACCATTATAACTTATTTAAGTGTGATAGACTGATAGTTGTGCTTTTCATATGAAATCCATACTGTGTTGTGATATTGAGATATATTGTGATTACCGTGATAAATCATATGGTTGAAAGGTTCGGGTAGCTCCCCAACCCTTTTTACCACCCCGATGGCTACTACTATGTGTGGTCTAGGGAGTACATGCATGGAAAGGAAGCCCCAACGGGATGATTAATTGATTATTCTCATTATTATGGTGATTAACTTTGTAATGGATTGGATTCATACTCTTACTTAGTAGAGTAAGAGGGATTGCTACGTGTTTTTTGTGTGCATCTCTCAGGTTACCAATAAGAGACCGTGAGTCTGATGTTCCCAAAGAAGTATCATTAGAGTGTTGAGAAGACCTTTAGCCACCACTAAGAAGTACCTTTGCTATGATAGAGACTACTATATAACCGGATTACTATGACATAAACTATGTAAACTAAAGTAAATTTCCTAGGGTTTCGTGTAATATTAGTGGAAATAGTAATGTATTATATTGGGTTAATTTGAGGGTGTTACAACAAATCACTTGTCTTCTAGAATCCACTTTTTTCATCATCTAATAGAAATAGACGGTGCTTGCTATTAATTAAATAACCTCTTATAAGTGTTCTAATTGAGATGTAATGACTATAAAAATCCCATGTGACGACAATCGTAACTCCACAATGTAGTACACACTTAGTCATATGAGTTTTACCCGAGTAACGTACTAACGTTCTAATGGGAATCTACACATTGTTGTATGTTGTATGTGCTTAACTGTGTATGTGTGTGGTGACATCACTTGTAAGTTGTTTTCCTAGCATAGAGTCAAGCAAGTAACTGATTTCGAAAGGTAGACAACAGATTTTGTCAATGACATAATACCATTTTCCTAATCGTGAAAATTTATCATAAGTTAATTACATAAAAAGGTGACATAGTGATAGTTGATTTCTAGTTCAGGCAATGAACTAAATTCCCCTGACCCCATACTTTTTTAATGGATACATTGGTGTGTTGGTAAAAATGTCAAAAGTGTCTTAGAACAACCTCTAGAATGTTCTAATCATACACTACCTTTAAAATGGACAAACTTGGTTTATTTCCTTGAAATAGAAATCGTTCATACGTTTATATGCAATTGATCCTCAAGGGGTTAAACATGCAATTCACCAAAAACCTATTTATATCTAACTTAATGGTTCCTCTTCACAAAGTAATGTCATGTTGTAGTTTGTGGATTTTTATCTCGGGGGGGCCAAACTATTAGTAAATATTAATAGAAATTAAAAGAAACTAACGTATAATAAACTAAAGGTTTTTATAACAAATTTGTTAATTTAGAAAATTTTAATTGTATACAAAGCTCTATTACGTTCATATATTATTTCAACAAACATATTAACAAATTAATACTTTACATAGACTTAACATTTAATTATTGAATTAACTTTTTTATGAAAGACTAACTTATACAACCACCTATTCCTATACTACCATTAATTTCTCAATGGAGACTTGAACCCACAAAAACTAAAATACTGTCATATTATAAATTTATAGTTCAATAAAATTTAAGTTTCACCAAATAAAAACATTAGCATGAATAATATAGAGAGAGTAAAAAATTAAATATAAAACACCTCGTAAATTGCAGGGAAAAAATAAATGATTCCTTTAAATATCATGCTTGATGTTCAAACTGATTAGTGAAAAATAGACAAACATTGAGATAAAAAGGTAATGATAAAACAAATTTTAATTAACATTATTTTGCTTTTGAGAGAGAGAGACAGAGTGTGTGTCTATATATATATATATATATATATATATATATATATATATATATATATATATATATATATATATATATATATATATATATATATATATATATATATATATATATATATATATATATATATATATATATATATATATATATATATATATATATATATATATATATATATATATATATATATAACATAATTATCATTTTGGTTATGTTGAACACGATAGAACAATGTATTTGCATAAGTTTCTACATCCTGATGCAAGATCCGTCACTAAAAAACACGACAAAGGCGGTGTGTTGAAATTTTATGAGAAAGAAAAGATCAAATTAAAAAAAGAGTTGGAAAAAGTAAATGGTATAATATGTTTGACGTCCGATTTATGGACTTCTATTACAGGTAAAGGGTACATGACTTTAACAACTCATTACATTCATGATCAATGGGTTTTGAGAAAAAAAGTGCTGATTTTTAGACGTATACTCCCTCCTCATGGTGGTCATCTTTTAGCGGACTCGAAGCTCTTCATAGTCACGCGTGGTATCAAATCTTCTCTCAAAAAGAGACAGGCCAGAGGACAGAGGAAGGTATTTGGTTCAAAAAAGATACGACAGTCAGAACAGCTTCAGTCCAAAATTGACTAAGGACAGAAGCAAGCTACAAGCATTAGCAACCGCTTTAGTATATAATTAATTTTTTTAAAAGATTGGAGTACTGAGAAAAAGATTTTTTCTATCACGTTAGATAATGCAAAATACAATGATGGTTTAGTCGAATCATTGAAGGATCATTTACGATTAAATGACGCATTACTTTGTGATGGAGATTTCATACATGTGCGTTGTGGAGCGCATAATGTAATTGTGCATGCAGGATTGTTTGAACTTATTTTGTTGATAAAATAAATAAGTTTAGGGTATAAAATGTAAATAGGACAAACTTGTATTTAGAATATAAATAGTAATTTTGACTTTGTAAAAGAAATAGATCTGACATTTTGTAATTGCTTTTTGCACGGAAATCTTGGAAAATATTTAGGGCTACAGTACAAGTTTCTCACATATTCATCTCTGTAATCGTTTGTTCTTAATCAAATCATTCAGTTAGTGCTTCTGATGTTGTTCTATATTGTTTACAATTGATTGTTGATTGATATTTTAGGAATTACAAGGTTTAAAAGTAATAGAAGAGGTCATTGAGTGAGATATGTAAGAGGAAGTAGTACAAGGAAATTTAAGTTTGCTAAATGTATTGCACACCTTCAATTGCAATGTAAGAGTCATGTTGGACAAGATGTTATGACAAGATGGAATTCCACATATCTTATGCTTGAAAGTGCATTAGTTTATCATCGTGCTTATGCTCGATTGCAGCCAGTTGATTCAAATTACAAGACGTGCCCGTCACAAGAGGAATGGACAAGGATAGAAAGGATCACAAATTTTCTAAAACCTTTTCATGACATCACGACTTTATTTTCTGGAAGCTCATGTTCTACTAATTTGTATTTTAATTCTGTATGGGAAATCTGTTAGAATATTATTTAGATTGATGAATTAAATAAGTTTAGGGTAGTTTTTGTAAATATAGCATAGTTGAATTTAGATATAAATAGAAATATTTCTTTTGTAAATGTATACTGATCTGACATCATTTGTGATTTGCACGGAAAGCTAGAAAAGGAAGTTAGGGCTACAGTGTATTTCGTTGATCATATCTCTCTGTAATCTTCATTGTTGCAAATATAATCATTCGGTTAGTTGTTCAATCTTGTTGTTAATTGCTTAATATTGATTGTTTGATTTATTTAACTGGAATAACAACTGGTATCAGAGCATGAAAATGATTTCTTGATTGAATTTTTGAAAAATATTCACTGTTTCATCGATTTTTATGGAAAATTGAAAAATCTCGTAGGGTTTTTAATTCTGTTGGTAATTGAATCTCAAAGTTTGATCGAAGGAAAAGGTTTGTAAATCGATCAGATTGATCATAATATCAATCTGTAATTCAAAACAATCAAGAAGATTTGTCACACCCCGTGTCCCCGGTTGGCAACGAATGGTGACGTCGCGGAAGCGTTACCATAATCATAACGAACGACCACTATATGGACGTTTTAAAAAATACATCGATATAACTTTAAAATATAGAAAAGTTTTACATAGCCTGAAATGATAAAGAGTAGTTCGCACGGTACAGAGATTTAAATACATAATTAAATTAATCAAAATAATGCAAATAATCTCCGATAGTTTGGAAATGCATGCGACTCCAAAAGTATGGAAGCTTGAAAATACTTCCGATGCGGTGCACTTGCCTTAATTTCCTGAAAATACATGCTAAAATACGTCAACAAAATTGTTGGTGAGCTCATAAGTTTACGCGAAAAGACCAATTGTATGGACATTATCAGATGAGTTGAATTTATAAAGCATAAATTCCATGTATGTATTACACAAACCATCATGCAATCGAAGCTTAATTAAATGAGTTTGCCCTGTGCAGTATTTCAAAACGTAATACCGTGTGTTGAATATATATATGCATCCCGCCGTTAGCCGATTAAGACTAACCCGAATGGGGGACATGACTCCCGATAGATCTATCCACAATATATTCGCGTTTACAAATAAATGCAATTAACGGTTCATGATTTGAGGACTGGTGGATCCACACATGTAAAACATATAAGAAATAAACAGTTTTGATGTCCATATGAAAAATCGTGCATGTATTTCCACCCCAACAGATAGTGAAAATAGGGCTATGAGGACTCACCGAGCTTGTGATGACAAAGTATTAACGAAAAATGCAAATTTACATTCTTTGATGGTTGATGCACCAGATGTGTTTAATCGAGTCCTAAGTGATAATAAGGACTTAATAACTCTCATATATGATAATATGTATATATATAGGTTTTTATGTCTTAAATCACCCAACATTACAAGTTTATAAATAAGACCCACTTAAAACGTCAAGTTTATATATATATATATATATATATATATATATATATATATATATATATATATATATATATATATATATATATATATATATATATATATATATATATATATATATATACATACATATAATTTTCCAGCTTTTCGAAGGTTTTTCGGCCTACTTTGAGGCTGTTTTTGACCAAGCTCCAACACGATTAAGGCTTTGGTTATCTTGGACATTAAACTACTATAAATAAAGAATTTTTAAAGTCAAGAACGGCCACTTTTTGAGGTGTTTAGGTTAGGGAAAAAGCTTGTTGAAAACCCTATGTTGGCCATTTTTGAGCTGTCAAACTTTCGGGTTCCCAAATAATACCCGGGGGTTTTAACCCCATAAAAAATTATGAAAACTTCCAGATTTTTAGTTAAGACATAGATCTAACTTTTGAGATAAGAATCAACTCATTTTGTTAAGTTATGAATTAGTTATGATTTTTCAAAATCGATGCAACTTTTCTGCCGAATTTCCGTAGTTCATAAACTTGAAATAACTAGTGATTCTTGTTGTTTATTCAAAGACTACTTGTATAAAAGTTATAAAACACATATATATCACTTGTTTTCATAATATTTACACTTAAATAATGTGTTTACATATTGATAAACACATTTGAAGAAAACGACTTAAAAACAAAACTAGTGATTTATAAACTTGAGTTTTTATGAAACTTGTTGTTGTTGGTGACTATATATATTATGCAAGACTTATATAAACATAAATATAAGATGAAATAAGTTAGTATTTACTTAGTTTGATGTTTTATAAGAATGCAAATGAGAAGAAGTTTTGACTCTTGCAAAAGTTGCACCAAGAACACTTCAAAATATGAAGAACACTTGAAATACTTCAAGAACACCAAAAATTGAAGGTTTTTGGCTTTGAGAGGGCCTATGGCCGGTTTTGAAGAGAGAAAAGAGGGTTTTGGTTTGATTAAATTGAATGGAAATGTTCTCTATTTATAGGTGAAACTGGATCTTGAAAAGATGGTGAAATGATGAAGAATAGTGTAAATCTTGGATGAATTGAAATAAAGAGGATTTGATTTTGATATGTTGAGTTAAAAAAATTATTTCAAGGTCCTTTTGTCCTTCCTATTGGCTGGCCTAAGGGAGGTATTTTTGGTGTATTTTCATTTTTTTTTGTATAAATGTATTTAGAAATGCATTCTTGTATTTCCCTTTTCTTGTAAATTCATAAATACTTTTGGATGCATTGTTTTAATCAATTGTTTTAGTCTTGCATAAATAATGTTAAGTAAGTGTATTAGTGTATGATTAGTGTCACTATTCATAATTTAATTATGTACTTAGTTACATTAATCCTCCATATCGTAAATCGATCGGATTAACTGATTTGCCGATTCATCGCACCGATGAATTTCATTCTAATTGAGTTGAATTTCTTCATGAACCTTGTTAATCACTTTGATTAAATTCTAATGACCACTGATTAGGTTATAATTGGCTATTAAATACTGATTAGGTCATAGTTGCTAACCTGGTTTAATGCCGGATGTTACAGTCTCCCCCCTTTTAAGGGAATTTCGTCCCGAAATTAGCTCGTGTTCTCCACTGCTTGAGTTATTGAGAACAGACGAGGGTATTTTTCCCGGAACTGATCTTTGCATTCCCATGTAAACTCAGGACCTCGCTTAGAGTTCTATCTGACTTTTATTATCGGGATCCGGCTGTGCTTTAGTTTCTTGACTTCTCGGTCATTATCTCCACCAGTTTTTCAACGAAGTTCAACTTATCGTCTAACTCCAGCTCGTCCATGGGTATGACGAGTGTTTCATCGGCCAGGCATTTCTTAAGGTTGGATACGTGGAAGGTATTATGAACATTACTAAGCTCTGGGGGCCGATCGAGTCCGTAGGCTACCGGGCCAATTCTTTTGGTGATCTTGAATGGTTTGATATAACGAGGATTGAGTTTTCCTCGTTTCCCAAAATGGATTACGCCTTTCCAAGGCGAGACTTTCAGCATTACTTGATCTCCCTCCTGAAATTCCAAATCCTTCCATCGAACATCTGCATAGCTTTTCTGTCGATCCCGTGCGATCTTTAATCGGTTCCGAATCTGAACTATCTGTTCTATAGTCTCCTGGATGATCTCGGGTCCAGTGATCTGACTATCTCCGACTTCGGCCCAACAAAGTGGTGACCGACACTTTCGCCAATAAAGTGCCTCGAATGGATCGGTCTTAATGCTCGAGTGATAGCTGTTGTTGTAGGAAAACACCACTAATGGCAGGTGCCTGTCCCAAATTTTGCCAAAGTCAATAACACATGCCCTTAGCATGTCCTCCAATGTCTGAATCGTTCTTTCACTCTGACCATCCGTTTGCAGGTGATAGGCTGTGCTCATGTCCAGGCGTGTACCCAACGCCTCTTGTAATGATTGCAAAAATCTGGAGGTGAACCAGCTGTCTCTATCTAATATAATTGATACATGAACTCCATGTGTTGAGACGACTTCTATAAGAAGATTCGTGTTAACTTATCCATCTTATCAGTCTCCTTGATTGGCAAGAAGTGTGCAGTCTTTGTGAGTCGATCCACTATTACCCAAATGGTGTCATAACCTCCAGAAGTCTTTGGCAACATTGTGATTAAGTCCATGGTTATATTCTCCCACTTCCATTGGGGTATTTCCGGTAGAACCAACAATCCTGATGGCTTCTGGTGCTCATCCTTGACTTTCAAACACGTTAACCACTTGCTTACGTAGCAATGTCAGCCTTCATGTTTGGCCACCAATACATTTCCTTCAGGTCGTGATACATCTTGTCTGACCCTAGGTGAATATCATATCTTGTTTTATGCCCTTCATCCATGACCAGTTTCCTTAACTCTCCGAATTTTGGTAGCCAAATTCTGCTCATGAAATACCGACATCCATCGGTCTTGATTTCAAACTGTTTATCCATTTCTCGCAAGGATTCATCTAGCAGATTTCCCTCCTTGACTGCTTCTACTTGTGCCTCGCGAATTTGAGAGTTCATCTTTGACTGTATAGTCATGACCAAAGCTTGGACTCTCAAAGGTTTAACCCGTTCCTTTCGGCTCAGGGCATCAGCTACAACATTCGCCTTACCCGGATGATAACGAATCTCGCAGTCGTAATCGCTATGCAGCTCAACCCAGCGACGTTGCCTCTTCGGCACTGTATATAGATAGCTTTTAGTTTTTGTTATTATGGTTCTTATTTTGTGCATTTTTGCTTCTTCTAGTTATGTTTAACTGCTGTTTCTGTAATCAGATTATTTCTGTTTCTGTTGTTTTCACCCACTTTTCCCATATTATCCATTCCCTTAACCTTAGCCCCCTTACATCCCATAAGTCCTTTATGTGCTAAACTTTCATTACATGTGATGGAGATGTGATTTACTTTCAAGCCTATGCTTATATTGTTGACATTTTTGGCACCGAGCGGATGTTTGTGCTTATATACACATTAGCCTATACACGTATGAGTGTTGAGTGATATCCTTGTGAGGTGTTTGTTCATGCTGCTAGGTTCGAAAGTATCTGACATGTTATTTCATAGCTTTTTGCATCTCTTGGTTTAGATAGCTCATTCTTGTGATTGTTAGTTTCTATTACTTTCTTTTACGGATCTTTATTGCTATAGAGTCTAGATGCACATTATAATTGAGAGAGGTATTTGAGTTGATGCTTAGTTTAGGATATTTTTGAGCAGGTCTGCTTGAGGACAAGCAACGCTCAAGTGTGGGGTTATTTGTTATGACATATTTTATACATATTTTTAAGTCATATTTTGCCTCAGATTTGGGTTATTTTTGCCTCGAATTGTTTAAAACACGACCCTGATTTGTTTATTTTTGTGTTTTGCAGTTCGATGGTTGCCTGAATATGAAAAGAACGGATTCTGGAGCTTAAGTGTCGAATTTACGGGCTGAGCCGGTCTCCCTTGAAATTCTGTTGACTTTGACCAGCTGCCCTGGTGGCGGCCGCGACCAGCTCATCGCGACCGCGCTGTCGTGCGATCTTTGGATCGCGCCCATGCTTCTTATCGCGACCACGATGGAACCAGCGCGGCCGCGATGCCAAGAAAATATAAAAGTCAAGCAGCCATTTCGTTTTTTTTATGAAAATTTTCATACGAACTTTTACACATAGTTTAGGGTGCGATTGCTAGGTGTTAGCTAGCTTTCGGTTTTTAGCTTAGATTAGAGTAGATTTACCAAGCATTCAGCTAGAAGGTTGGATTCAAGCTTACGGTTGCTAGATTGGCTCGAATTTTTTATGGTTTTTGGTACACTCTTTCCAATTTAATTTTTGTTATGATAATGATTAGCATAGATCTCGTTTATTTTATTGTTTTTAACATGATTAGTGAGTAGTTTAGCTAAGCACTTGCTTGGTTACGTTTTTACATGGATTAGTGGAGTATTTGATGGTTTTGGTTGAAAGTGTTTGATTCATTGATGTATTTTCGATTCATACGATTTATATGTGTAAAATCAGTATTATAGTTGATTTTCTAGCATTATTGTGATCATGATTATTGATTATAAATGCTGATTTTTATAAACTTTATCAAATTTAAATGATTTATTAATTGGTTGCCATTTCTAGCATTATTGTGATTATGAGATTGTGACTAGTTAATAAATTGTGAAATCATTGTATGCAAATTAATTCTTAGCAATATTGTGATTATAAGATTAATTTAATCTTTGATTTCCTTAGACTTGATTGATGTTTATGCAGCTAAATTGAATATTTAGAGTTATTTCCGAGCGCTTGATGTGTAGACAGTTTTAATCTCTAAAAGATAGATTTAGTTGACTTAATTAATCGAAAAAGACATTTATTGTTGATTTTTAGAAATTTGGGAATACTGGAGAACTCCATACTTGATTTTCTGAAATTAATAAAATATGTCCATGAATCAGTTTTACATCAAAGTTTCAAACTCTTGAGCTTAAAAGATTTAAACAATTGGATTAAATTCCAATTTACTTTTCTTTGATCAAAAACATCTTAAGTGTTTTTACACCTTATACTCCATTAATCCTAAAAGACGTATCCAAGTGAGTGTTGCTTTTATCTTATCTGACTTTATCCTGTTTTAGCGTTATAGTTCATAATTTTAGTAGTCTGATAGATAGTATAGTTTTAAGTATTTAGGGTTATAATCATCCTCATCCCTTATCAATGGCTAGCTATTAGTGATAGCCCTAGTATCGGTATCTCGATCTTTATTTCCGTTCCGTGAGTTCGATAATCCCCGAGGTCAACTTCTAGCTATACTAACTACGACTACGATGGGTACACTGCCAGTGGTATTTAGTATAACGTAGACTTTCTTCTTTCTTTGATTTTAATTTCCAAATCCGCGTGAAGATCATGGTGACTGGATTTTAGTTGAGGAATAGGTGGCTCCAATTGCTTAATGAACAACCTTGTAGTGGCTCGTATGAGGTTACCAACATAAAACAAGTTGTTGATACAAGATAGTTCAGAACTTAATGATTTATAGTTCATACTAGAAACAATGCAGCATTTGCTGCAATTTCATCTTGCTGATCATTGTATGACAATAAATGCAATCACCCCATATTGCAATGCATGCTCTATCAATAGTTCAAATGGTACAACTACCGTGTCACAAAATAGTGAGCTGTTTGGTCAAATCATAAAACCAAAAACTTGTTTATCATCGTGATATGCAAATCATCATAAGTTGCTATCAATAAATATTTCCATATTTATGCCTTAGTGTCTAAAAAGATACAATTTCATTGATTAAGTTGTAACAATTGAGCAACAATGTCAAACATATGCTTATATAATGTCTCTTGTTAAATTAAGAAAGAGACAAAAGGTAAAAAGCTCAATTAGTTTGGGTCAAATGGAGAATATACAGGCAAGTTCAGCAATGCAACTTGCTAAGGAAGACATCGTAATTCACTTTGCAGCAATGACGAGCATAAAGGCCAAGTTCGGGCCTTGAAAGCACTAACCTAAGGGCGTCCACATCACCTTCATTAAGGAATGACGGAGTCAAAGGTCTTGCATGAACCAATAAAGAACCTGAAAAATACAAAACAAATTGTTATAAACAAAAGCATTCTTTTCTTATTCACCAAAGAAACTGTTGAAATTGATATATACGGAGGTTTATTATAGCGTATGTTGCTCTTTCAGCCCCTCCATCTGGTAAGTTAGGAAGCTCCTTTTGGAAGCACCGGAAAAACTTGTTACGGAAGAGACCCTTGTTTGTGGATTAAAACAGGGCTTCGTCAAGACCATGCTAAAGTAATAACTAGACATTCAGGTAACAGATGCACATATGACACCAACTAATATTTTAAAGTTCTTCACAGCCACACAAAAATATAGGCTAAAGTATTCACCTTTACAGATACGTGGAACAAAACAGGAGAGATTGGTTATGATTTTGACCAGCAAAGATGTTCTTTGATGTACATAGGGGGTCTGAGAAGCAAAAGAGGTAGTGAAAGTATGTTGTGAAATATTTGATGGCGGAATTACACCCAAAATCTGTCCAGCTGCTAACCAGGAGTCATAAGCCAGAGTAGTGTCAACTTCAGCAGGCCGATGATCAGATGAACACCATCTAGACAAGAATTTTTCTTTTGGTAACGAAAACACTGTCATCAAGCACTCTGTTTGCTAGACATGTTGTAGAGTGAAAAAAAATAGGAAATAAATTTGAAACCACAAGAACTCAATTTTATTTATCTTTTTAATATTTTCTTTCTAACTTACAACTCAAAAGTACTGCCAATTTATAGACTAAGTTATGACATTCATAACTAGCTACATAACTACTCCATTAAACACCAACTTTTCACCTTTCAAAACTGATGGTGGTTACTAGACATTAATCACCAAACTCTTCATCTTTTGGTGGTTACATGAATTAATCATAAACTTTAACATAATAATTATCCATGTTTAATTTAGTTTATTGCTAAAAATGCCTCCCTTAAATTAAACTTACTTTTTACTCTCAATCTTTCAACATTCTTCTTGAAAACATCCCCACCAAGCGGCTTCGTAAAAATATCTGCCATTTGATCTTCTGTCTTGCAATACTCAACTTGAACATCTCCTTCATTGACAAGGTCCCTCAAGAAATGATATCTGATACGGATATGCTTTGTTCGTCCATGAAGAATTGGATCCTTTATGACTGAAATAGTCGAGCTATTATCACAATACAAAATGGTTGACTTATCTTGCTTTTGCATAAGACTTTCCAAAATTCCGCGCAACCAAACCAATTGACAACCAGCATATGCTGTAGCAATATATTCGGCCTCTGTAGTAGAAAGTGCCACAATTTGTTGTTTCTTAGAACTCCATGATATCGCACCAGTACCAAGATGAAATACATAACCAGACGTGCTTCTGCTATCATCCATACTTCCGGCTTCCGGCTAAATCACTATTAGTGTAACCAATGTGGTTAACTGGTGCATTAGCCTCATAAAAATTCCATGATCAATTGTACCTTTAATGTATCTAAGAATCCTTTTTGCTGCTTTCCAATGATTTGAGTAAGCTTTCTCTATAAACATACTCACCAAGCTTGCACCGTACATCATATAGAAGTTAGATACATCAAATTTCCAACAAAACTCCTGTATAAAGTTGAATTCACCATCTTGCATTCACCTTCTTTAGATAACTTCAAACCTGTGATGCATGGAGTGCTGACCGGATTCGCATCCTCCATCTTGAATTTCTTTAAAATTTCTCTTACATAACCCTCTTGTGAGATAAAAGTTCCCTTCTTGGATTGATGAACCTCAATTCCTAGAAAATGGTGAAGTTCTCCCAAATTTGTCCTTTCAAATTCTGCCGTCAATGAATGTTTGAACTCATCTAACATCCCCAAATCGTTTCCTGTTTTTAACAGATCATCAACATAAAGACTAACAACAATGAAATTTCCATGTGAATCTCCTTTAGTGTAAAAGAGTATCCTCATATGGACATTTTTCAAATCCATAATTCTCAAAGTAAGAATTGATACGACTATACCAAGCTCGTGGTGATTGTCTCAATCCGTACAACACTTTCTTCAACTTGTACACTTTATTCTCTTCACCTTTTTGGACAAACCCAAGTGGTTGATCAACGTAAACTTCTTCTTTGAGAACACCATTAAAAAATGCGGATTTTACATCCATTTGAAACATTTTCCAACCATTTTGAGCAGCAAGAGAAATGAGCAACCGAATAGTTTCGAGTCTTGAAACGGGAGAATATACTTCACTAAAATTTTTGCCTTCTTTTTGCTTGACTTTTGCAACCAACCTTGCCTTGTGCTTGTTGATAGACCTATCTGGATTCATCTTTGTCTTGTACACCCACTTTACTCCAATAGAATTTTTGTGTGGTGGCATATCGGTAAGCTCCCATGTGACATTTTTTCAATGGAGCTAATTTCTTCTTGCATGGCTCTCCTCCATTTTTCTTATTGACAAGCAGGGGCGGACCTAGCTAATTATTACGGGTGTCACTCGACACCGATAAATTTTCAAAATACTGAGTTACGTATGCATCAAAAACTCGAGTGACACCTAAGATTTTTTTTGAGTGACACCTACAAAAAGTTTATGAAATTATAATATAAATGTCTAATTTATATTTGTTGTTTTTAGTACTCAAATTTATTGAAATATTACTGAGTTTTAAACATAAATTTAAAAAAAAGCCAAATAGAATATAAAACAAGAATAAACAATCTATCAAGTTAATTAAGTTAAGTTAGCCCAAAAGGTTTTTTAAAAAGCCCAAAAAAGTATAGCACAAACCTTTTGAAACCCTTAATCGTTTTCTTCCTTCCACACTGCACGGCTTCACCACCCTTCTGGCATTCTGGACTTCTGGCTTTTTGAGTACTAACCGACCGACCGGCGACGACGCCCAAAAAGAGTATATATGTTTAATTTACCAAATATTTACTTAGTTTAGGTTAATGGACAAATTAAATTTGTTTAAGTGTTTATTTTTTAATTTTATTTGACCAATTGTTAAACTTATTTGTTAGCTCTTAAAAAAAAGTATAGGTCAACAGCCAAATTTTTTAAAAGAAAGTTTTAATGGTATCGTACTAAGTATTTTTTTAATAAGAAAAATCTTGTTATTGGTTAATTTTGTGCGGAAATCCGTTTCGGTGACCCGATCCATCATAGAAAATATTTAAAAAATCTAAGTAATAAATTTGCTCTAAAAAAAGTGACACTGATAAACAAATAATTCTGGATCCGCCCCTGTGACAAGCATCATCAAAGTAAATTAGATCTTCCCTTGCAAAGAAAGCAAAAAATACCGAATCATTTTGCACCATCTGTTCTGTTACATCATATAACTCTTGAAGAGTTCTTGTCTTTCTTATCGAGCTTCTTGGAGAAGAACTTGCGGAAGAGTTTTGAGAACCGGGAGGACTCTCTTCTTGAACATTAGTTTCAGCATTTCCAAACTCTTCTTCTTCAACTTGAAAAGGAAAAATTGGTAAATTTTCCTTTTCACCGTCGATCTCTTTAAATAATGAACTTTCATCAAATCAAACATCTCGACTTATCACAATTTTCTTTGTCGTTGGATTATAGAGCTTGTATGGTTTGCTTCTTTCACTATAGCCAATAAAGATGCACTTTTGTGACTTGTCATCAAACTTGCTTCTCATTGAATCTGGAACATGAGAATAAGCAACACTTCCAAATACTTTTAGATGATGAACACTTGGTTTTGTACCATACCATACTTCATGTGGTGTGCAATTTCCCAAACTCCTTGTTGGTGACCTGTTAATAAGATAAACTGCATAAGAAATAGCTTTAGCCCAAAAACTTCTTGGTAACTGATAGAATGTGTGGAAACCCTTAATGGGTGTGTTGCATTCATCTCATATAAATAGATTACATATTTACAAAGGAGACCCCTACACTATACATTATTTAACACACCCCCCTCAGTCGCAGCTGGAGGAGGACTAATGCTAAGACTGGACTTAAATTGTAAAAACAGATGTGTAGGAAGACCTTTAGTAAATATATCTGCTAACTGATGAGAGGAAGGCACATGCGACACACGCACTTGCCCCAAAGCAACACGTTCTCTTACAAAGTGTAAGTCAATTTCCACATGTTTGGTTCGTTGATGCTGAACTGGGTTATTAGCTAAATACATGGCACTTACATTATCACAAAAAACAACTGTGGCACGTGAAAGAGGTAGATGTAACTCAATCAAAAGATTACGAAGCCAGGCAGATTCGGCAACAACGTTAGCAATACCACGATATTCAGCTTCGGCACTTGAACGGGACACAACATGTTGGCGTTTAGAGGACCAAGACACAAGATTGTCACCTAGGAAGATGCAGAACCCAGAGGTGGATCGGCGTGTTTCAGGACAACCGGCCCAATCAGCGTCAGTGTAACAGACCAAACGATTAACAGTGGATGGGCGGAGAAAAAGACCATGAGTAAGAGTACCCTTCACATACCGAAGAATGCGTTTGAGGGCATTCAGATGTGGTTGGCGAGGATCGTGCATATACAGACATATTTGCTGTACAGCATAAGCGATTTCCGGACGAGTGATCGTGAGGTACTGTAAAGCACCCGCAAGACTGCGATAGAGAGTCGGATCATCGACTGGTTTGCCAGAGGAGGGTAGTTTAGACTTTGTCTCAGCCAGTGATGAGCAAGGATGACAAGTGTCCATGCCAGCACGAGAAATGATTTCTTGGGCAAAAACTGTCTGAGACAGAAAAAGGCCCGAAGAGGAGCGTATAGCGGAGACCCCTAGAAAGAAGGAGAGAGCGCCAAGGTTAGTCATTTTGAACTCAGACGAGAGACGAGAAATGACATGATTGACCAGAGATTGGGAGGAAGCTGTCAGAATGATATCGTCTACATACAATAGAAGGTAGATTGTATCACGACCATGATGATAAACAAAGAGAGAACTGTTAGATTTACTTGAATGGAAGCCGAGAGAAGTGATGAAGACAGCGAATCAATGAAACCAGGCGCGGGGAGCCTGTTTGAGACCATACAGGGCTTTTCGAAGGCGACAGACATGCTGTGGGAAGGAGGAATGAACATAGCCAGGAGGTTGTTTCATGTAGACTTCCTCCGATAATTCACCGTTGAGAAACGCATTTTTAACGTCAAGTTGATGAATCAGCCAGTTTAGGGAGAGGGCAATGCTTAGGACCATTCTGACAGTAACTGGTTTGACAACAGGGCTGAAAGTTTCGTCATAGTCAAAACCAGGCATTTGAGAAAAACCTTGAGCCACTAGACGGCCCTTGTAACGCTCAAGGCGACCCTGACTATCGAACTTATGGCGATATAACCAACGGCACCCAACAATGTTGACTTTTGGAGGAGGGGGAACAAGATCCCACGTATGATTGGAGAGAAGGGCAGACATTTCAGCGTTCATGGCTGCCTTCCAAT
Organism: Centrapalus pauciflorus; assembly: GCA_020465985.1. NCBI lineage: Eukaryota > Viridiplantae > Streptophyta > Magnoliopsida > Asterales > Asteraceae > Centrapalus > Centrapalus pauciflorus. The sequence goes on from JAANYP010002836.1 coordinate 29,674, forward strand.
TTGGATCACGAATTGCCTGAGCAGAGGACTTGGGAATTGGGGAAAGAGTTTCAACGGCTGACAGATTCAAAATTTGGCGAGGTTTGAGACTGCCAGTACGCGATCGGGTCGTCATGGGATGAGTGGAGGTAGGAGCCGGAGGTGGGGAAGAAGTGACAGCTTCAGGTTGAATTGATTCCGAAGACCTGTGCGAAGAGTGAGGTTCGACAGACGAATGAGGTGGGTCATCAGCTGTAGGAGCATCACTAGAGGGAATGAGTGAGTCACTCGAGGTGGGTTCAGTAGAAGGATTATCCGAGGGAGTGGTGGATGCAATAGGGTCGTTAGTCATCACAGTGGACGTGGTGACGTCGTCAATGAAAGCATCATACGCAGAGGGAGGGGGTGGGGCATTGAACGAAGGATACGGAAAATGATCTTCATCAAAGATCACATGACGTGAGATAAGAATACGGTGGGTGACTAGGTCATAGCATCGATGACCCCGATGACAAGGGGAAGGCCCGAGGTATACACAAGCAGTAGAGCGAGGGGAAAGCTTGTTTGGGGCTGTAGAAGAGAGGTTTGGATAGCAGAGGCAACCAAATACACGCAAGTGAGTAAAGACCGGGAACGTGCCGTACAAGATCTCACAGGGAGTTTTGGAGTCCAGAGTACTAGTGGGAAGAATGTTCAGGAGATGAACAGACATGTTGAGAGCTTCGACCCAGAATTTTGGTGGAAGAGAGGCTTGAAACAGAAGAGTTCGGAGCACATTGTTGATTGTGCGAATGGCTCGATCAGCTTTGCCATTTTGTTGTGACGTGTATGGACAAGAAAAGCGAACTTTAATGCCATGTTTTTGAAAAAGCTCAAGTAATTTACTGTTATTGAATTCACGTCCATTATCACACTGAAAAGATTGTATATCTGTTTTAAACTGATTTACAACATAAGCGCGAAAGGTAGTAAATACTTGAAAAACATCAGATTTCACACGCAATGGAAATACCCATAAAAAATGAGAATAATCATCCAAAAACAGAATATAATATTTAAAACCACTCAAACTGGAAATAGGAGATGTCCACAAATCGGAATGAACCAGTTCAAAAATACGTGAAGTCTTAGTTGTTGACTTTGAAAAAGATAAACGACAATGTTTACCCAATTGACACGTAGGTAACATTGCATTGGAACAAGAAATCAATTTACGAGAACGCAAAAAATTAAATGTAGAGCTGCCCGGATGACCAAGACGACGATGCCATACATCAGGAGAGAAGGAGACCATAGCAGTGGCAGGGGACACAGAAGGCGGAGAAGGCTCGAGGACAGGGTAAAGATCACCAGTACTGTCAGAGCGATGAAGAAGGCGCCCTGTATCAAGATCCTTTATGGAGAAACCAAAAGGATCAAATTCAATAGAAACCTAGTTATCAAGAGTGAACTTACGCACAGAAATGAGATTCTTAACCATTTGATCAGAAACAAGTACATTTTTCAGTGCCAATTTATTTTGTGATAATGGAAGAAATGTATCACCAATGTAAGAAACCGGAAGTAAAGCACCATTACCAACCATGATTACTTTTGACTTACCAAAAGGTTTAAGAGAAAGTAGATTACCTTGGTTGAATGACATGTGGGAGCTTGCACCAGTGTCCATATAATACTTGTTATCCTGATGCTGTTGTGGCGGCTGAGCGGACATTGAACTGAAGAGAGCTGCGAGATCTGTGAACTGGGGTGGAGCTGCATTGGCCGGAGAGACTGGAGGAGGCGCAGCATAGAGTGCCGATGGAGCGTGAGTCCCGGCATGAGTTGGTGTGGAAGACACCGGCTGACGATAGTTACCTCCAAACTGAGAAGCCTGAGATTGCTGATGTAATGCATTCTGTAGAAGCTGAAGAAGTTGATTGTTGAATGCCGGTGGGGCACTTGATTGACCTGTAACAGAAGTAGTGCTGTTAAAAGACCCCCATCCCGTGTTACCCTTAGATGTAACCCGTCCCGTGTTTCTGTTTCCCCGATTATTTTTATTTTTCCCGTTGCCATTATTATTAGTGCTAGACGAGGAATAAAGGGCAGTGGTAAGGGAAGGTGAAGATTCAAGGGTAGATTCGGGTTGGTCTTCACGGGACTCATGTAGGAGTAGCATGTTTTTGGCTTCAAGAAAAGAGGGAAAGGGTTTGGTGTGGGTGATGACATCAATTAAGCTTTGATAGGATGATGGTAAATTCTGTAGAATTTGCAAGACAAGATCCTGATCAGTGATTTTGGTGTCAACATCAGCAAGGGAGTCAGCAATGTCTTTTAAAGTGTGACAGTAATCAGTAATAGAAAGAGCTCCCTTTTTGGTGTTCCGAAAGAGGGTTTGAAGTTGTAGGCTACGGGATAATTTATTGTTCAATAAATGAGCATCCAAGGCTTCCCAAAGGTCGTGTGCAGTGCAGTTGTCTTTTGTGATGAGATTAAGTAAATTTGGTTCACATGTAGAGTAGAACCATGATTTAATGCGAGAATCAATGGCCTCCCAATCTTCATCATCAACACTTGTTGGTTGGGATTTCCCAGTAATATGACCCATGACTTTTGCCCCTTTACACACATCAGTAAAAATACGTCGCCATAGTTTATAGCGAGACCCATCAGTTGTTAATTTGAAACTGAACTGAGGGTAGACATTACCGATAGCAAAAACAAGTTGGGAAGCGGTTGGGTTGGTTGGTGATGGATTATTGCCAGTCATGACTAATAATAATAGTACTCACGAAAAATAAATATAATCGTAAAGAAAAGAAAAATGGAACGTGCTCACCGAGGATAATACCGAGAGGAGTAGGTGGACAGCCGCAGCGGTGATTGCTCTAGTGTAGATGATGCAGTAACCGAGGACCAAGAGAAGTAAAGACGGCGGCCCTAGGGTTTGTGATGCGGCGGCTACCCTAGGGTTTGCTGTGATGCGGCTGATGAGCAAACAAACGAGAGGTGGAGCGGAGGCAGATGGCTGCAGCAACAGCGTCAACAGGGGCTGCTGCTGGTCAGGGCGGCGGCAACAAGCGGCGCAGGCAGGCAGTCGCAAGCGGCGGATGGCGGACGTCGACTGTGTAGCAGCAGATCTGGAGCGGCGGCGCACAGGCAGGGGAGCAGATGCGGCGAGCGGCAGATCTGAAGCTTGGCGGCGGCTAGGGTTTTCAGAGGTTCCAGGTGATCGGCGCAATGGAGGAAGCCGAGAAGGTGAGCAGCGGCGCTGGATCGGTCGGCGCAGGAGGAGAGCTGAGAAAGGTGAGCAGCGGCGCTGGTCGGCTAGGGATTAGACCAAGAGCAGCAACGGCGAGACGGCAGTAGGCGCTGCAAGACGGTGGCGGAAGCGAGCGGCACCCGGAGGTCAGTGACCGAAAAAAAATAACCCTAATATTTTAGGGTTAGGGTTAAGCTTGATACCATGATAGAATGTGTGGAAACCCTTAATGGGTATGTTGCATTCATCTCATATAAATAGATTACATATTTACAAAGGAGACCCCTACACTATACGTTATTTAACAGTAACCTCTTCCTTTTTAATAAACATCTTGCCATCTACATTATTGTTCTATTCTTCCTTTCACATACACCGTTTTGTTGGGCCGTATAACGGACTGTCATCTCATGTCGAATGCCATTGTCTCGACAATATTTCTCAAATTCATTTGAGAAATATTCACCCCCACGATCTGTCTGCAAAGTGTTGATTTTTAACCCCGTAAAATTCTCAACTTCAGCCTTGAAATCCATAAATCTTTGAAAAGCTTCAGATTTTTCTTTAACACAATACACCCAAAATTTTCGTGAGAAATCATCAATAAAAGAGATAAAATAACGATTACCTCCCAAAGATGAAACGGTCATCATAAATGTGAGTGAATAAGTTGCAATGGTCTTTTTTCCTGCCATGATGATTGAGATGGAAATGGGGTTCTATGTTGCTTTCCAAATTGACAAGCTTCACAAACTTCATTTATACGATCAATTTTAGGCAATCCTCTCACCATCATTTTCCTTAATAGTAATCCCAAATCTTCATAGTTCAAATGAGCATACCTATCATGCCATAACTTGGAAACTCCTTTGTCAACACCAACAAAACATGACATATTTTGATTTTGAAGAGCCAACGAGAAAAGATTATTTGACGCCACCGTAACTCTAGCAATGACTTGATTTTTCTTTGACAAAAACAAGGCATGTCATGAAAATGAATATCATAACCTTTCTTCAAAAGATGACCAACACTAACAAATTACTTTTTAGGTCAGGAACAAAATAGACTTCTGACATTTTCTCAATACTTCCTTGTCTTGTTTTAAATTCTAATTTACCAACACCACTAACTTTATATGATTTTCCATCTCCAATATTAACTTCGCCATAATCATTTTCAAACAACTTGGAAAATAAATATTTGTTACATGTCATATGCTTGCTAGCGCCGCTGTCTATGTACCAGACATTTTCATTATTTCCGCCTTGAGATACTAGCAACAAAGTGTCTTGATTATGACACTCCGTGTTTTTACTTCTGCTAGCCCAATTTGCATTGTGTTTTTCTCTATCTCTAAACCAACAATCTCTTGCTAAATGACCGGGTTTGTGACAGTTATCACATTCAAAATAACATCGACATCTTCCTCTTTGATAGCCACGTCCACGTCCTCTTTGCCAACTTGGAAAACTTTGACTTTGATTTGCGTCATTCCACCCATTTTCATTTCTTCCATAATTTCCTCTTCCACGAGAATTTGTAAATCTTCCTCTAGAGTTTCCACCTCTTCCATGATCATGGTCTTTACCTCTTTGGCTTTTGAAATCTTCATGCTTCTCATTTAACGACAACTTTGACTTGAGGAGAAGATGGGCCGGGGGTAAGAAGAGGAGAAGAATGGTCATAGATATAGGAAGAGGAGGGAATGAGAAAGCGACGGGGAGGGGGAGGGGGAGGAAGATGATGGGCTCTGGCATGGTCGAAAGAAATGAGGTAATGACGGAAGTCATCTAACTCAGCCGTGAGACCCAGAAGGACACTGCGCTGAGAAATAGATGTCGACTCGTCAACCCTCATGGGGAAAACAAGGGGGGGCAAAGCGGATGTGGAAGGCTGAGAAGGGGGAGGCTGGGAAGGTAATGGGGAAGTGGCAACGGGAGGGGGCGAAGGTGAAGCTACCAAGCCCGCCTGGGCAATCTCTGCCTCATCAGCCCGAGGCTCCATCTCATGCTCTTCTACGGCGTCGGGATTAACCTAACCCAGGAGACGTCGACGATCGTGTGTGAGCATACCCATCATAGCAAGAGAGTCGATCCCGTATACCATCCTCTGCGCGTCCGGAACAACTATCAGCTCCTAATCAACAGCAGCATCAGCAAAAACCCCAAGGTTACGTGCCAGTCGCGTAATATACATCCCTCCGACTATCGGACTGGTCCTAACACGACTAGCGGCTCCCGCAAAAAACGAACTGGATCGTGCAGTCCCGATCAAGCATCTGACTCAGCATCATCAAGTCCCGATGCGAAACTGTGCCCGGATCCTTACGGCACACAATACTCGAAGCTGTAATCCGAAAAACTATCCGAAGCAACGGGTCGAGCCGTAGCCTTCGAGCTATGCGAATTATATACACTCGAAGCAAAAATAGTCCAAAAAAAAGCCTCTGAAAAACCCTCAGCCGGTCCGCGAACTGCTGTAGCAAATGCCGGATCGCCGACCTCCTCTGCAGTATACAAACCAGAGTAAATGCCGAACTCACGAAGGGAGACACGATGCCCGACGCCACCCAATCTAAAGCTGATCGAAGCCGAAGCATAATCAGAAACCGAGGCATCGAGGAAGTACGTCGACAAAAACTCGAGGACGAGCTCCCTGTAAACCGGCTCATCAATCTCTAGAATGCGCAAAAGTGCAGGAGGCCAAGACGTGCCGATAGGCGGATGAGCCAAAATCGCTCTTAGATGAGCAGCAATACCCAATAACTCCATCGCACCCCACGAGACACCATAGGCTAGAACGAACGCCTTGGACTTGAGGCGAGAGAGTTTCGCGTGATCCTTAGGGTCCCCAAAGATAAGAAATCGATGGGGCCCCTCAGGCGGACGACGACCACCGTCACCACCACCAGGAGGAGGAGGCGGCGGGGGAGCAGCGGCAGCAGTAGCCATGACTATCTGCAAGAAAAAGAATAGAGAAAATAAACTAAACACGCTAACATACAAATAAAGACAAACTACTAAAACCCCTAAAAGCCTAAAAATTCGATACTAAGAAACCCTAAAATAAAATCGAAAATAAAGAAACAAAATAAAAGAATGAAAGTAAGGAAACAAATTCTAAATTGGAACCTAAGAAAACCTAAATAAAATATAAGAAAGTCTAAATAAAACCCTAAATAAGTCCTAAATAAACTAAGTAATAACTAGCACAAAGAAAATAAATTGAAATAGAAAACTAAAAGAAAATAAAAACCTAAGCAAAACTAATAAAAGAACTAAAACTAAAACAAAATTAAATTTAAAAAAAAATGAAAAGCTTATAAAAAGAACTATCCTACTAAACTAAACTAAAGAAATTGACTTAAAAATAAGATTAAAAACTAAACTAAAAACTAGAAATTAAAAATAAAACTAGACTATCCTAAAACAAAAATGACAAAAGTTAACAAAGACTAAAATTTAAAACCTAAACATTAGAAACTAAAATTTACTAAATTAACACTAAAAATTAACTAAAAATGCTAAACTACTTAAAAACTAAAATCTAAAAACATTAGAAACCTAAAATTAAATAAAAGAAATACTAAATAAAAACTAAACTTAAACTAACCATTCTAAAATACTAACATAAAATAAAACTAACAATTAAAAAGATATAAATGTAATTATTATTAATTAAAAATAAAATAATTTTTTTTAAATACGATCGCGGTCGACACGGATGCGATGGAAGCACAACAGCGATGGCCGACCACGATGTGTAGCGATCAACACAAAAACGAAAACCACTTATTTCAACATTTGAACCGAGAAAAACATAAAATTTAAACTAAAAACACAAAAAACTAAAGCATTTAAACAACTTAAAACCCTAAATGAGCATTTAAGTAGATTTAAACAGATATAATTCGAAATAAAACACTACCGAAGCAATCAACATTAAGAAACATAAAATAAACAATAAGCAAGTTAAAACTAACTAGGATAAGTAAACTAACATAAGAAAAATCCTAAAACAGCAACAAATAATGCGTAAAAACGTAAGAACACCAAGCATCTCGAGTTTATTCAACAAAAACTTAGAAAACATCTAAATAACTAGATAGTCGAAAGATTACATAGAAGAATAAGAGAACTTACCTGATTATTATGAAGAAATCGAACCTAAGATGCGTTAATCAAAGGTAGAATCGCAAAAGACGTCATTCGGAACTAAATCGCGAGAGAGGATTAAGAGTGCGGGAAAAAGAAGATTGAAACGCGATCGGGCTGCTTATATAGAAAAGGCATCGCAGTCGCGATAGGTGAAGCGCGGTCGCGATGAAAGAAGATATTTTATTTTTTTCGCGCTCAAAGGAACGCGGTCGCGATCATCCCAGCACGGCCGCGATGACCAAAATTACAGAATTATTATAGCAGTTTAGCAGTAAGCAAAATCCATAGATAGAAATCTCCAAATTCAACATAAATGACTTAACCAACACAGTTATTACCCCACACTTGCTTGGAAACAAACCTCATAAAATTGATCAAAACCTTAACACTTTTATTGCGACTTCAATTTCAACTCCATTTTGATGAAAATTAAGATTAAAATTCAACTAAAATGCATGCGACAATTGCTAAGCAATGATGATAAAATTAAAACTCAACGCATATCAAATAACTAGAATTACCTAAATGAATAAATGCAAGAGACTTTATGAAATGCAATTCAACTACAACTATGGACTAACTAAATGCAATAGATTATGACATGAAAAACTCAGGTTTGACTTTTAAAAAGTCAAACTGACTTCACTAACTTATTGAATTTAGCAAACGAAAACCTGAAATAACGCAACAAAGAGCCAAGTGACTCAAAGTCGATATGATTAGGCATTATTTAAGCTAAACAGTAAAAGGAATTAAGCTACGAAACTCAAGTAATTTAGAATTAAAGAAAGCTAATTAAGACTCAAAAAGTCAAAAGGCAATTGCAAGAAAGTAAACAAGCATATATGCTTTGAAGACAACACCACTAACATCAAGCATGCAATCATAAGATACATAATCAATGCAATGGGGACTTATGTAACCTAAAAACAATCAAAGACACGAAATAAGAATGCAAATGAATCAGTCTTAGAAAGACTTCAACTTATGAAACATGCATGAACAAAAGACACAAACTAACTATAAACGAGAAAATAAAGTGATTATTATTACGGGGTGTCTCCCGCAAGCGCTAGAATACATGTTTGAGCCTCCAGCTAGACTCTGCCCCAAGTTAATCAAACAGAGACGGGGGCCAGGCTAAGCGTAGTCTCACAAACATGCTCGATGGATGAATCATTATAAAGCTTTAGTCGGTGTCCATTTACCTTAAATTTTCCCGATGAATGTTCTAATTCTACCGTCCCATATGGGAACACTTGGAAAACGGTAAATGGCCCCGACCATCGAGACTTAAGCTTACCAGGAAACAACTTCAAACATGAATTGTACAATAAAACCTTGTCGCCCACGCTGAATTCCTTCATAGATATCCTCTCATCGTGTCTTCTCTTCATCCTCGCCTTGTAGATAGACTCATTCATGTAGGCGTCCTCTCGCAGTTCATCCAATTCATTAAGCTGCAACTTCCTTTCATCACCTGCACTTGACAAATCAAGATTAGACCAACGTAAAGCCAATATGCCCTATGCTCTAGTTCGATTGGGAGTTGACACACTTTGCCATAAACTAGCCTATAAGGTGTAACTCCGGTAGGCGTTTTGTGTGCAGTCCTAAATGCCCAAAGTGCGTCATCGAGCTTGTCAGCCCATCTACTCCTATGCTCACCTATTGTTCTCTCTAAGATATGATTTAGACCACGGTTGGTCACTTCAGCTTGGCCATTTGTTTGAGGATGACATGGAGTCGCTAAACGGTGAGTAACTTCATATTTCTCCAAGGCCTTAGAGAACTGTGAATTGCATAAATGAGTACCTCTATCACTAATGATAGCCTTAGGAGCACCGAACCTAGCAAATAGCTTACACAGGAAGGAAACGACTACATGTGCGTCATTAGTGGGGAGTGCCTGTGCCTCAACCTATTTCGACACGTAGTCGACGGCAACAAGGATGTACTTACACCCACGAGAGGACGAGAATGGTCCCATGAAATCAATACCTCACACCTCGAATATCTCACAGATCTGAGTGTTAGTGAGGGGCATCTCATGGCGATTCGATATATTTCCACTTCTCTGACAAGCATCACATGCTTTCACATAGTCCATAGAATCCTGAAAGATCGTGCGCCAGTAGAATCCTGCATTAAATACCTTCCGAGCTGTGGTATTTGCGCCATGGTGTCCTCCGGTGTGACCGATGTGGGATGCGTATAAGATCTGCATCGCCTCATCACCATGAACACAACGCCGAATAATCTGATCAGCACAAACTCGGAAGAGGTAAGAGTCATCCCAAAATTAAGTTTTCATATCCTAGAAGAATTTCTTTCGTTGCTGATGAGTTAGTCCTTTGACAAGCACATTACCCACCAGATAGTTTGCATAGTCAGCAAACCAAGGGCATTCGTCAACTGTGTGTGCTGAACAAAGGGACTCATCTGGGAAGGACGCCTTAATCATAGAATCATCAAGAAAAAGAAGTGAAGGATTCTCTAAGTGGCTCAAATGATCGGCAGCTAAGTTCTCGGCCCCACGTTTGTCTTTAACGTCAAACTCCTGTAGGAGCAAAATCCCTCGAATCTAACGGGGCTTGGCATCCTGCTTCATAAAAAGATATCTCAAAGCGGAGTGATGTGAAAACCACTGTTTTTGAGAGGATCAGATAAGACCTAAACTTCTCAAATGCATATACTATAGCTAGCAGCTCTTTCTCAGTAGTGGTATAATTTCGTTGAGCATCAGTGAGAGTCTTGCTAGCATAGTATATAGCATGGAAACGATTTTCCTTTCTTTGTCCCAACACTGCCCCCACAGCATAATCACTGGCATCATACATCAACTCAAATGGTAACTCCCAGTCGGGAGCCACCATGATGGGGGGCAGAAACAAGCTTTTCCTTCAAAGTATCAAAGGCATGCACACACGCATCATCAAAATCAAATGTGGCATCCTTTTCCATAAGTCTTGTCATGGTACGGGCAATTGATGAAAATCTTTAATAAATCACCGGTAAAAACCGGCTTGCCCAAGGAAACTTCTAACCGCTCGAACAGAAGTAGGGTGAGGCAACTTAGATATCGTCTCAATCTTAGCTCTATCGACCTCAATGCCCTTAGCAGAGATTTTGTGCCCGAGAACAATTCCTTCTCGCACCATAAAGTGACACTTTTCCCAATTGAGGACCAAATTGGCCTCCTCACATCGGGCAAGCATACTATCTAAATTTGAAAGGCACGATGAAAAGGAACTATCGAACACCGAAAAATCATCCATGAACACTTCCACACTATTCTCAAGCATATCATTAAAAATAGCTACCATGCATCTCTGGAACGTCGCGGGCGCATTGCATAAGCCGAAAGGCATACGCCGATATACGAAAGTTCCGTAGGGACATGTGAAAGTGGTCTTGTCCTGGTCCTCGGGGCTGATGGGGATCTGAAAGTAACCCGAAAAACCATCAAGGAAACAATAGAACTCATTCCCTAACAATCTCTCGAGTATCTGATCAATGAAGGGCAATGGAAAACGATCCTTACGGGTGGCATTATTGTTGGGAAATAGTTTAAGTATATTCAAGCTGTTAGTTAGACTTCTCAGACTGTTAGTAGTTTTTAAATGTAAATACAAAGTTCATGCTGCTAGTTGAAGAAACTCGAGCTGCTAGTGTAAAAGTTCAAGCTGCCAGAGCAAAACAACTCAAGCTGCTCTGCTCATGCTGTCAAGAGATTCAAGCTGCTCAACAGTTTCAGAAACAGAAAGTGCTGATTTTCAGGAAACGATATCTACGTGAAGATTCCAGCATATCTACTATCAGAGAAGTCATTATTCGTCAAGGAAACATATCAAGAAGCAATATAAATACATAGAATAGGTCTTTCTATTGTATAGGTTTTTCCTGCATATTTTGAGTCTGTAATTGCTTTGTTGATTAAGTTTTCATAAGCCTCTAAGGTTGTAAAACCCTAAGAACAGTCTGTGTTCTTCGTCTAATCAAACAGATTAGAGGTGATTGTAATCGTTGAATTCAGCAATACAAATAGTCTTGATTTATTCTTGTGTGTTTATTCATTATTGATTCTGAAAGTTTTTGTTAAAATAATTAAGTGTTGTTCCGCAAACTTCTTGATTAAACTTTGATTCAAAGCAAGATTATTGATTTATACTCTGATAAATTCAAATCAGTTAGTCTTGGTAATTCATATTTAGATCCTGACAAGTGGTATTAGAGCCAGGTTTGTCAAACCAGGTTGTTCAAATCAGGTTTTTCAAACCAGGTTACTCTTTATTTTTCAAAGTCAAAAACTTTCTTTTAAATTTTCAATTATTTTGCAATGGAATTTGAAAATAGCAGCAGTGGATCTGGGCAAGGACTCAAAGTGCCTGTGCTCAAGCCCACTGAGTTTGAGATGTGGAAACTCAGGATTCAACAGCATATTCAATTCATTGATTATGCCATATGGGAAGCTGTTGAATTTCCTCCTGTAGTTGATCCAGAACTTGATGATGAGGGAAAACCAGTCAAAACTCCTCCAAAAACTGAACTTGAAAGGAAGGCTAGAATGAATGAAGTGAAAGCACGTACACTTTTACAAATAACCTTTCCTAATGCTTATCAACATCAGTTTAAAAAATTTTATACTGCTCATTCTCTTTGGAATGCCTTAGAGAAGAGGTTTGCTGGTAATGCCAGTACCAAGAGAAACCAAAAGGACCTCTTGAAACAGCAGTATGAAAACTTTTCTGGTGGCAAGAATGAAAACCTTACTCAAATCTTTGACAGGTTCAACAAACTAATAAGTGAACTGGAAAGTGCAAAGGTCAATCTGGATCAAGATGAAGTCAACAGAAAGTTTCTCAGATCTCTTGGAGAAGAATGGACAGTCTATGCTGCACAATGGAGAACAAAAGACACTCTTGATGAGATAGAATTGGATGATCTGTATAACAGTTTAAGAGTGTTTGAGACTGAGATTGATGCTAAAAAGAAATCCTTTTCTTATAATCACAATACTGCTCTTCTGTCTTCTGAAAAATCTAATAACTCTGATTCTTTCTCAGGTGGTGATGGCAACTCTGCTGAAACTCACTATGAGGCTTTTGTTGCCAATGATGGATTATTTGCTCTAAATGTTGAAGACTTGGAACAAATTCATCCAGATGATCTTGAAGAGATGGATTTAAAGTGGCAGCATGCAATGTTGACCATGAGGGCCAAAAGATTTCTGAAAAAAACTGGTAGGACCAACTTTCAAGCCAAGACAGAAGGCAAACCATCTTTTGATAAATCAAAAGTGGAATGCTATAAATGCCATAAGCTTGGTCACTTTGCCAGAGAATGTAGATCTCAAGGTCAACAGCCATCAAGGACTTCACAACCCATTCTAACATCATCATCAACAGCACTTGTCTCTCAAGAAGACAATGTGTTTGACTGGAGTGATCAGACAGAGGAAGAATTTCAAAATCAAGCACTTATGGCAGAAACATCAAATGTCTCCTCCACTGAACTACCATCTGAGGTAAATTCTAAACTCTGCTCTCAATCATGCAAAAATATGGTTAAAAAGTACAGAGATCATAATGAGAGCATGTGCAAAACTCTAGCTAAGATGGAAGAAAGGAGATATGAATACATGCAAGCCATAGAAGATCTGGAAAAACAGATCAATGATTATAAGGATAATGAGATTCAAATGGGGTATGATAGAACCTATCATGAGTGGGAGAAAAAGGAGCTAAATAAGAAAATAGAATCTCTGAATAAAAAGGTAGAAGAGACTGAACAAAAGGTGTTTGAGGCTAATAAGAAACTAGAATCTGTTAACATAGATCTAGGAAACTTCAAGTTAGCAAATCAAAAGCTGGAACACCTAATGGAAGTCCAATTTAAAGATAGAGTGAAATCTCAGGTCAATCCCAAAGAAGGAATAGGATACAGAGCTACTCCACCTCCATACAATAACAAGTACATTCATCCAATGAGTGAGGTTGCTGATAGACTTGTCAATGAACCACTAGATGAGTCTATGACTATTGTAGATCCTATCCTTGATAACAGTCCTGAATTAAAGGAAGATAAGAGTCAAAATAGAGACTGTGACACAATGAGTGCACCCATAGAGGTCCACGCCCCCAGTAAGAAAGGAAAAGAGAAGATGAGTGTATGCAATGCTACTCCACAAGTTTTTGTACATTCTAACTGTAACACTGCATCTTCATCAAAAGGAAATAAAGGAGGTAAAACTGTTTCTGTCTGCACATGCCAAAAGCATGGTGTTCAAAAGTTTCCTAAACAACAGCAGGTAAGAGGAAATCAGAGAAACAAGAACCAGAAATTGGCAGAAAAGTCTGGTTTTCCAATTCAAACTGTCAAAAGATGTTTTCACTGTGGAAGGAAGAATCACTTAGCCAAAGATTGTTTTTACAAACCAGCTGTTGCAAAACAGACTGTGCATCACACAAAATCAAATCTTATTCAGGCAAAGCACTCAAAAGTGAAACCTTCCACAACAGTTCCAAAGAAAACAGTTGATCACAGGTTTTCCAAAGTTAATAAAAAACAGTCTTCACATCAAAAACAAGTTTTGGCAAAGCCTAAATCAAGTTTTAAACAAATATGGTGTGTCAAGGACAAATCTGATGCTCATACTGCTAATGCAAAAGATCAGACTGCTAAGTCAAAATCTGATGCTGTTAGTGCAAAAACTTAAACTGTTAGCACTACAAACACAGCTCAAACTGCTGAGCATCAATCTGGAGCTGCTAGTGAACCATCTGAGACTGTTAGAAGAAAAGATGATCAAAATAGTTGGATACCTCATATAATCACCAAATACTCTCCAAAGACTCCATCAGTAGATCTCACTAAATATATGAAGTCAAAAACAGTATTTAGTTATGTCAATGTACAAGGCCAACCCAAAACCAATTTGGTTTGGGTTTACTCCACTACTAACTAAGCTGTTATTTGTGCAGGGCAACCACAGGTCTCCTCATAGAACAAGATGGCATCTGGACAGTGGATGCTCTAGGCACATGACAGGCAACTCTGAATGCTTGTCAAATTTCAAAGGTTTTGATGGAGGTTTTGTTGCATTTGGAGGCAACTCAAAAGGAGGTAAGGTTACAGGTAAAGGTACTGTTAATGCAGGCAACATGACATTCCATGATGTTTTGTATGTTGAACAGCTTAAGTACAATTTATTAAGTGTCTCTCAAATCTGTGACAAACAAAACATTGTTCTGTTCACAGATTCTGAGTGCATTGTTCTTTCAAAAGATTTCAAAGTTCCTGAAAATCTTGTTTTACTAAGAACACCAAGAAAGGACAATGTTTACTGCCTGGACACAGATCTCTTATCTAAATCAAATACTTTAAGCTGTTTAATATCCAAAGCATCATCAAATGAGTCTGCTCTTTGGCATAGAAGGATGTGTCACATGAACTTCAAGTCCATGAATGCTTTAGTTAAAAGGAATCTGGTAAGAGGCTTACCACAAAAGGAGTTCATTTGTGATGATCATTGTGTAGCATGCCTTAAAGGTAAGCAACACAAAACTTCTCATAAGACCAAAGAAGTAAATTCAATCTCATCTGTCCTTCAGTTGCTACATATGGATCTATTTGGTCCAACATCTGTTTTGAGCTTGAATAAAAGGGCATACTGTTTAGTCATTGTTGATGATTTCACCAGATTTACTTGGGTTTACTTTCTTAGGTCCAAAGATGAAACTGCTGAGCTAGTTAAGTCTTTTATCCTTAAGATAGAAAACCAATCAAATTCCAAAGTTAAGGTGATAAGATCAGACAATGGAACTGAATTTAAAAATCACATTCTAAACAGTTTTGTGAGTCCAAAGGCATTGCTAGACAATATAGTGCACCAAGAACACCACAACAAAACGGTGTAGCTGAAAGAAAGAACAGAACATTAATTGAGGCTGCTAGAACAATGTTAGCTGATTCAAATCTGCCAATGACTTTCTGGGCAGAAGCTGTTAATACAGCCTGTTATGTTCTAAATAGGGTTCAAGTTGTTCAATCACAAGGAAAAACTCCCTATGAGTTATTCCATAACAGAAGTCCCCTAACTGCTTTCTTCAAGTCTTTTGGATGCCCATGTACTATTCTTCACACTAAGACTCACTTAGGAAAGTTTGAAAGTAAAGCTGAAGAAGGATTCTTTGTAGGATACTCAACTCAAAGCAAAGCCTATAGAGTATACAACAGTGTGTCTAAAACAATTGAAGAAAGTGCCAATGTTGAATTTAATGAAAATACTGCTAATATCAAAGGCACTGGTCCTGATTGGTTGTTTGATTTAGATTCACTAACACATTCTCTAAGCTTTGTTGAGTATACTGCAGAAGCTGATGCATACAGGGTTGAAGCTGGTAACACAAATTCTCATGTTGCCAATACAATTTCTCAAGCTGTTGGCACAAAGTTTCAGACTGCTGCAGATTCAACAAGTTGGGATGATTACACCACTCTACCACTTCTGTCATGTGATCCTCCAGGGGTACTGAATGCTCAACATGATGCACATCCAGATACTGAAGTGCCACTCCCAAGTCCTGAGAGAACAGCTCCAACACAAAGGGACACAGTCCCAGATTCAAGTCAAGTTGTTCCTGAAGCTGATCCTTTTACTAGTTCTGATGGAGATGATACAAATCTTGGAACTTCTTTTCAAACAGAGAGAGAGCCCACACTAAGGGTTCACAAGTATCACCCTCTCAATCAAATACTGGGTGATCCAAGCACTCCTGTTCAAACAAGGAAAATGGTTCACAATGAGACTGCTGCTGCTGAACAAGCAGTTCCTGAATTCAGTCTAGCTGCTTTTGAACATGCCTGTTTCATGTCTCAACTAGAACCCAAAAAGGCATCAGAAGCATTAAAAGATTCATCCTGGATTGAAGCTATGCAAGAAGAGCTTTTACAGTTCAAAATTCAGAATGTATGGACTCTGGTGGATCTTCCTAAAGGTAAGAGAGCAATTGGTACAAGATGGGTGTTCAGAAACAAGAAGGATGAGAGAGGGATAGTCATCAAGAACAAAGCAAGACTAGTAGCACAAGGGTACACTCAAGAAGAAGGCATTGATTATGATGATGTATTTGCTCCAGTAGCAAGAATTGAAGCCATCAGACTATTTCTAGCCTATGCAAGCTTCAAAGGATTTAAAGTGTATCAAATGGATGTCAAGTCTGCTTTCCTGTATGGGACAATTGAAGAGGAAGTATATGTGTGTCAACCTCCTGGTTTTGAAGACTACAAGTATCCAGACAGGGTGTACAAGCTGGACAAGGCCCTCTATGGTCTTCACCAAGCCCCCAGAGCATGGTATGACACTCTGTCATCATATCTTCTACAGAATGGATTCAAGAGAGGCACTGTGGACAAAACACTTTTCACTAAATCCATCAAAGATGAGATTTTACTTGTCCAAATCTATGTGGATGATATCATCTTTGGCTCAACAAATGATGGTTTGTGCAAAGAATTTGAGACCGTAATGCACAAAAAGTTTCAAATGAGTTCAATGGGGGAACTCACATTCTTTCTAGGGCTGCAGGTTAAACAGAAGCCTACTGGTCTATTCATAAGTCAATCAAAGTATGTCAAAGACATACTGGAAAAGTTTGGCTATCAAGACACAAAGGTTGCAAGCACTCCAATGGATTCTCATAAACAGCTCCATACAGACAAAGATGGCATAGATGTGGACATTCATCTATACAGATCCCTTATAGGATCCCTTATGTATCTAACATCTTCCAGACCTGATATTATGTTTGTTGTCTGTGTGTGTGCTAGGTTTCAATGCTCTCCAAAGGATTCTCACTTGGTTGCTGTTAAGAGAATCTTTAGATATCTTAAAGGCCAACCACATTTAGGCCTATGGTATCCTAAAGACTCTCCTTTTGAACTAACTGCTTATTCTGACAGTGACTATGGTGGATGCAACATTGACAGGAAATCCACAACTGGTGGATGTCAATACTTAGGAGCAAGACTGGTCTCCTGGCAATGCAAAAAGCAAACAACTGTCTCCACATCATCCACTGAAGCAGAATACGTAGCAGCTGCAAGCTGCTGCTCCCAGGTAATGTGGATTCAAAATCAACTAAGAGACTATGGTATGAATTTCTTATCCACTCCTATTTATATTGACAATTCAAGTGCAATCAGCATTGTGCAAAACCCAGTGAAATTCCCAAAAACCAAGCATATAGAAATCAGATTTCACTTCATCAGAGACTGTAATGAAAAGAAGTTAATCCAAGTTACCAAAATACATACAGATGATCAGTTAGCTGATCTATTTACAAAACCTTTTGATGTGAGAAGGTTCACTTTCCTAGTATCAAATATTGGTATGGTAAACATGGATTAATTGGTTTTCATTATTATCCACTCAGTATGCTTATTTAAGGGGGAGACACTGTTTCATTGGACAGAGGCTATCGGATCAATACACTTTAGAACACAAACTTAATAAAGACGAGTCTACAGTGAAAATCGGTGATAGCAAATCGGGGCTCTCGGGTGACGGAGAAACCCATATGCGTTGTGCATCATCTGAGCCTATGGACGAGGCTTCTTACGCTTCTAGTTCGTTACTTCTGAAATCAGGCGGTATTGATTCGTCAAGGAAACATATCAAGAAGCAATATAAATACATAGAATAGGTCTTTCTATTGTATAGGTTTTTCCTGCATATTTTGAGTCTGTAATTGCTTTGTTGATTAAGTTTTCATAAGCCTCTAAGGTTGTAAAACCCTAAGAACAGTCTGTGTTCTTCGTCTAATCAAACAGATTAGAGGTGATTGTAATCGTTGAATTCAGCAATACAAACAGTCTTGATTAATTCTTGTGTGTTTATTCATTATTGATTCTGAAAGTTTTTGTTAAAATAATTAAGTGTTGTTCCGCAAACTTCTTGATTAAACTTTGATTCAAAGCAAGATTGTTGATTTATACTCTGATAAATTCAAATCAGTTAGTCTTGGTAATTCATATTTAGATCCTGACAAGTGGTATCAGAGTATAAATCAATAATCTTGCTTTGAATCAAAGTTTAATCAAGAAGTTTGCGGAACAACACTTAATTATTTTAACAAAAAACTTTCAGAATCAATAATGAATAAACACACAAGAATTAATCAAGACTGTTTGTATTGCTGAATTCAACGATTACAATCACCTCTAATCTGTTTGATTAGACGAAGAACACAGACTGTTCTTAGGGTTTTACAACCTTAGAGGCTTATGAAAACTTAATCAACAAAGCAATTACAGACTCAAAATATGCAGGAAAAACCTATACAATAGAAAGACCTATTCTATGTATTTATATTGCTTCTTGATATGTTTCCTTGACGAATAATGACTTCTCTGATAGTAGATATGCTGGAATCTTCACGTAGATATCGTTTCCTGAAAATCAGCAATTTCTGTTTCTGAAACTGTTGAGCAGCTTGAATCTCTTGACAGCATGAGCAGAGCAGCTTGAGTTGTTTTGCTCTGGCAGCTTGAACTTTTACACTAGCAGCTCGAGTTTCTTCAACTAGCAGCATGAACTTTGTATTTACATTTAAAAACTACTAACAATCTGAGAAGTCTAACTAACAGCTTGAATATACTTAAACTATTTCCCAACAATCTCCCCCTAACTTAAATTCTTTACACAAGACTTTAAGTTCTATACAAAAAATGGAAATGAATAAGTAAGCTTTTATTTACAAACCAAGGCTTACAAAACTTACAGCTGTGCAAGTTTATGATCTAAAGCCTTCAAAAATTCTCTCTTCATCTCTTCTTTATCACAAGATATTCTAGCTGATTTTATTTGCAGCAACATATCTTTTGAAAAATTGTAAAACTCAAGATTGAAGAAAATACCAGACCCATCTGTGAATTTGATTCTGTATGTCTTTGACTTGACAAACAGATCAATTTGCTTGATCTTTTTCCCTTTCTTCTCAGCATCTTCTATCTCTTGTCTTGCAAATTCAGGGTCAACCACTGTACTTAGATCTCTGATGAGTTGCTTTACTTGTGGAAGAGCAGATCTCACTTGTGTAACAGACCCTATGTTGTACATCTTTATCAGTTCATCTCTGGTCAGCTTCTGAACTATTTGCCAAAAAGTATCATACTCTTCTTCAGGACCAGACTCTCTTCTGATTACAAATTTGATTCTCAAGTCACGGTCATCCAGTGACTTAGCAAACCAGTAGTTGATTTGAGGCTTTGTGAAATCATGCTGATCAATCAGCTTCTCTATCTCCATAGCCTTTTGCAAGTGTTGCTCAAAGAGCACCCTCTTAACAGATGAAGGAATAGAAATAACTGCTTGATCAGTGGAAGCAGGTGCACTTACATCAGCTTCAGTTTGTACTGATTGAATTGATGGTTGGACTTCTTGGGATGGTTGAGCTTCTGGAGAGACTTTTGTTCTCTTTCTTTTGTCCATCTCCTTGTCATGAATCTCTTGCAGCCTTTCAGTTGACATGGACTGAGCCATTTTCTTTGGGATACCTGCTGCAAATGCAAAATTTATCAAAAATCTTCTGTGCTCAGCTTTGGAGTGCACTGTTGGCATCTTTCTCTTCTTTGCTCCTTGCTTATGCTTAACCACAAACCCCTTTAAGTAATCACCTAAAGTCTCATCATCATCCATTGGGGTTTGGGCTTGCTGATCTAATTCCTTGTCCTGTTCTTCTGTTATTCTTTTGGCAATTTCAGCATCAAAGGCAATTTGGGCTTCCTTGGAAGAAAATTTTTGCTTTGGAGACTCAATGAGAATACCCTTGCCCTTGTCTTTTGCAGCAGATGTTGTAGCTTGGACTGTGCTTGATGAAGCTTGAATGCCTTCCCTGATCACAACTCCAGTAGCTTTTGAAGGAACAGCTTGAGTTTCTAGGCTAACAGCTTGAGAAGCTGTTGGGACTGCTAGCCTAGAAACTGGAACTGTTGATGCTGCTTGGACTGTTGTTGTTGGAGCTGTTTGAACTGACTTGGGAACCTCCTGATTCTTCCCCTTTTTGAAAGCATTGGTTTGGTCAGAAGGACCTACAACCTTTGCCCCTTGGGTTTGAATCATCTGCTCTAATTTCATAATTTTATTTCCACAGAGGGTGAACCCTTTGTGAAGATAATCCATTCGCTTATTCTGAGCAGCCTCTGCCTGTTTGAGTTCAAAAATTTGAGCCCCCTGTGCAGCAATGATGGACATTTGATATTCCAACATGGCTACGACAGGTTTCAGCTTGGGATCCGTCAAAAGCATGAGTTGCAGACTTGTGTCAAGATCAGAAAACACCTGGGGTGCTTGTGATCTATCACTGACATTAAGACCAGAAGTAGAAACTTCTGGGCCCCTCTTTTCTTGGTTCTGGGGACTTCCAGCTTGTGTTTGCACACTTGCTGTTGCCATGAGCGTGGTCTTAGCTATGTTGGCCCTGTCCTGTGCCTCTTGTGCAGAGACATCAGTAGTGCCAGCCACAGAACTCATATGAACCATCTCTGAAGAGATGTTCACCTCCTGAGAGAGGATGGGAGTTTCCTCAACTGGTTCCCTTTGGATATTCTGTGCAGAAGTATCCTTCTGCACAGGGATATACGGCTCTTGTTGATGGGAGGAGGAGGAAGGAGCTCCTGGTCCCCTTTTTCTTTTATATAAGTATCTTAGTGGGCGTTTAGGCTGTACAAAAGGATCAGATGGAAAAATTTGTATCATGAGGAGTGGGTTGGGGTCCTGGGGGTGAAGCAGGAATGTTGGATTGTGTCTGCTCAGAACCCTCTCCTCTGTTTCCTGGAATGATGTTCATCATTGCAGAGGGCAATGGAACATCTATACTTACAAAATTGGCACTTGGCTTTAACAGCCTTTTAATTGAAGACAGTGAGTGCCTATGGGAAACATGTATCCGTTTATGTAAATGTGGAGTTGTGCAGGTGTGTGCAATAATTTTTGCCAAAAATCTAGGATACATGAGAAATTTCTCATTCTTTAGGGAATGATGCCTTAACATCCCCTGAAAAATCATGTTAGAAAAATTGAACTGTTGGCCAGTAGAAAAGCACACTAAGGCAGTGGCAATATTTGAAGAAAACTCAGACCAACCAGTTCTTTTGGGGCTTAAACATTGCTGAATAACATGCACAAGGTATTTCCATTTAGGAGAAAAATGTGCCTTAAGAAAAGTAAAAGAATCAGCAGGACCCCTGTAACCAATATTTTGAAGACCAAGGTGTAAAGCTTGAAGGGATAGGTCGGTTATACCTGAGGCATCTTGAAGATGCAGGTGACGTCTGATGGATTCCTCAGTGATATTGATGACAGTTCCATCAATCTTGGATAGGAGGGTAGGCACTCCATTGATGGTTTGAACAGATGCATGATTCCAAAACTGTTCAATATGGGAGATGTATATAGTACGGTTAATGGTTAGGGCATAATGGATATGGGAGTGCCTGAGGAAATCCATCATTGCATGAAACGGTTGAAATTCAGAGTGTTTTAGGGTGTATGGGAGGCAGTTGTGTTCTTTTACAAACTCCATTGTTGAAGAAACGATGGTTTAGGGTTTGAAAGAAGAATGTGTGATTCGTTCAGAGAGAAAGCAAGAGGCCGTGGAAGAAGAATTTGTAACTGGTAGTTACAACTGAACGAAATCGGGACCTTTAAAGGTTTCGAAAGGTTGGGTCCCGCGCACACATTTGAAAAATTACCCAAATACCCTGCACACTTTGACAGATCAAGTGAAAATAACTAGCAGTCCGAGAAAATGAACTAGCAGCATGAGAAAAATCTCATGTTGTTAGTTTAAAATTAGGCAACTTTTCAATGAAACAGTGTCTCCCCCTTAAATAAGCATACTGAGTGGATATTAATGAAAACCAATTAATCCATGTTTACCATACCAATATTTGATACTAGGAAAGTGAACCTTCCCACATCAAAAGGTTTTGTAAATAGATCAGCTAACTGATCATCTGTATGTATTTTGGTAACTTGGATTAACTTCTTTTCATTACAGTCTCTGATGAAGTGAAATCTGATTTCTATATGCTTGGTTTTTTGGGAATTTCACTGGGTTTTGCACAATGCTGATTGCACTTGAATTGTCAATATAAATAGGAGTGGATAAGAAATTCATACCATAGTCTCTTAGTTGATTTTGAATCCACATTACCTGGGAGCAGCAGCTTGCAGCTGCTACGTATTCTGCTTCAGTGGATGATGTGGAGACAGTTGTTTGCTTTTTGCATTGCCAAGAGACCATTCTTGCTCCTAAGTATTGACATCCACCAGTTGTGGATTTCCTGTCAATGTTGCATCCACCATAGTCACTGTCAGAATAAGCAGTTAGTTCAAAAGGAGAGTCTTTAGGATACCATAGGCCTAAATGTGGTTGGCCTTTAAGATATCTAAAGATTCTCTTAACAGCAACCAAGTGAGAATCCTTTGGAGAGCATTGAAACCTAGCACACACACAGACAGCAAACATAATATCAGGTCTGGAAGATGTTAGATACATAAGGGATCCTATAAGGGATCTGTATAGATGAATGTCCACATCTATGCCATCTTTGTCTGTATGGAGCTGTTTATGAGAATCCATTGGAGTGCTTGCAACCTTTGTGTCTTGATAGCCAAACTTTTCCAGTATGTCTTTGACATACTTTGATTGACTTATGAATAGACCAGTAGGCTTCTGTTTAACCTGCAGCCCTAGAAAGAATGTGAGTTCCCCCATTGAACTCATTTGAAACTTTTTGTGCATTAGGGTCTCAAATTCTTTGCACAAACCATCATTTGTTGAGCCAAAGATGATATCATCCACATAGATTTGGACAAGTAAAATCTCATCTTTGATGGATTTAGTGAAAAGTGTTTTGTCCAGAGTGCCTCTCTTGAATCCATTCTGTAGAAGATATGATGACAGAGTGTCATACCATGCTCTGGGGGCTTGGTGAAGACCATAGAGGGCCTTGTCCAGCTTGTACACCCTGTCTGGATACTTGTAGTCTTCAAAACCAGGAGGTTGACACACATATACTTCCTCTTCAATTGTCCCATACAGGAAAGCAGACTTGACATCCATTTGATACACTTTAAATCCTTTGAAGCTTGCATAGGCTAGAAATAGTCTGATGGCTTCAATTCTTGCTACTGGAGCAAATACATCATCATAATCAATGCATTCTTCTTGAGTGTACCCTTGTGCTACTAGTCTTGCTTTGTTCTTGATGACTATCCCTCTCTCATCCTTCTTGTTTCTGAACACCCATCTTGTACCAATTGCTCTCTTACCTTTAGGTAGATCCACCAGAGTCCATACATTCTGAATTTTGAACTGTAAAAGCTCTTCTTGCATAGCTTCAATCCAGGATGAATCTTTTAATGCTTCTGATGCCTTTTTGGGTTCTAGTTGAGACATGAAACAGGCATGTTCAAAAGCAGCTAGACTGAATTCAGGAACTGCTTGTTCAGCAGCAGCAGTCTCATTGTGAACCATTTTCCTTGTTTGAACAGGAGTGCTTGGATCACCCAGTATTTGATTGAGAGGGTGATACTTGTGAACCCTTAGTGTGGGCTCTCTCTTTGTTTGAAAAGAAGTTCCAAGATTTGTATCATCTCCATCAGAACTAGTAAAAGGATCAGCTTCAGGAACAGCTTGACTTGAATCTGGGACTGTGTCCCTTTGTGTTGGAGCTGTTCTCTCAGGACTTGGGAGTGGCACTTCAGTATCTGGATGTGCATCATGTTGAGCATTCAGTACCCCTGGAGGATCACATGACAGAAGTGGTAGAGTGGTGTAATCATCCCAACTTGTTGAATCTGCAGCAGTCTGAAACTTTGTGCCAACAGCTTGAGAAATTGTATTGGCAGCATGAGAATTTGTGTTAGCAGCTTCAACCGTGTATGCATCAGCTTCTGCAGTATACTCAACAAAGCTCAGAGAATGTGTTAGTGAATCTAAATCAAACAACCAATCAGGACCAGTGCCTTTGATATTAGCAGTATTTTCATTAAATTCAACATTGGTTGTTTTAGACACACTGTTGTATACTCTATAGGCTTTGCTTTGATTTGAGTATCCTACAAAGAATCCTTCTTCAGCTTTACTTTACAAACTTTCCTAAGTGAGTCTTAGTGTGAAGAATAGTACATGGGCATCCAAAAGACTTGAAGAAAGCAATTAGGGGACTTTTGTTATGGAATAACTCATAGGGAGTTTTTCCTTGTGATTGAACAACTTGAACCCTATTTAGAACATAACAGGCTGTATTATCAGCTTCTGCCCAGAAAGTCATTGGCAGATTTGAATCAGCTAACATTGTTCTAGCAGCCTCAATTAATGTTCTGTTCTTTCTTTCAGCTACACCGTTTTGTTGTGGTGTTCTTGGTGCACTATATTGTCTAGCAATGCCTTTGGACTCACAGAAACTGTTTAGAATGTGATTTTTAAATTCTGTTCCATTGTCTGATCTTATCACCTTAACTTTGGAATTTGATTGGTTTTCTATGTTAAGGATAAAAGACTTAACTAGCTCAGCAGTTTCATCTTTGGACCTAAGAAAGTAAACCCAAGTAAATCTGGTGAAATCATCAACAATGACTAAACAGTATGCCATTTTATTCAAGCTCAAAACAGATGTTGGACCAAATAGATCCATATGTAGCAACTGAAGGACAGATGAGATTGAATTTACTTCTTTGGTCTTATGAGAAGTTTTGTGTTGCTTACCTTTAAGGCATGCTACACAATGATCATCACAAATGAACTCCTTTTGTGGTAAGCCTCTTACCAGATTCCTTTTAACTAAAGCATTCATGGACTTGAAGTTCATGTGACACATCCTTCTATGCCAAAGAGCAGACTCATTTGATGATGCTTTGGATATTAAACAGCTTAGAGTATTTGATTTATATAAGAGATCTGTGTCCAGGCAGTAAACATTGTCCTTTCTTGGTGTTCTTAGTAAAACAAGATTTTCAGGAACTTTGAAATCTTTTGAAAGAACAATGCACTCAGAATCTGTGAACAGAACAATGTTTTGTTTGTCACAGATTTGAGAGACACTTAATAAATTGTACTTAAGCTGTTCAACATACAAAACATCATGGAATGTCATGTTGCCTGCATTAACAGTACCTTTACCTGTAACCTTACCTCCTTTTGAGTTTCCTCCAAATGCAACAAAACCTCCATCAAAACCTTTGAAATTTGACAAGCATTCAGAGTTGCCTGTCATGTGCCTAGAGCATCCACTGTCCAGATGCCATCTTGTTCTATGAGGAGACCTGTGGTTGCCCTCAGAGGGCAGTTCAGTGGAGGAGACATTTGATGTTTCTGCCATAAGTGCTTGATTTTGAAATTCTTCCTCTGTCTAATCACTCCAGTCAAACACATTGTCTTCTTGAGAGACAAGTGCTGTTGATGATGATGTTAGAATGGGTTGTGAAGTCCTTGATGGCTGTTGACCTTGAGATCTACATTCTCTGGCAAAGTGACCAAGCTTATGGCATTTACAGCATTCCACTTTTGATTTATCAAAAGATGGTTTGCCTTCTGTCTTGGCTTGAAAGTTGGTCCTACCAGTTTTTTTCAGAAATCTTTTGGCCCTCATGGTCAACATTGCATGCTGCCACTTTAAATCCATCTCTTCAAGATCATCTGGATGAATTTGTTCCAAGTCTTCAACATTTAGAGCAAATAATCCATCATTGGCAACAAAAGCCTCATAGTGAGTTTCAGCAGAGTTTCCATCACCACCTGAGAAAGAATCAGAGTTATTAGATTTTTCAGAAGACAGAAGAGCAGTATTGTGATTATAAGAAAAGGATTTCTTTTTAGCATCAATCTCAGTCTCAAACACTCTTAAACTGTTATACAGATCATTCAATTCTATCTCATCAAGAGTGTCTTTTGTTCTCCATTGTGCAGCATAGACTGTCCATTCTTCTCCAAGAGATATGAGAAACTTTCTGTTGACTTCATCTTGATCCAGATTAACCTTTGCACTTTCCAGTTCACTTATCAGTTTGTTGAACCTGTCAAAGATTTGAGTAAGGTTTTCATTCTTGCCACCAGAAAAGTTTTCATACTGCTGTTTCAAGAGGTCCTTTTGGTTTCTCTTGGTACTGGCATTACCAGCAAACCTCTTCTCTAAGGCATTCCAAAGAGAATGAGCAGTATAAAATTTTTTAAACTGATGTTGATAAGCATTAGGAAAGGCTATTTGTAAAAGTGTAAGTGCTTTCACTTCATTCATTCTAGCCTTCCTTTCAAGTTCAGTTTTTGGAGGAGTTTTGACTGGTTTTCCCTCATCATCAAGTTCTGGATCAACTACAAGAGGAAATTCAACAGCTTCCCATATGGCATAATCAATGAATTGAATATGCTGTTGAATCCTGAGTTTCCACATCTCAAACTCAGTGGGCTTGAGCATAGGCACTTTCAGGTCCTTGCCCAGATCCACTGCTGCTATTTTCAAATTCCATTGCAAAATAATTGAAAATTTAAAAGAAAGTTTTTGACTTTGAAAAATAAAGAGTAACCTGGTTTGAAAAACCTGATTTGAACAACCTGGTTTGACAAACCTGGCTCTGATACCACTTGTCAGGATCTATATATGAATTACCAAGACTAACTGATTTGAATTTATCAGAGTATAAATCAATAATCTTGCTTTGAATCAAAGTTTAATCAAGAAGTTTGCGGAACAACACTTAATTATTTTAACAAAAACTTTCAGAATCAATAATGAATAAACACACAAGAATTAATCAAGACTGTTTGTATTGCTGAATTCAATGATTACAATCACCTCTAATCTGTTTGATTAGACGAAGAACACAGACTGTTCTTAGGGTTTTACAACCTTAGAGGCTTATGAAAACTTAATCAACAAAGCAATTACAGACTCAAAATATGCAGGAAAAACCTATACAATAGAAAGACCTATTCTATGTATTTATATTGCTTCTTGATATGTTTCCTTGACGAATAATGACTTCTCTGATAGTAGATATGCTGGAATCTTCACGTAGATATCGTTTCCTGAAAATCAGCACTTTCTGTTTCTGAAACTGTTGAGCAGCTTGAATCTCTTGACAGCATGAGCAGAGCAGCTTGAGTTGTTTTGCTCTGGCAGCTTGAACTTTTACACTAGCAGCTCGAGTTTCTTCAACTAGCAGCATGAACTTTGTATTTACATTTAAAAACTACTAACAGTCTGATCTTGAGACAAGTCTGCAACTCATGCTTTTGACGGATCCCAAGCTGAAACCTGTCGTAGCCATGTTGGAATATCAAATGTCCATCATTGCTGCACAGGGGGCTCAAATTTTTGAACTCAAACAGGCAGAGGCTGCTCAGAATAAGCGAATGGATTATCTTCACAAAGGGTTCACCCTCTGTGGAAATAAAATTATGAAATTAGAGCATATGATTCAAACCCAAGGGGCAAAGGTTGTAGGTCCTTCTGACCAAACCAATGCTTCAAAAAGGGGGAGAATCAGGAGGTTCCCAAGTCAGTTCAAACAGCTCCAACAACAACAGTCCAAGCAGCATCAACAGTTCCAGTTTCTAGGCTAGCAGTCCCAACAGCTTCTCAAGCTGTTAGCCTAGAAACTCAAGCTGCTCCTTCAAAAGCTACTGGAGTTGTGATCAGGGAAGGCATTCAAGCTTCATCAAGCACAGTCCAAGCTACAACATCTGCTGCAAAAGACAAGGGCAAGGGTATTCTTATTGAGTCTCCAAAGCATTAATTTTCTTCCAAGGAAGCCCAAATTGCCTTTGATGCTGAAATTGCCAAAAGAATAGCAGAAGAACAGGACAAGGAATTAGATCAGCAAGCCCAAACCTCAATGGATGATGATGAGACTTTAGGTGATTACTTAAAGGGGTTTGTGGTTAAGCATAAGCAAGGAGCAAAGAAGAGAAAGATGCCAACAGGGCACTCCAAAGCTGAGCACAGAAGATTTTTGATAAATTTTGCATTTGCGGCAGGTATCCCAAAGAAAATGGCTCAGTCCATGTCAACTGAAAGGCTGCAAGAGATTCATGACAAGGAGATGGACAAAAGAAAGAGAACAAAAGTCTCTCCAGAAGCTCAACCATCCCAAGAAGTCCAACCATCAATTCAATCAGTACAAACTGAAGCTGATGTAAGTGCACCTGCTTCCACTGATCAAGCAGTTATTTCTATTCCTTCATCTGTTAAGAGGGTGCTCTTTGAGCAACACTTGCAAAAGGCTATGGAGATAGAGAAGCTGATTGATCAGCATGATTTCACAAAACCTCAAATCAACTACTGGTTTGCTAAGTCACTGGATGACCGTGACTTGAGAATCAAATTTGTAATCAGAAGAGAGTCTGGTCGTGAAGAAGAGTATGATACTTTTTGGCAAATAGTTCAGAAGCTGACCAGAGATGAACTGATAAAGATGTACAACATAGGGTCTGTTACACAAGTGAGATCTGCTCTTCCACAAGTAAAGCAACTCATCAGAGATCTAAGTACAGTGGTTGACCCTGAATTTGCAAGACAAGAGATAGAAGATGCTGAGAAGAAAAGGAAAAAGATCAAGCAAATTGATCTGTTTGTCAAGTCAAAGACATACAGAATCAAATTCACAGATGGGTCTGGTATTTTCTTCAATCTTGAGTTTTACAATTTTTCAAAATATATGTTGCTGCAAATAAAATCAGCTAGAATATCTTGTGATAAAGAAGAGATGAAGAGAGAATTTTTGAAGGCTTTAGATCATAAACTTGCACAGCTGTAAGTTTTGTAAGCCTTGGTTTGTAAATAAAAGCTTACTTATTCATTTCCATTTTTTGTATAGAACTTAAAGTCTTGTGTAAAGAATTTAAGTTAGGGGGAGATTGTTGGGAAATAGTTTAAGTATATTCAAGCTGTTAGTTAGACTTCTCAGATTGTTAGTAGTTTTTAAATGTAAATACAAAGTTCATGCTGCTAGTTGAAGAAACTCGAGCTGCTAGTGTAAAAGTTCAAGCTGCCAGAGCAAAACAACTCAAGCTGCTCTGCTCATGCTGTCAAGAGATTCAAGCTGCTCAACAGTTTCAGAAACAGAAAGTGCTGATTTTCAGGAAACGATATCTACGTGAAGATTCCAGCATATCTACTATCAGAGAAGTCATTATTCGTCAAGGAAACATATCAAGAAGCAATATAAATACATAGAATAGGTCTTTCTATTGTATAGGTTTTTCCTGCATATTTTGAGTCTGTAATTGCTTTGTTGATTAAGTTTTCATAAGCCTCTAAGGTTGTAAAACCCTAAGAACAGTCTGTGTTCTTCGTCTAATCAAACAGATTAGAGGTGATTGTAATCGTTGAATTTAGCAATACAAACAGTCTTGATTAATTCTTGTGTGTTTATTCATTATTGATTCTGAAAGTTTTTGTTAAAATAATTAAGTGTTGTTCCGCAAACTTCTTGATTAAACTTTGATTCAAAGCAAGATTATTGATTTATACTCTGATAAATTCAAATCAGTTAGTCTTGGTAATTCATATTTAGATCCTGACAATTATTGAGTTTCCGATAGTCGATGCAAACTCGCCATCCAGTGACCGCCCTCGATGGAATCAATTCATTCTTTTCATTAAGAACGACGGACATCCCCCCTTTCTTTGGGACCACATGAATAGGACTAACCCACAGCGAATCAGAGATTGGATATATCATACCAGCATGAAGAAGCTTCAACACTTCCTTCTTGATAACCTCGTGAATTTTTGGATTGACCCTCCTTTGGGGTTGAATCACGGGCTTGAAATCCTCTTCCATCAGTATCTTATGAGTGCAATAAGCAGGACTGATACCCTTGATATCAGAGATTTTCCACACGATGGCCTGCTTGTGGGATTTCAAGACATGAATCAAACTCGCTTTCTCGTTAGGTGAGAGGTCTTTGGCTATAATAACCGGAAGCTGAGATGACCCCTCCAGAAAAGCGTACTCTAAATGCGCTGGTAACTCTTTCAGCTCAAGAGTCGGAGGGTCTTCAATCGAGGATTTGGATTTGATACTTTCCTTCAGATCTAACGTAACAATCTCCTCATGAGCAGGAGGTGATTCTATCGTGCACAAAGGAAAGAGATGAATGGAATCAAAGAGACATACAGAATGATCAGAATCAAGAGACAATGGGCACAGAGATATATCATCATCAATAGACTCTTTATCTACAAAAGAAGTGGATCTCTCATACCCAATCAACAGAGACTTTACAAGCGTCTCATCAATCTCAGAATGCATTTCTCTTTCAGAAGAGCTATAGGAGCGAACAAAGCAAATTGACTCGACAGTATCATCAGCTCTCTGCATAGCTTTGTCAACATCAAAACTGACATGCTCATCTCCCACCGTAAGGGTCAACTTCCTATTCAGAACATCAATCATCGCACGGGATGTCGCTAAAAATGGACGCCCTATGAGAGAAACATATTTGTCTTCATGCATATCCATGATGACAAAGTCTACCGGAAATACAAACTTATCAACTTTCACCAACATGTTCTCCGCAATACCCCGAGGAAATTTCACTGATCGGTCTCCAACTGAATACTCATACGAGTGGGCTTTGGCTCTCCGAGACCGAGTCTAGCATATAGAGATGTGGGCATAAGATTGATGCTAGCTCCTAAATCAGCGAGGGCATTCGCACTGTGAAGGTTACCAATATGACATGGTATAGTGAAACAGCCAGGATCATCTTGCTTGATTGGAAGCTTGTTTTGGAGCACAGCTGAACACTCGGCGTTCATCTCTATTGTGTTCAAATCATCAAGCTTCTTGCGCTTTGAGAGCAGATCCTTTAAAAACTTCGCGTAGTTCGGCATCTGAGCAATCACATCAATGAAAGGAATGTTGATATGTAACTGCTTGAACAATCCAAGGAACTTGCAATATTGCTTATCCTTGATTTCCTTTTGCAATCTGCTCAAATACGGAATAGGAGGCTTGTAAGGACTAACTGTAGGCATCGCCGGAGGTGGGACGTGTGCGGTACTTGGTATACTAGGAATGTGCACCTGGTCCATGATAGTCTCTGGATCGTCTTCATGAACAACAGAATCAAGAGGGGGAGAAATAGAATGCGAAGGAAGCGATGGACCTACAGTTTCCTTACCATAACGCGTGATAATCATCTTCGCTTCAGCCTTCGGATTCGGCACAGTATCACTCGGGAGACCACCAGGCTGTCGCTCATTCTGCGCTTTAGCTATCTGTGCGATTTGGACTTCTAAATTCTTTATAGAAGTCTATTGGTTCCTTGTGATAGTCTCTTGGTTAGCCATGAACTTCATCATCATATCCTCTAAATTCGACCTCTCTTGTGGCTAATGTGTAGCCTGAGGACGTGGAGGATTCTGATAAGGGCTACCAGACTGGCCATAAAATTGTTGTGGTCGAGTATGCTGCTGAAAATGACCATGGGAGGAAGAAGAAGATTGCCCCTGGTTATACCCCTGGTGAGAGGCAAATTGAGGTCTCTGAAGCATATGTGGTCTCGGATTCATGAAACCAGGAGGTGGCTGATTCTGGGAATAATTCGAATAGTTCGGGTTCGGGTAAGCATACTTATACATGCCACCTCCAGAATCGCCAGATGAATAGTAAACCTACTCCTGATTGGTGTAAGAGTAAGCTGCCTGACACTCATAGCTCGAATGTGGGCCACCACAAGCATCACATGATGGATACACAGCTTGCACGGGAGCTGGTATGGCTTATGGTTGGCTATTCTGCGTGAGCTACTCTATCTTTTTCGTGAGTGCGGCTATGGCAGCGGCTTGCTTGGAATATGAAGCTTCCTATCCGAGGTACTCACTTGGTGTCTGATGCTGACTCATCACCAAATCATTTAAAATCTCAACCGCCTCATCAGGTTTCTTATGGTAGACAGATCCACTACAAGCGGAATCAATCAAAGAATGATACATCGGGTGCACACCTTCATATAATACTTTTACTCGATGATTGAGCGTCAGATTGTGATTTGGACACTTCACTATGGATTCTTTGTATCGCTCCCATGCATCACGTAAGGACTCTTCAGGCTTATGCCTGAATCCAAGAATTTCACTCGTAAGCTGAGTGGTACGTGAGGGCGGACAAAACATTGATAGAAACTGTGTCTCCATTTCATCCCAGGCATGAATTGAATTGGGCGGAAGGGCATCATACCATGTGAGAGCACGTCCAGTAAGCGAGTATGGGAATAACATCAATCGAATGATCTCCTTCGGGACTTGATTCACCTTATACGAACCGCACGCTTTCCTGAATTTCTTCAGGTGTGCATAAGGATCCTCAGATGCTATCCCACAGTACTGAGCATTATTTTGAACTAAAGTGATGAGACTGGAGTTTAGCTCAAAATTGACGGCATCAAACCCGGGAATGACAATGACACCTTCCGAGTCGTCGGTGACTGGTCGGTTCAGCTCAAGCATGGTGCGACGGTCGCCCGTGTTTGGCTCAGAAGAATTATCAGATGAGGAAGAAGAAGAAGAAGAATCAGATGAAGGAGAAGAAGGCGAAGAATGAGATATTGGAGGTAACTCAACAACTAAATCAATATGACCTTTATCAGCCAGTGGAGGGACAGGTAGGTCAGTAGATTCAGATGAGCTAGATAAAATTTTAATGAAATGATGAGAAGGATGACGAAGACGGTTATGAAAGGTTCTTTCAGGTTCGTTGTATGGGCTTACAACATGCGGATTGGAATTCCGAGTCATAAACCATACACAAACACTGAGAGGGTGGATAGAATAGATATAGGATGGGAAAGACAAAAAAACAACTTCCAAGGGATAAAATCCCAAAAGAAGGATCGGCTAATCTACCAGCTAAACCTTTTCACAATATCTCTAGTCGTTCCCTGGCAACGGCGCCATTTGAACTTTACGCGGATTTGGGCAAATAAAATCAAAGAAAGAAGCAAGCCTAAGTCATACCAAATACCACTGGCAGTGTAACAGTCGTAGTTAGTATATCTAGAAGCTGACCTCGGGGATTATCGAACTCAGGGATGACAATAAGGATCGAGATATTGATACTAGGATTATCACTAATATCTAGCCATTGATAAGGGATGAGGATGATTATAACCCTAAATACTTAAAACTATACCATCTATCAGACTACTAAAATTATGAACTAAAACGCTAAAACAGGATAAAATCAGATAAGATAAAAGCAACACTCACTTGGATACGTCTTTTAGGATTAATGAAGTAAAAGGTGTAAAAACACTTAAGATGTTTTTGATCAAAGAAAAGTAAATTGGAATAAAATTCAACTGTTTAAATCTTTGAAGCTCAAGAGTTTGAAAGTTTGATGTAAAACCGCTTCATGGACATATTTAATTAATTTCAGAAAATCAAGTATGGAGTTCTTCAGTATTCCCCAATTTCTAAAAATCAACAATAAATGTCTTTTACGATTAATGAAGTCAACTAAATCTAGCTTTTAGAGATTAAAACTGTCTACACGTCAAGCGCTCGGAAATAACTCTAAATATTCAATTTAGCCGCATAAACATCAATCAAGTCTAAGGAAATCAAAGATTAAATTAATCCTCTAATCACAATATTGCTAAGAATTAATTTGCATACAATTATTTCACAATTTGTTAACTAGTCACTATCTCATAATCACAATAATGCTAGAAATGACAACCAATTAATAAATCACTTAAATTTGATAAAGTTTATAAAAATCAACATTTATAATCAATAATCATGATCACATAATGCTAGAAAATCAACTATAATACTGATTTTACACATATTAATCGTATGAATCGAAGATACATCAATGAGTCAAACACTTTTCAACCAAAACCATCAAATACTCCATTAATCCATGTAAAAACATAACCAAGCAAGTGCTAGATAAACTACTCACTAATCATGTTAAAAATAATAAAATAAACGAGTCTATGCTAAACATCATCATAACGGAAATTAAATCGGAAAGAGTGTACCAAAAACCGTAAGAAAATCAAGCCAATCTTGCAACCATAAGCTTGAATCCAACCTTCTAGCCGAATGCTTGGTAAATCTACTCTAACCTAAGCTAAAAACCGAAAACTACCCAACACTTAGCAATCGCAACCTAAACTATGTGTAAAAGTTCGTATGAAAAATTGCATTAAAAAAACGAAACGATGTAAGGTCTACCACTACGAGATCTATCTAGACGCGGAGCCGTCAACGAGTGCGGAATCCTCGTTAACGGGTAGACGGAAACAACTCTCAACTACTAAACACGGAGACTATCAGAGGCTGAACGAACGACACACGAATGATCCTACGAACTGATTCTCTGCGAAACGGCACTAACGCTGATGATAAACTCGAGATCGCTTTATGCTTAATCCCTCACGAATTCTGCAAAAAGTCTGATAATATCTCGAGTCTATCCCTAATTATAGACCCTGATTCGAGTCTGTTATGGGTCAAACTCGAATCTGGCCCAAGGCCCATTCGAGTTTGTCCACAATGTCACTCTCGAATCTGGGCTCATTCGAATCTAGGGCTACATTCGAATCTATCACAGATTCGAATGCCAAGCCTTATATAATTCGAATCTAACTAAATCACTTAAACACCTAAGTGTTGAAACTTATGTTTTTACTTATGCTTGAATTAATCTTTGAACTTTATGTTTGAACTTCTTGTAATATGATACATCAAGTTCAAACACACAATCAATAACAATCAAACATATATAAACATATACATCAAAACACTCGTTAATTCTCAATACTCTGAATATTACTCAAACCAAAATGTTAGATCGCTTAGACTGCTATCGTCACACAGGGTGTACCAACAGACTCCCCCTTGACGATAGCTTCTAACTATTTACATCAAGTTTAAGTACTAGATCTATATATACTACTACCTGCATATATACCAGCATCTATACAAACTCTGACAACTTTCTGGAACTTTCTGGCTTCAGATCTCCATCCTTCATGAAAGAAGATATGTTGACCATGAAGCTTTTTCAGATCTTCCTTTGACAGATTCATCAGATGTAGAGGATCATACACTCTCAAAAGAACTTTGTCATCTTGATCCTCCATGATGGCTTCAACAGTTTCATTATCCAGGTACCACCACTTCATGTTGGAAAAAATATCTTGAGGCATCGTCTTCATGGGCATCCTTCTTAAGCATTTGACAGGCTTATAAACCATTTTCGCCCATGGTCGTCCTGTATGCGGATCTATCCTTGAAGAATCCTCAACTCTCTTTCCAGAGCTTGTTTAAGTCTCTCAGACCTACCAGATCACCCTTCACGTCTGATTATCTTCGCGATCACTTCAGCATAGGGATCATTTCCGATGTTGACTAACTCTTTCCATGCCAGCTCCTTCACCTCTACCCTCGGCAATGTATTGAACACTTTAAGCTTGCGCCTTAGGTATTGGAGACCATCTCTCCTTTTTAGAATAAAGAGCTGCAGTTCTCTATCGAAGAACCAGCTAATAATGCCTCCCGAGAAGTTTTCTGCACCTGGATTTCTCATCGTCTTCTTTATCTTCGGCTCAGTCTTCTTCTCTTCCTTTCTGAACCAAAGATTTAGCAATTCAGCTCTGCTCGGCTCTCTTTCAGCCTCTTCCATCACTGAATCATCTACCGAGGCCATTCTGATGTCATCAATATCTATCACATGCTGTTCAGTGTGCTCATATAATTCTGTGACAGGTTGGGATTGGATGATTACTTCGTTTACATTATCGTCCTCGTCTAATACAACCTCCTCATCAGATCTCCAATCGGCCACATCTTCTGGTACAAACTCACCTTCTTCCAAGTCATCCACATCATCTTCAAAATCAAAATCTAACTCTAATGGCTCTTCTTCAATATCCATCAATGCATCAATTATTTCACGCACTTGACTTTCCGAGACCTTTGATGAACTTGCCTCACCCATTCCAGCTTCTGCTTGACTAGGCTCCCCCTGAGATTGAGCAGTCTGAGCAGCAGAAAAATCTACTGGCTCATTCTGACTTTTAGGGCTGGGATCATTGCCTTAATTGTCTTCATCATCACCATCTCTTGGCCCCTGTACATCCGGATCACGGCACGACGTCTCCCCCTGAGCCTGTAAATTTTTTATTAACTGCTCAATTAGGGAGCGCATCGACCTTATCTTAGCTGCCTGATCGCAGACAAACGTTTTCAATTCAACGTTCTCTTCCTGGACTTGCTCCACTATCTTCTTTAAATCGGCATTCTCTTTATCCAGATTGGCAATATGAGACTGAATTTCTCCGATCGCCTTTGTTAGGCCTAAGATTTGGACATGCTGGAAGTCAACGCGAGCCTTAAGCTGCAGAAATCGTTGATTGTCGGCATATGATGATGAGGTTGATGGAATGGACTGTATAGGAGTTGAGCGGATTGGTGATGGAATATATGGTTCAGGTTGAGGTGGTGGTGGTGGAACAGTGGTTTGGGGTTCTTGATGTTGAGTTTGGGGAATTTCCGGTTGTGCTTCAGATGCTGAGGATGATCCTTGCATAAACCTGTGACGCTTGGCCCGTTTCCGAGTCACTAAGGGAGCAATCTCTCCTTCAAAATCTGATTCATCATATTCCCTTATTACTCTCCTCCTCGATGCTTCTTCATTAACTACCAACCTTGATCCATACGTTCCAATTTGAACAGTTGGTTCAGTCGATACTGACTCAGAAGCCTCAACCTCAAACTCCTCCATCTCTTCAGATTCTGTTGCAGATGATGACAAAACATTATCAGCCTGCTCTGGCTCATACTCTTCAACATCTCTCAACACATCTTCCTCTCCTTCTGGAGGCTCAAGTAGTTCACCCACTAACGCGGCAGCTACATCTTCATTAGCATGGGGTCCAGACGCCCATATTTCTTCTAACGTTTGGGCTATTTCCTCGGACTCGGGAACAGCACTTGAAGGCCCTGCTTCCTGTACTTCCGGCTGCTGACTGGTAGAAGGCCTAGACGCCTGAGTTTGACTCGCGGATGGTCTTTGTCTTCGCCTTTGAGCACGCGGTGGCTGTAGTTGTTGTTGTTGTGGCTGTGGTTGTCTTGGTTGAAATTCAACTTCCCCTGCCCAGTTGGCAACATCTGGGGCTTCAAAGTTTCTATCCAAGATTGCTCCAAATAACGGACGCTCAACTGGAACAGCCAATCTTCCTCTATGTGAGGAACAGTCAGCAAAGATCCGTTTATCCATTACAGCAACGCTTTGAATGTCATTTGACGGCGGCAGATTTGGCAAGAAGTGCCTTATAAGCATCATGATGAACCGCGGATATAGCAGGAATTGCTGGTTTTCTGGAGCGGTGATCTGGTGAACAAATTCGGAGAAAAACATTTCCGAGAAACTGTATGGTCGATTATACACCATCGCGACAATCCCATACTGGATCTTCGCAACCATATAGTCAAATCCTGCTTTCTTTGGAGCAAAGCATACCATAAAAACATGAGCTAAAAACCTCCATTGTCCGATTAATCCGCTCTTCATATAGGACACCTTCGTCACGTCTAGACTATATCCCATTCTCTGAAAGGCCGCTTGCCTGATACTCAGAGGAAACTCGATCGGTCCAGATTCTTCTTCTTGAGTGACCAGCTGCAACACTTGACGCAGCATATCCGCCGAAAAGACTAGCGGTTGTCCAGCTATGCGAGTTTGTAGCACTGTCGGGGTGACCGAGCAGTCTACTTGAAGATGATCATAAAATTGACGAATATAAGGTAACACTAGCTGAACATTATGAGACAATGCAAAACCTATCCTAGATTCTACTAGGAAATCAAGCATTTGTCTGAATCCCTGCGCCTCAGGGAGATTATGATCAGGATGAAGGACCATATTGTGCTTAGGCACAAAAGCTCGTACTGCCATTTCTGCACAATAAACAAACTATTAGATTCATTAAAAATCAATAAACTTGTTTAAATTCAAATCTTTTCTATTTTGAACTTGTGTAAGTACAAAATCCAACACAATTAAATTTCTACAAGTTTAATAAAATTTAAATTAAATAATGCAAATAAAAGACAGATTGGTATGTAACAGATTCGAATGTAACAGATTCGAATAAGTCCCTTTTCGAGTTTGATGACAGATTCGAATGTCCTGGTCGTCTCGAGTCTAATGACAGATTCGAGACACCTCAGGAACAGATTCGAACCGCCGACTTCACTTAAACATCAAATCTCTTGATTTTAACCTTTTTGGACTTAGAAAATTACATTCATTAGTCCTACTAGTTACTAATCACAGATATGTGTCTTTAATTTGACTATTTATCGGTCCAAACTTGGTAATTTTGTAAAAACCTGATTTCGACCTTTAAACCTTCAAAACTTGATGATTTTGCCTAAAATGGTGTATAAATCTACATGAATCTTGTACAATCAAGTTGAGTATACCTAGATACAGGAGTAGAATCGAACACTTTAGTAATAATCTCGACAAATTGTCGTTTATGAGAGAAACGATAGATTCGAGCACAGATTCGAAATCGCCTGATTAGATTCGAGTGTATAGATTCGAAAACAGTAAGTATTTAATGACTTCACTGTTGACCTATATATACTACCAACCTTCGAATCTAAGGCCAGACTCGAATCAACTGACAGATTCGAAGCTTTCCCAATTCGAGTCTGTCCTAAACTCGAAAACACCAAACACTTAGAAAAATTTCGAAAATTTTTTAAATAACTTCAACTTTTTCAACCTTTTTCTATGGTATTGTGTAACAAGATAAACTATGCCAACTCTTTTACCCTAAGCTCACAATATTTCACGCAATGTTTATTTTATCCAACTTAGAATGCACCCTCAGAAATTTTTGACCTTTTACCTAAGTAAAAATTAAACTAAAATAAAATAAAATAAAATAAACTAAGGTAAAATAAAATTAAATAAAATTAAAATTTTGACCAAAAATTTAATCTAGACTTAAGCTATACTTATAAAATTTACAACCTAAGCTAAATACTAAACAAAATCTTTTTGATGAGAATAGTCTAAGAAAGGTTCAATCAGATAGGAATGTCTGATACTCACTTTCAGTACTTAAACTTTCACACTTAGGAATTTTTGATTCCTTTGATTATTTGTCGTGACATACCTATTTAGCCGATTGTTGGTATTTTACCCCTTTAAACACTCTACATTTCGGAATATCCCTTGGCATTTTTATTTATCATGAAATTATCTTACGTGACTCAGACATAGACATACTTTTATGATCAAGGCACACAAACAAAGATTCTAACTTGTTGGTATTTGCAAACTTTCTTTAAAAGACAAACATCGGACACAGGTCTGTATTTTCATACAACAAAGTGTCTTAGTTTGACTTAAGGTTTATTCTTAAAGTTAGCAAGACAGCGGTGACAGGTCTGTACTGACGTACAACAAAGCGACATATCTGCTAACCCGAATCTAAACAGAGACAACAGGTCTGTACTTACGTACAACAAAGTTACATGTTTTCGACTCTCAATTTCATATGATTTTTCTATTCTTTCCATTTTCAGATGTATTTGATGTTGCCATACATCCCCAGAAAGTTTGCATACCTCATTTAGACTCAAAGTTTGTATGTCTTGTACATTAAAATTAAGACCGATTGGTCGTACATCTAAGCTAGTGACACGCTTGACTTTTTCTAGAGTATTTTATTAGCCTTGAGATTCCCTATATGTATTATGCCTACCAACACATCAAACTAAATAAAGTATAACACTTAGAATTTAGTTACATTATGAGTGAGAGCCTAAACACTTAGAGTTTGTAACGACTGTGCTAATTTTCGTCACTTTGAACCTATGTATCTAAGACTTAACTCTTTTTCTGATATTCTCTTTTTTTTTATTTTTATGATTTTCTCTCTTTTTTTTTTGTTTTTCATAAGAAATAAGATAACCTACTAACTTACTAAAAATAGAAACTTACTAAAAATAGAAACTTACTAAAATTAGCAGACTACTGTAAAGAAAGAAATACTACGACTATTAGAGAAAATAAACTACTACTACTAAGGTCAAATTACTCTGGGTTGCGCATTCCATTCAGTTGAATTAAATACTCAAACCGTGACTTATCAAATGCTTTGGTAAATAAATCTGCATTACTATCTTCTGTTGCCACTTTTACCAATTTGATTAGGTTCTTTTCAGCACAATCACGAATAAAATGATGCCTAATGTCTATGTGCTTTGTTTTGTTGTGTTTAACTGGATTATTTGTTATAGCAATTGTAGATTGATTGTCTATCCTAATTGGAGTTTGAGTGTAAGCCAAACCGTAACCCCGCAATTGTTGTTGTATCCACAGAACCTGTGAGCAGCAACTACCAGCAGCAACATACTCGGCCTCGCACGTTGACACGGCTACCGACGTTTGTTTCTTGCATTGCCAGGATACCAATCTCCCTCCTAGGAACTGACAACCTCCAGTTGTTGATTTGCGTGTCAAGCTGCATCCTCCGTAGTCAGAATCCGTGAACGCCTCCAACTCTAGATCTCCCTCCGCGTGATACCAAAGTCCCAGCTTCGGTTTCAACTTGAGGTATCGTAGAATCCGCTTCACAGCTTTCATATGCATCTCCTTCGGATTCGCTTGAAACCTAGCACAAATACACACAGCAAACATAATGTCAGGTCTTGAAGCAGTTAAATACATAAGTGATCCAATCATGGCCCGATATAAAGTCGGATCCACATCGGTATCACTTTCAGTACCCGGTCCGAGATTATGATTCACTTGAATCGGCGTGCTGAAATGGGCAGTCAACTTTGTTCCTTCCATCCCGAATCGTTCTAATATGTCATAGACATACTTAGTCTGATGGATAAACATACCTTCCTTCTTTTGGTCAACTTGTAACCCTAAAAAGAAACACTAGTACAAAATATGTCATTCGTCACGCTAAAAAACCGTGGCCATAGACCTTTGGTCACAGTTTAATTTTTCATTCAAATCGTGACCAAAGGTCGCATCACTTTTGGTACCTTATGACTACATTTAATTTTCGTGACTAAATCGTATGTAAAACCGTGGCCATAGCCTAAAACCGTGGCTATATGGTAACAATTTCTATATAGTTGGGGTCTATATTTTTTAGTAACCGTGACCATAAAATATTTTTAGTCACAATCTCCTTTAACACCGTGACAGTTGGATACATTTAGACACACATAAACAATTAAACCATGGCGTTAACATTCTTACAGACACGCATAAACAAATAAACTGTGGCCACCTGGTATATTTAAAGACGCACAAACATTTAATCGTGACCATTGGATAAATTTACACATAATCAGCTAAACCATAACTATTTGAGACATTTAACCACACCCCATGAATGAAACCGTGACAATTGGTTATATTTTGACGCACATAAACTATTAAGTGTGGCCATTGGTACATTTAGACATGCATAAAAAATTAAACCGTGACCGTCGGTACATTTAGACACACGTAATTAATTAAAATGTGACCATTAGTTGCAATTGGACATACATAAAGTATTAAACCGTGACAATTGGTACATTTTGACACACAAAAATAATTACACCGTGACCATATCATTATTTTAGTCACAGGATAATTCGTTGATTCATGACAATTGCTTACTTTTAGACACGTATAATAAACAAAATCGTGACCATAAAGTATTTATAGTTACTTATTTCTTCCTAATCGTGGCAATTGGTAACTTTTAGACACATACAACAATACAATCTGTGATCATTAAATACTTATTGTCACATTATATTTCTTTTAAAATCACTATTATTCCTTTTAGACACGTGTAAAAATTAAACCGTGACAATAAGTTACTTACAGCCACATGTGTTTTCTTTTATCGTGATTGTTTTTTACTTTTAGACACACATAACATTTATAATAGTGACCGTAAAATATTTATAGTGTCATGTTGTTTCGTAAACGGTGATCGTTGATTCCTTTTAGTCATACAAAATAAAATAAAGTGTGACCATAAAATACATATAGTCACATTCTTTTCCTTTAACTATTACAATTAATTACTTTTAGGCACATATATTAAAATAAACGTGACCATAAACTACTTGTAGTCACAGTTTGTTTTCTTTTATCGTGATTAATATTTAGTTTTTAAGACATATAAGACATTTAACCATGACCATAAAATACTTATACTGACACGTTTTTTTAACTGTGACAATGGATAACTTTAACCATACAAAACAAACTAAATTGTGACTATAAAAAACTTATAGCTGCACTTTGCCTCTTTTATAATCTATACTACTATATAATACATTTAAGTTATTGGTCTTAAACATAACTTTTTATTGCATGATGTACAACTGACTAAAGCATGGTGGCTGAATTTTAAGAGGTACCACTGTCAATGCAGAAAAGTACAACCCAACAAAGCAAAAAAAATGAAAAATCAAAATTGGCTAGCTTCAAGAAGCCTCTTCCACTTCCCCAAGCTACCTCTTCCATTCCCCCAAAAAGTCTCTGCATAAAAAATATATTTAATATATCAGAATAATTCTTTAATATCAGTCACTTTCATCGTTCTGCACTCACCTTTCATATCCCCCCAACCCCTTGATGCAGTCACCTTTAATCAGTATAATCCATTGACGTGTTTTGCATGGCAAGTGACTGTTAGCCATTCTGAAGATTTGAAGAACATTCAATCCAAATGAAAAGTAGAAGATGCTTTTTCCAGCACTTATGAATGAACAACATGTATGTATGTGTGTGTGTGTGTGTGATGGTTGTATAAGTTACATAGGTGATTCTCAGTTTTAATTATGCATGTTGTGTGTCATTTAATCAATTAGGAAAAAACAGTGCTATTGTGGGTGTCCAACATGTTTTTGGTAAGATATTGCACTTTGGGTATGTCTTA
Source organism: Centrapalus pauciflorus (assembly GCA_020465985.1). Classification (NCBI taxonomy): domain Eukaryota; kingdom Viridiplantae; phylum Streptophyta; class Magnoliopsida; order Asterales; family Asteraceae; genus Centrapalus; species Centrapalus pauciflorus. Next base: position 73,068 of record JAANYP010002836.1, read on the forward strand.
TTTGGTCCTCATACGTAGAGTTAAGCTTCTAATTGGCTTTTAAATAAATTAAATCATTAAGGGGATGGTTAGCTTCATTTTATATTCATAAAAAACAAAGGGAATATCATTATAAAGATATAACACAAAGTCACAAATCGTCAAGAACAATACACACAATTTACCTGGCACAAATTGCATAAAATTTACCTGGCAGGCAGTTAGTGGGCTGCTATAAAAGTCCCTTATCATCGGATTCCATTTTTCATCACGAACACTAGTGTGCTGTTAACTTGAATGTGAAGATCACATTACACACAAGAAATGAGTTGCGCACTAAAAACTTGACAGCTTTCTGCTTTATAACATGCCTCTTTTATGTAAATTATTGAAAAATACCTGATAAATAAGTGTTGTTGTGCCACTCCATTTTGGTCTGAGCAGACAGCTCATTTGAAACAAAAAGAATCGGTAAAATATCAGGAAACATAACGGAATCTAATTCATACGCTGATTGTACCTGAACCATCATGCTTGTATTTGTTGCATTGTGCCTGCACACACAAGCACACAGACATACATAAGTAATGTAAATACAGTGGATTTGCATCACAAGATAAGTTTTGTAGAAGTCCCTGGCCATAATAGGAAAACGACCAACACAAAATACTCTACACAAAAAAGAGCATTGCACATACTCCATGGCCAGAATGTGATGATTTGTTTAGAAATAATCAAACAAAATGTACTCTTCTTTGAATTTTGAACAAGTGGCTACATAGAATTCATTTTTACTCTAAATCTAAAAACTGCTACTGCCAGCCATGACATCATTTTAAGGTTTGTAGTTTCTTATTCTTAACCCTAACATAGAAAGCATAGATGGAACAAGCCCTGGCCTTGGTCAATTGAAATTGAACCTCATCTTCATAAATTCATGTTGCAAAAGTAGTCCCAATAGTTTCAATGATGTGTGCTTTAATCTCAATTCTTCCCTTTGGCTTGAAATCATTTTTGATCGTTATGATAGGTCCATATACAATATAACAGCACATAAAAGCATGAGTGGTGTTCAGATTTCTATTTCAGTCAAATCAACAAGTAGTGGGATTCATCTCCTGGCTAGCTAGTATTATAGATGGGTTCATAAATAAAAATACTAGATATATCTAACTGCAACCTAATGTATTATATCAGGAATATACATCTCCATCCAACAAATTAGCATCTTCTAACAACTTTGCAAAGCTCTAATTGATAACAAAATTCTAATATAAGACTCCTCAAACGTCAACCAAAATAAGGTCTTCAAGATGTTGTTATTCCATGGCTGGTCACTAAGGGACGGCCCACATCATTGACCCTTGGACACACATGTATTATGCAACTTAAATGAAAATTAAAACGATATATACTCTGTGAAGGGGTCAAGCATGAATTCACTGGGACGGTAATTCATTTGGACTTGAAGCTTTGTAATTTAAAACCTTAAATCAAATCAATATATTCATAAGGCTCCGTTACGAGGTTCAATAATATTACTTTTGTTAGATTACCATATGATAAAATTAAAGCGTAAAATCGAAATCCAATCAACTTTCACTGTTTCACAATAATTCATAAGAAACAAAAGACGTTTCGCTTGCAATAATATACTTAAGCCAAAGCATGGTCAAGAAATTCCATCTACAAATCAATTTCACAAGAAATATATGATATATTATGGAAACTCACTCGACAAGGGTTTTTCGAACAAGGGGTTCATGAGAAGACTAAAGCTCAACCAAATACGGTAATAGTTCGGCGGCAAGCAACGAAAGATCCGCAGACAGCAAAATATCTTTGGCTTGCTTCAAAGACGAAAGCTTCACCGCCAAATCTCTGTGGTTGTTTGCGGCTGCTAGGAGAGAGAGTGCTTGCTCTCGCTGTGAAATAGCCATGTTTACCCTGTAGGTGTGAATCGTCCTACAATATACACGTAATATATGTGGACGGATATGAATTGGGGATTTCTCTCTGGTTTTCTAGGGCTTTAGAAGCAGAAACAGAAGATGACGGATAAACACGAGATCGAGTTCGTGTCCCACAATTTTAAAAGGAAAAGGATATCGGAGATTTCCGACTTTCTTTATTGTTACCCTACAATTGGTGATACCTAGTGCATAAAAACTTGTACCTTCTTCAAACTCAAAAATAGTTAAAAGAGTTATTTACAAAAATGGTCCCTGTGGTTTGTTCTAAAATTTGGATTTGGTCCCTGAACTTTCAATTTTGCAGACTCGGTCCTTATTTTCATAGTTTGTTTGCAATTTTGGTCCCTCAACCCATTAACTTTTCTAATATGACCAAATTACCCTTATTTTGATGCAAACTATATGGACCATTTCTACAATTAATTTTTTAACTATTTTATATTCTTAATTAAATAAATTATTTTTAGTGTTATTTAAATTTAATAAACTATAAAACATAGAAAAGAATTATTTAATTATTTATGTTGGTTCATAAATGATTTAAATATTTTTAGTCTTAATTAATTTTAATTTACTATAATCAAAGTGTAAAACCAATCAAAATTTATAATCGAAAAATTCATTTATGTTTAAAAATTATTTTTTAAAGGCTTCATAAATAAGAAATTTTTTCTCTATAATTATTTATACTGGTTTATACATTTATAATAAAAAAAATATTTATGTTGATCAAACCATAAAGACCATTTATGTAATTGACTCTACTTTATTTTTAGTGTTAATAAACTTTAATAAAATTCTAAAAATATTATTTATGAGCCGACAGTTTAGTCAAAGTTAAAAATATTAAAGAACTTAAATAAATAAAAAATTAACGTTTAATTTGACCGAGTTTAAAAAAACATGCAAATGGTCCAAGACAACTCAAATTTTTTTATTTAACGTATCAATTATTTTATCATTTTAATTTTTAATTACACCGAAAATGATTTTAAATTTTTAGGTCCATATAACATCTTTGAGATTCATGTTTAACAACTTTAATCATCAAACTTTGTTTTGTCAGACCTTTACATAAAAATCAAGAAATATAAATAGGTTTTTAATATTTTTCGTCTTTCAATTTGACTTTTCACTTTAATTCGATTAAATCGACACCTTAAAATTTTAAATCATTTAGATTTATCACTTTACAATTATCACATTGATTTGATACAAATGTTAATGGATTATAAAATAGAATCTTTGGCCGATTTTATTTAAGAAGAAAATAAAATATATTTGACCAACAAACATATTTTTATTATAAATTTATGAACCAACATAAATAATTATAGAGTCAAATATTTTTATAATATTTTATATACGAAACCTCTAGACAATAGTTTCTAAACATAAATGATTTTTTTGATTATAAATTTTGATTGGTTTACACTTTGATTATAGTAAATTAAAACTAATTAAGACTAAAAACATCTAAATCATTTATGAACCAACATAAATAATTAAATAATTCTTTTCTTTTTTTATAGTTTATTAAATTTAAGTATCACTAAAAAATAATTTATTTAATTAAGAATAAAAAAGAGTTAAAAAATTAATTGTAGAAATGGTCCCTATAGTTTGCATCAAAATAAGGGTAATTTGGTCATATTAGAAAAGTTAATAGGTTGAGGGACCAAAATTGCAAACAAACTATTAAAATAAGGACCGTTTCTGCAAAACTGAAAGTTCAGTGACCAAATCCAAATTTTAGGACAAACCACAGGGACCATTTTTGTAATTAACTCTAGTTTAAATATAACTAGTTTATAACCCACGTATTATGTGAATATTTTTAATTAAATTTATTTATATAAAATGTATATGAGTAAAAATAAAAACATACAAAAATAATAATTGCGTTTATTTTTTATTATTTACAGATTAAAAAATAGAGTATGTTTATCTTTTTTAAAAATATTAAATTGTATTTATCATTTATTTTTTATAAGTTGTAATTATCTTTTTGGTGAACGTATAGGTGACACGTGACATTTGATATTTTCCTTTATTAAATAATAATTTCCACAACTAATTCAAATTTTTACATTTGGATCTAATTATGATTATTATGGATAATAATGATAGATATTTATTTTAGGCAAACATTAATTTTAAATGTTAGAAAATATAATTTATTACTAAGTAATGAATGAAAAAAAAAATAAAGTCAAAATTTAATGCAATTAAGTTTAGGTGTTAAATTTGGAGAAAGAGGTGAAAATATAAAATTTTCTTGTATTGTAGAAGTGACATATAACATGAATCGCTTTGTTTTATTATAATATATAGGTTAATCAACCCATGTATTACATGGGTTGATTTAGAAAATACATATTATTTTATATTTTAATACATTATTATAAAATTTATAGATAATTAAAATAAAAAAATTAAAAGCTAGTTAAATTAAAGATAAAAGATACTTAGTTGTTTGATATTAAATAAAAATATATTATTATATTGTAATATTAAAATCAGATAATACGTGTTTGCAAAAAATGTTTCTTTTAATTTTTATTAACTTCAAATATGAAATATAAATGTAAGAAATAAAAAACTTCAATTATGTGAATGTGAATATATTTTGAAAATGATAAAATATAATAATGGAATATGTGAAAATCAACAATCAAAATTTATCGTATTCACAATTGAAGTTTTATCAATTAAATTTTAAATCTTGTTAGCAAAATAATTAACAAAAATTTTAACTTTATTTACTACACTTCTACATTTAAATTCAAATTTTTAAGTTTGAATTTAACTATGATCATTAAGGATAATAATGACACATATATATTTTAGGTAAATATTAATTTAATATTAATTCATTAATGAAAAATTGAAATCAAAGTTTAATGTAATTATGTTAAGGTAGTAAATTTGCAAAACGAATTAAAAAAATGGCATAGGTATATTTATTGATTTTAATTAAGAGTATAAAAGACATTTCATAAATAATTATGAGTTATCATTAATCTGGACCATTGATTTCTTTCCATCCAATGGTCCAGAAACTCCAAGTGTTTTTCTTATTTTATATACTATAGATTGGGTAGTTTGGTTTTGTTGAGTTATTAACTTATTACGTTACAATAACACAAATAATTGATTTAAAGTGTTTGAATTGCATACGTTAATAAGTTATTATTTGCGTTTAACGTTAGTCCTACCACACTTTTTCGTAAGTTAAAAAATGTAGTTTATTTGCTTAATAAATGATTATTTGGTCATTTTACAAGTTAAAACGCAAATCCAAACACTTTAAAAACTGATTATTTGATAATTATGAAGCAAACAGCAGAAGCAAAATCAAACACTACATTTCCGGCAGCACTTTTGGTTACAGCTATTATCTGATTATTAGTTTTTAAAACGTTATATTACTTTTACGAACGTAAATCCAAACACCCTTTAATATTTATTACAAGTTCACAACCTCCTCCTTATATCATTTGATTTGATTGAAATGTTGGAACGAGAGAGTGACACGTGGCATAGAAGATTTTCTTTTGTTAATCTATCTATCTATACTATTAAAAGAGTAACTATACTCATTTATGGTGAAGCCACGTGTCGTCACCATGAATCGACACGTGGCATTTATAGATTTTAAAGTTAATAAAGAAATTTAAATCAAATCTATCTAAATCTAATATAATCCACTTTTAAATTCAAATCAAATCAAATCAAACAAAATCTAATACTCTACTAACTTATTAAAATCAATAGGTCATAATAAATAATAATATCATCTTATATACTTTTGTTTAAAAAATAATATTTATGTCTTTATTTTTTTATTTATTATATTTTATATATATTAAAAATATCCGCGTAATACACGGGGTAATAAACTAGTATACTAGTATACTAGTTTATTACCCGCGTATTACGCGGATATTTATAATATATATAAAATATAATGAATTAAAAGGTAAATGTATAAGTATTATTTTTTTTAAACAAAAAGTATATAAGAATGACATTATTATTTATTATGACCTATTAATTTTATATATTTGTAGATATATATGAATAGTAATTATTTTCTTATATTTTTTACAACTTTTATTATATTATATTATAATTAATCAGTTAGTAGAGTATTAGATTTTATTTGATTTGATTTGAATTCAAAAGTGGATTATATTAGATTTGGATAGATATAATTTAAATTTCTTTATTATTTTTAAAAACATGCCACGTGTCCGATTCATGGTGATGACACGTGGCTGCACCAGAACTGAGTATAGTTACTTTTTTAATAGTATAGATAGATATACCCATGTATAACATGGGTTTAAATTTAAAAAAAGATAATGTTAATAATTTGTAGGATAAATATTAAAAATATGTTATCACATTTATAGTATCCACTTATACAACATAATAAACTTAAATATAAATTCAAATTCAAATTTGAGTTTCATATTAGATAAGATTTAGTTTAGATTTAGATTTGATTAGATATCATTTAAATTAATTTTGATATAGATTAATTATAGATTTTGAAAACATAATTCACATGTTTATTTTTCTTATATCGTGACAAAAAAATACTTATAGTAATATGCTTTTTTAAACTGTGAACAATAATTACTTTTAGCTACACAAAACAAATTATAACGTGACGATATGATGATTATAGTTAAATTTTTTTTCTTTGTGATGAGTGTTGTTTACTTTTAGACATTCATAAGATACTAAATTATTCTAGTCATAATGTTTTTCTTTTACCATGACTATTGTTTATTTTTAGAGATTTCAAAAAATAAATTTGTAATCATTGAATATTAGTAGTCATGTTCGCTTTTCTAAATCGTGACAAAAAAACTACTTATAGTGACATGCTTTTTTAAAAGTGTAACCATTTATTACGTTTAACCACACAAAACAAATTAAGTCGTAGGCATAAAATACTTATTGTTATATTTTTTTACCATGACTATTGTTTACCTGTAGACACATATAATAAATCTAGTCGTCATATTTAATTGTTTAACTATTAATAGTCACTTGTTTGCCTTTTATGAACCGTGACAAAAAAAATTTATAGAGACATTTTTTTCACTTAAACCGTGAACATTGATTATTTTTAGTCACACAAACCAATTCTTCGTGTGACCATAAAATACTTATAGTCACTGTTTTTTTCTTTTATCATGAAAATTGTTACTTTTACACACTAATAAGAAATTAACTAAACCATCATTAAAATAATATAGTCACAACATTTTTTACCATGACTATGTTTACTTTTAGTTACATAAAATAAATTAACGGTCACCTTTAAATATTAATTGTCACTAATTTGTTTAATCCGTGACAAAAAAAACTTCTTATATTGAAAATATTTTTAATGTGAGAGATTGATAGCTTTTACTCACAAAATAAATAAACCGTGACTTGAATATACTTATAATCATATCTTTTTCATTTTACTATTACTATTGTTTACATTTAGACAAACATAAAACCTTAATCTGTCACCTTTTAATATTAATAGTCACATGTTTGTGTGTCTTAAAACTGTGACCAAAACATAATTATGGTGATATGTTTTTTTCTTAAACCGTGATTATTAATTACTTTTATATACATAAAAGAAATTAAATCGTGACAAAAAAATACTTAGTCACCATTTTTCTCTTTTATCATGAATATTGTATACTTTTAGACACACACATAGAAACTAAACCGTGACTGTAAAATACTTATAGTCACAATAATTTTCTTATTTTATGACAATTGTTTACTTTTGGACACACTTAATCAACTAAATCATGACCATTAAATACTTATAGTCACAATGTTTTTCTTTTACCATACGTGGCTAATGAACTCCACCCTTTGGTCACACAAAGCGATTTCGTGACCATATAAGTTAGCCTTCTGTCACAGTTTATTCATGTGACTAATTCCACCATATAATTTAGACTCATACAATTAGACTTCAGTCACCGAAAGAAATTTCCGTGACCATATACATACTAATCGTCACAGTTAATAACCATCACAAGATTATTATAGACATCAAACAAATAACCGTGACAAACGATGACATTTGGTAACAATGTGGCAACCGTGACAAGTCTTTGTCACGATCCTTATGTTAAACTGTGGCTTAAGGTTTGAATGTGATTTGCAATGGTCATAGTTATTGAGATAAACTGTGGCTATCATAATAATACAAGTTCATATATGACCCTTTAGCCACGTTAATAACAAAAACTGTGACTAGGCAGTTTGCACAAAACCGTGACCATAGGTCATTTTTGTACTAGTGAAATTTAACTCTCCCATAGCACTCATCTCGAACTTAGACTTCATCACCTTCTCGAAATCTTTGCACATCTGTTCGTCTAATGATCCAAAGATGATATCATCGACGTACACTTGTACCAAAATAAAGTGATCTCCCTTCCTTTTCACAAACAGAGTACTATCTATCCTACCCCTTTCAAAACCGTTCTCTAACAGATGGTTGGATAGAGTCTCATACCACGCCCTTGGTGCCTGATGCAATCCGTATAGAGCCTTATCTAAACGATATACTCTATCAGGATATTTTGGATCTGTAAATCCGGGCGGTTGTTCTACATACACCAACTCCTTCACTTTCCCATATAGGAAAGCACTCTTAACATCTAACTGATATACCTTAAAGCCCTTGAAGGAGGCAAAAGCTAGAAACAACCTGATGGCTTCCAGCCTTGCTACTGGTGCAAATACCTCGTTGTAATCGATTCCCTCCTCTTGGTTGAAATTCTTTACAACTAATCTAGCCTTGTTGCGCGTGACTATACCCCGATCGTCCCTTTTGCACTTAAAAACCCATTTGGTTCCTATGGCAATTTCCCCTCGAGGTAATGGAACTAACTCCCACACTTCTAGTTTCCTAAATTGCGAAAGTTCTTCCTGCATCGCTTCAACCCAGGAGTTATCCTTGAGTGCCATTTGCACATTCTTAGGCTCTACTTGCGATATGAAACATGAATAGAGACATGTGTGATATGCCTCGGAGTCGTTTATCATCGACAATAACACTGTGTTGTTATTTACACTACTCCTAGTCCTCACACCCTCGTTAGGATTTCCTATGATGCTTTCTAATGGATGGTTCTTGTTAATCCTAGAGGTCTCTATCTCATCAACCCTTAGATTATCTCCGAAGTTAGATCCTATTTCACCTAATGGGGGAACAGACTCAGCTTCTACATTTTCCTCCTCATGGACGTTTTCCTCAGAGTTGGAACTCGATGCTTGAGTCTGATTCTCAGTGGTAGGTGCTTCAGGAACATCGACTTCTGGAGATCTATCTACAGTCGCAGTAGGCTCGGATGTGGATTCAAATGTAGTCCTCGGAAAGATATGACCATCGTCATTCAGATGCAACGTCGCCATATCCTTTTCGATTGTACCTGCAGTATCATCCAAAGGAATGTTAAATGACTCAAATAATTTATCATAGTCAAATATCCATTCCGGACCAGTTTGGGGTTCATGTGTATAACTTGTGACTTCAATATTATACACAATCTCCACAGTACCATTTGTTTTGTTAAAAACCCGTTTGTTTGGTGAGTTCGGCACATAACCTAGGAAGTATCATTCGTCAGCCTTTTCACCAAACTTCGGTTGATGTTTTGTTCGTAAAAGAGTGCATGGTACCCCAAACGGTTCAAAACCAGTTAAATTAGGTGGCCGTTTATTCAAAATTTCATAGCATGTTTTGTTCAAAGATTTGACTGTAAGGACTTGGTTTAAAATATGGCACGCGGTATTCACTGCCTCCCCCCAAAACATGGTAGGAAGCTTTGAATCCGAAAGCATAGTCCTTGCAGCCTCAATCAATGTCCTATTTTTACGTTCGGCCACCCCATTTTGTTGAGGTTCATATGGTGCACTGAATTGATGCACTATGCCCTTTGATAGGCAATATACACCAATTACAGTGTTTTTGAATTCAGTCCCATTATCACTACGTATTTTTTTAACCCTTGTTCCGTAGGAGTTCTCCACTTGGTCTAAGAACCCGATGAGATTGGAAGCCGTCTCGTCCTTTGTACCTAAAAAGAAAACCCAAGAAAACCATGAGTAATCGTCAGTGATAACTAAACAGTACCAACTACCTCCGATACTCCTTTTGTTGATTGGGCCGAAAAGGTCCATATGCAACAAATCGAATGTTGAGGTTATGGAGTTCTGCTTCTTGGACTTGTGTGTCTTCTTATGTTGTTTGCCCTTCATGCACGGTAGACACTTGTCCTCGAACTGAAAGCTCTTCATAGGCACACCCTGCACCAGTCCATTCTTCGTTATGTAATTCATCTTCCTTAGGTGCAGGTGAGCCATGCGTCTGTGCCACAGTACCGATTCCGTCTCTGAAGCTTTGGATAGTAGACAAATTGGCCCCATCGAAGTCTCCGACTTGTTCATATCCAGCATGTACAAGTCATTCTTCCTTGGCGCCCGCATCAATACCCATTCTTCAGGAATCTTGAATCCCGGCTTTAGCACTAACGCCTCAGTGTCAGTAAATAACACTGAGTTCTTCTTATCACAGATTTGAGATACACTAATGAGATTGTGAACCAGTTTATGAACGTGATAAACTTGGTCCAACTTGATTGTCCCATTAGTGACCACTCCGGTACCCGTGATATTTCCACCTTTGTTACCCGCGAATGATACGAATCCCCGATTCCCACCCTTGAAGTCTGTAAGTAGACCTCGTTCCCCTGTCATGTGCCTGGAGCATCCACTGTCGACGAACCACTTGTTGTTTGGACCTGTGGTAATCTCCTGCACATGAAAGAAAATAGGTTAGTTATCACGGGGAACCCAAGCCATAACTGACTTGGTTATACCATTCTCGTCCACATACTTGAACTCTTTCAAATACCCATCTCTCCTTTCAGGTGACTTGGGCCTTTGAACTGAAGTCTGTTGTGGTGCCAAGTGATTTAAGTTCACTCTTTGCCTTGGAGTAGGCATTTGTTGTGGAGCTCTAGAATAATTCCTATTATATGGCATTTCGGACTGTGATCCCTGAGCTCTTACCGGTGCATACTGTCTAACTGGAGTATGAGACCTAACTGGAGTGTGTGACCTGCTAGGTGTTGTGCTCCTATAGACTTGTTGTGGTGCTGACCTAGATTGATTAATGACACGATTCGGTGAATTTGTCCTAATCACTTCCTTTGGTCCAACCTTAACCGGTGTGTTTTTCACAACTTGTTTGGGTGCGGCCTGCACAGCTTTCTCGGTATTTTGAGAACTACTGGTGCTTGCCACACTGGTTGAGGGCTTAACAGGTGTTGGAGTCACTGTCTTAGGTGTAACATCGGCTTTCCTAAGTGGACAGTGAGAAGCAACATGCCCCTTCTCGTGACATCTGAAGCAAGACATCTTATCTATGGACTTTTTGTGTGTTCCCTTAGATCTAGGTGTCTCACTAGTGTCTATTTCCTTTGGTACATCTATGGCGACTGGCTCATCCTCCTGATCAGCCCAAGCAATTTTCTGTTTTCCTGCAGGTGTTTCACTGGAGGAAGACACAAATTTGACTCTCTTAACCTTGACGGTTGAGTCAGCCACCTTAGGTGTATTTTCTACTGTAGGCTCTGGTGTCGGTGTAGGTAGGTCGTCTAAGTCTACTGATTTATCAGTTTTCTCCTGAGGCTGAGGCACATAGTTTGCATTGAAAGGTGGAGGAATTTCGTGAAATCCTAGTCCTACGGGCTTTTTAGACTGTCTTTGGGCATCTAAAACTTTCCCTAGGTTTAGGCTCGAATTCCTACACTTCTCCAACTTGCTATTTGCCTCGGCTACCTTTACCTTTGTTTCAGCTAGCTCTATGTCCTTGTCCTTAAGACTTTTGGTCAAGGCCTCTACGTGCTCATACATAAGCTCTATCCTAACACACTGCTCACTCAGTTTGTCTTTTAGAACTACTACGTCTTGAGCATCAGCCTTAAGCTTTTCTTTAAGATCTTGCTTGATATCGTTTAGGCTAGCGTTTTCAATTTTTAAATTCTCATTTTGAGCAGTTATGGTTTTATGTGATTCTAAGACTAGATTTAACCTATCGTTAGAATTAACACACAATGCACATAATTCTCGAAAAAGAGGTAAGTCAGACTAACCTTTGAGTTATCAGATTCCACGTTGGCCATCTGAGCAGCAAACTCCAGTACTGTCTGATCATTCGCCTTCTCTACCCACATCGGACTGCTGTCATTTGTGGTCTGCTCGTCCCCATCACACCCAGTTTCTGTGACTTCAGCCATGGAGGCTCTAGCATTCGACTCAGGATGTGAACTCCAGTCATAGGTACCATCTAGCTGTCTGTCTGAAGTGACGTTGGATAGTAGACCCGCTAGATTGGCTTGACCAGATGATGAACTTGGAAGATATCGTTGTTGGGACTGATTTCGGAACTGTCCCTGATGCTGACTCTGCCCTTGGTATGTCTCCACCTTCGGTCTCTGACACTCCCTGGTGAAGTGTCCCAGTCCTTGACAGTTGTAGCACTTTACTTTGGACTTATCAAATCCTATCCCCTTGTTATTCATTTGCAGATTCCTCCCAGTTCTTTTAATGAATCTCTTAACCCGTTGGGTTACCATGGCCAGTTGCCATTTAAGATCCATTTCCTCAAGATCATCAGGGTTGACCTGATCATAGTCTTCGTCCCAGAGAGCAGGATCGTTAATCTTCCCTTGAACACAATTCCCGTATGCGGCCACAAAAGAAGCAAGCAGATTCAAATGTTCTTCCGCTGATTTTGCGCTCATGGGCATCTTCGAATAGCTCTGAGATGTCGATGCCTGTTGTGCTTGAGGCTGCGGTTCTTCCGATCTTCCTAATCCTAAGAACGCGCGATTTAATGTGTCATCAGTCTCTGCTGGTGACGACGTTTCTCCGGTGAAAAACTCTGTAGCAGTCTTCGGTTCGGCTGGCACTGAAGGTTTGGTTGTCTTTCCAAATTACATTGCTGGATTCTGGACTTGTTCGTAATCGGTTTCGGCCTTCAGTAGCTCGAAGTGATATGCCCTCAACGTTCCCACAATGTCATCCAGAGATTGAGTGTAATACTTGTCCTCGTTCAGCTTGATCATTGCCACATACATAGCCCATTTGGCTGGTAGGGCATCAAGAAGCTTGTTGTTCTTGTCGGTATCAGTAAACTCAATCCCGTGACTTTCAAGTTCTGTCAATAGATGATAGAACCGGGTGATGATATCATCCAGCTGTTCATCCTTTAACGCCTTGAAAATGGCAAACTGTTGTTTCAATAGTTCTGTTCGCTTTCTCCGAACTCTAGGATTACCCTCACACCTCTTCTCTAGAGACTCCCAAAGTTCTTTTGACGTCTTTTGAGTCCTGAATGTGTGCAGTATATCCTGAGGCAAAGCCATTCGGATCAGTGAGAAAGCTTTGTTTTCAGCCTCATACAATTTCTTATCATCCTCCTTCATCATTTGGTATGATAAGACCTTCTGACGGCCTTCAACTTCTGACACTGGTGGAATATATCCTTCGTCGATACAAACCCACATGCGCATGTCATTAAAACGCACGAAATCGGTAAACCGATCTTTCCACCAGTAATAGTCTTCGACTTTCATCAGCTTAGGCGGAGCGTTTGCCTTCCCGACCTCGTGGTCCATTTCTAGGAATTTTTGAAGATTTGACATCTTTTCGGAATTAATTGAATATGAACTTAATTAATTTAATTCGAAACTAATTTGAATTAATTCGTTCGAATCTTGATAGATTCGAATATAATTAGATTCCAATTTATTTGGGATTAAATTCGATTAAGTGGTGAAATTCAATTAAATTCGAAATTAAGTCAGATTCGAAAAGTCACTAGACTCGAAGGTCAGACAAACTCGAAAGTCCAGCAGATTCGAACCCTATTCGAAACTAATCTAAACTCGAATTAAACTCGAAACTAGGTAGACTCGAGATCCTATTCGAATGTAGCACAGACTTGAAATAGACTCGAAACTCTCTGAATTAGACTCGAAAGGAGCGGATTTTGGTTAGACTCGAAACTAAGTGAAACCCTAATTACCCCTATTAGATTCGAGCGCCGCAAACTCGAAAAACGGCTAACACTCTGATTTTTTAACGTTTTGCAGATTAAATCAATATTTTTCCAACGAAAAATAATGATTTCGATAAAAAACGTGAAAAACCACAAAGTATTTTCCGAATAAGAATTTACTAAGCTTGAAAACACGATTTTGAGAGAAAAACCGTCCAACTAGCGTCAAGAAACCTAGAATGTATCTAGATGAACACGAAGAACACCAAGAACACTCCGTAGGCTCTGATACCACTTGTAAGGTCTACCACTGCGAGATCTATCTAGACGCGGATCCGTCAACGAGTGCGGAATCCTCGTTAACGGGTAGACGGAGACAACTCTCAACTACGAAACACGGAGACTATCAGAGGCTGAACGAACGACACACGAACGATCCTACGAACTGATTCTCTCCGAAAGAACACTCACCAAGCTGATAAACTCGAGATCGCTTTATGCTTAATCCCTCACGAATTCTGCAAAAAGTCTGATAATATCTCGAGTCTATCCCTAATTATAGACCCTGATTCGAGTCTGTTGTGGGCCAAACTCGAAACTGGCCCAAGGCCCATTCGAGTTTGTCCATAAAGACACTCTCGAATCTGGTCTCATTCGAATCTATGGCTACATTCGAATCTATCACAGATTCGAATACCAAGCCTTATATAATTTGAATCTAACTAATTTACTTAAACACCTAAGTGTTGAAACTTATGTTATTACCTTATGATTGATTTTATCTTTGTACTTTATGTTTGAACTTCTTGTAATACGTTACATCAAGTTCAAACATACAAACACTAATAAATATCAACCATATATAAACATATATAACAAACACTTGCTAAATCACAATGTAAGATCACTTAGACTGCTATCGTCACACAGGATGTACCAACAGTCAGGTGTTAAATATGACATTTTATGAAATTAGTTTTTCAAATAAAAGGAGATTTATTAAAATGTCATATGATCAAAGAGCTAACAAATTTTAAAACTGGTACATTAACTGGACTGTTTACCAGAATACCTGGTGTCTAGGATAGTCTCACTCGGGCTGTGGTTGTAGCAATTTTCAAGAGGTTTATAACCGAAAGGATCCTGCCCGCTGACTAACTTGACTGGCCACTAGTTCTTGGTAAGAGACTGGCTATAAACCCAAATTAAAAATCTGACACAACACGCGGTCCATATAGTGGCACTCACAGTGATCGGTCGTCGTAAGTAGTTTCAGCCTTCGCTGGGTGCTTATGCCGCAAACTCAAGAAGCTGTGAGGTGAGCATTGCGGATCCTAAGTGAGACTTAGGCCAATGACTTGCAGTTGTTATATGGTGTGTGTCAGTGGTAATTTCCGGTGAGACTGTGGCCCAAGGTGTGGATGAGATTAAACATGATCAATTTAAAAAATTGGAAATCTCATGAGATCTAAGAGTTACAAGGAAGTTGTAATTGGTAATAAGTTGCCTACCTGAGTAGCTTATTCATGTAGGTTCAGCTTCCGTTGGGTGCATGAACAACTAAAAGGGTTCTTAGGATTAATATATCATTTTCTAAATTTTGGGTTATTGATTTATTAATGGTTAATCAAATACTAATTTTTAAAAATGTTTTAGATGGTTGGAAGAAGCAGAGGTAGAAACGGTTTAAATAATGACAACAACGATGACAATATAAAAAACAACAACAATGATAACATCAATCTCCCTCCTCAACCTCCTCCTATTTAAAATCCTCCCCAAAAGCACATGTTGCTACTTTAGGTCCATTCGGGATATGAAAAACTCAAAAGAGGCAACTTCCTGGACTGGGAATAAAATATGACTATTGTTCTGAGAATGGAGCGAAAGTCGTATGTTCTGGAAAAGGCACTAGGACCTGCTCCTGCAGAGATTGCTACAATTGAGGAGAGAAATCTCCACAAGAAGCACTCTGAGGATGTGATCGATATTGCCTGTGTAATGCTAGCGACCATGACATCTGAGCTGCAGACAAACCTTATGGATGTTCCAACTTACCAGATGTATCGCTAGCTAAAGGATATGTTCCAGACTCAGGCTCAGACTGAGAGATATAATACGAGCAGGGCTCTGAACTCCTTCATAATAGCAGAAGGAAAAAATGTTAGACTCCATGTGCTGAAGATGAAAGGTTATTTGGATCATCTTAGCAGACTTGGGTATCCGGTGACACAGGAGATGGCCACAGATCTAATTCTTAATTCCTTATTGAAAGAATTTAAGCAATTTGTAATTTAATACAATATGCATAATATGGAGAAGGTGATTAGTGGGTTGCATCAGATGCTCCAGACTGCTGAGGGAATGATTAAGGAGAGAAGATAAGGAAAGGGATGGAAGAGAAAGCAAGTTCCCAAGAGGGAGGTTACAGCTAAGACGTAGCTAAAACCTAGAACCAGAGAAGTCAAATCCAAGGATGACAAATGCTTTGAGTGCTAGGAAATTGGGCACTGGAAAAGATATTGTCCCAAGTACTTGGGAAGGGTCAGGGTTGACCGCACTGAGACTTCGGGTATCTGAATTATTCACTTTCTATTGTTCTTGGATATGTGATAACCAATTGAACAAAGTTTTATGCATACTGTCTGCAATGACTGAAATGAAGTGAAAAGAGATGACAGGACCAGTGGGAGAATAGAGACATCTTAGAGAATACTCTGCTAGACACTATTTTGTTCATGTCATCAATAGTTCATCATGGTGTAATAAACAATTTTGTAGTTGAATTTTTTGCAAGTATTTTTGGGATAAATAAATAAATTTTTGGAGTTGAAAATTTATTGCTTGAAATTCCTATTGTTTAAGTTTATTAAGCCATGATTATAGACTATCGATTCAAGTGGAACTTGAATAGTAACTTGTCAATAGAGATTGGACAAGCTAGTAGTCATATTTAGATAAAAAGTGTTACTATGTTGTTGTGTAATACTGTTAAAATTGTTTAAGTGTTCAAATGAAGTTTCTTCTAACTTGTTAATTCTTGAAAGTTAGTTCAAAAAAATTATACATTAAGTGTCAATCATGCTAGGTGGCTTGAACTGAGATAGGACGTACAAACTGTTAGGATGGGAAAAATGGTACATAGTCACTAAGTCTATTAAAATGAAAGTAAATTGAATTTTTATTTTTCAGTACGGATGACTGCACAAGGAGGAATTCCTGATAATGTCACTCCTCACCAACTGTTTGAGATGAAACAACAACTGTTGGCTCAACAAAATGAACAACAAGTCAAACTAATCCAAGAACAGTTTCAGGCTCGTGATGAGGCTGAAGCAAAACGTAAGGCTGATAAAAAGAATAAAAGAGAGGATAAGCAAACCCATAATGATAAGTCTGATTATGATATCTCAAATGATAATGTCCAAACTGAACAGCCAAAAGGCTATCGATTCCAAGACTTTAAGTCTAGTGATGCCTTGACATTTGAGGGTACTGTAGACCCTATCCAGGCATTGGACTAGATTTGTCACACAGAAGAGATTTTCAGTATCTCTGAGTGCCTAGACTCGAAGAGAGTCAAATATGCTACTGCTTTATTTGTCGTAGCTGCCCGCGCATGTTGGAAGACACAAAAGAGTATCTACGGAGAGGACGTCATCCAAACACTTGAATGGGAGAAATTCCTTGACATGTTCAACGCTAAGTACTGTCCTGCGGATCAACAAGATAGAATGGAAGTTCAATTGATGCAATTGACTCAAGGCGACAAGACGGTCGATGAATACGAACACGAGTTCTCACGACTGTGTGGCTATTCATCTTATCAGGTAGCCACAAAAGAAAGAAAGATGAATCATTTACGTAGAGGAATGAACCCAAAGTATCGTCAGCCGATGAGTGGTAACAAATACAAGACGTACTTGGAGATGGTGGAAGCAACCAGACAAATTGAAAGAAAATACCTGGAGTATGGTGAACAATTAGGTGCAACTCAAATTAATTTTGCATGTCCTTCACCACCCAAGAAGCAATGATTTAGCAGATTCTTCAAGACAAGAAAGACCTAGTCTTAACAGACTGATCAGTATAGCTCTCCTCAGAAGGCCAAGTCTTATGCAATTCAATCAGAACATAGAGTGTGCAAAAGGTGTAGAAAATCACATATTGGACTATATAATGCAATTGATGTGATATGTTATGTCTGCAGCAAAATCAGTCATAGTAGGGCGAGGGATGCCCAACGAAGGGTCATGGTTGTTCCACATGTGGTAAAACTGGACACTTTAATCATCAATGTCCCATGAGAAGCAACAGTCACTCCCAGTCATATGCCGGAGGTTCAACAATGAAGAGCACTACTGCAACTCCGTCAGGTAAAGCCCGTGCTTATCATATCACAGCCGAGGAAACAGAGGAAATGCCAGATGCAGTCATGAGTACGTTTGCTAAATTAAATACCTGCCATGTATCATTTGATTCTACTACAAATTGTTCTTTGACCTCTACAACATTGTCATGTCAATTAACCAAGTCACTTGTCCAGCCTTCTGCCACCCTTAATATTGAAACAACTGTTAATAACATTGTCTTGATCAATCTATATATTCATAACCATGATTTGCTCGTTAATAACATTGTCTTCAATCTCAACCTCATTCCAATTCCATGGAAATAATTTAAAAATGGGATCGCTAAGGAGATTAGAAGAAAAAATTTTTTATTCATGATTTAAATCAACTTGTGATTGAAAACAAGTCATGAGTTCGACTGTACAACTTTGTCATGAATAGTGAATATGCAGATGACATATAGGTTGTATCAGTTGAAGCTATGACTTAAATGTCTCTTTCAAATCAGAAATTTTACCTATAAGCTATATAGGTATCAGTGTTCGAATCATGTATGATTCAAAAGCTTTAAGAAAACTCAAAACTGAATTTAAACACGAGCTTCTTCGTAAAGTCTTGTAATCTAAAAGATTACAGTGTGTCTCTTAACGAGGCAGAGGTAGAAGTTGCAGATCCAGTAAAATTAAATGAGAAAATGGTCTTTGAAACAGATTGTCAAGCACCCAATGTCAAATTCGATTGAAATCAAAGAAGTCAGAAACACAAAGCTAGAATCAAATGAGAAATAAAGAGAAATTCTTTTAAGAATAAAGTTATTGGTCTTGAATGACCAATGAAAGTCAATTAAAAGTCTATACGCATGTATATATGGAATTCTTATTCCATTAGCTTGTAAATAAAAGTCGCAAATAAAGTAACCCTGGACTCAGGGATTACAAATGGAAAAGTTATCTCAAGTCTTGATAATAGTCAGCGCAATCCAAAAGTCTGCTAAGCGATTGATGATAATAACATCATCAATGAAGGAAATTGTTCAATAATACAGATTTGAGATTCAAAAACCCACAACTGGCTCAAGATCAAAAGAAAAGAGATATAGATTGTCTTAATAACTAAATTGATATCCGAGTGAATTGAAACTAGTACTGAATCTCGAAGCGTAAGCCAACACATTAAAAGTATAAGCGATAAGTAGAAATCCCTAAAATTCTTATATTGATTGTATAAGTCAACAGTTAATCTGATAATATTGAGGAACCAGTAAATGTACTAATTATAAAATTCTAAGACCGAAAACGCTATGAAATACAGATGGTGCTCATTAAATAACCACCAAAATGTTTATGTCAGGTTATGGGAATTCATTGCTACTGTGTAATTCCTAATTACGTCGATATGAACATAGAAAACTTCGGGGACGAAGTTATGCGTGGTGGAGCCCATTCTGTAACAACCTAAATTGTGCTTAGCTTCAAGCAACAAGTTTAGCATTAATAAATAGGTCAAATTTAAGCTTAATTACGCAATTAACAAGTTAAATGTTATTTACTACGGTAATTGAAATTAGTACAAAGTAATTAACAATATAATTCAAGATAAGTTGATAAAAGTCATAAATTTGGTCAAATGTGTTGTTAGATATTAAATTTCGATCTTGTGGATTTATTTTGTAATAATTATTTCTATAAATATTTTGTCTTGTAATTTATTTCTAGTTATTTTCTTTGTATGAAAAGTTCAAGGGGCCAAAGTTCATTGAAACTTAATTAATTCTCACTATGTAATAGCCTCCTAGGGTTTTGTAAAAGATACGGTTGACATTTTGAATTGAGAATACAAGTTTTCTCTCCAGCCGCCACATTTATTCACCAATATTCTCTTTGTCTTGTTCTTTGAATTGGTAATGACTATTCCGCTCTCTCTATTTCAAAGAGCGGTACAAACTGAAAGTGTAAGGGCTTATCTGAGAGAATTCTATCCGGATGAGGCTCGACCAGAACCGACAGAGCCTACCCAATCCAAAGGTGAGGCAAGAGCAAGTGAGGCTGAGGGAGAAGAGGTTGAAGTTGAGCAATCAATGGGTATGGGTGAGAGGGAGATTGTGCTTGCGAGGGAGGGTGTAGAAGGTGAGGAAGCAAAGACGGCGGACTCTGAAAGGACCGTCTCTGTTTTACGAGGGATCGAGGCAACATCCGAGGGCGACCTAAGCCCTATTAGCCCGACAACCCAACATAAGACCATCAGTCCAATGGTCGAATCTACCCCCACCACCCACTTTCATTCCACGGGGATATACCACATACGCCATCACCCTCTCATTCGGAGGGTCGTGGTGTTGAATTAGGTCACATTTCGCCCCAAGTGACCACATTTCCTTCGCCCACAGCTCACTCCCCACCCCCACACACAACGCACGACGCCTCTGTGGCGTTCCCTCAATGAGCTGCCTTCGTGGAAGCTCCTCAAATTTTCGGATCTAAGCATCCCACTGTGGAGCCAGAAGTGATGGAAGGATGACCTGGAGTGGCTTCATCAATGCCATCCACTTCAGGCCATCTCGAAATCAATCTTGAGATGTTAACGGCAGCTTTACGTGCTGCCAAAGTTGTTACCCAGGCTGCCCTGGACGCCCACAAGGAGGCTGTCGAAGAACGACATACCGCCCTACTCTCCTTTATCAAGGGTAAGGGTGTCGCTTCTGAGGATCTGCCTCCACCAGGGACCCGTTCAGTCCAATTACTGATTCAGGAGCTTTCAGACAAAATAGACGCGTAAACCAGATTAATTCTTCAAGTCCAGGAGTAGCTCAACTCGAGGATGGACCGTCTTGAGTCTGCGGTAATCGAGCTGCAATGCCGTCCTCAGGCTGAGTCACAAAAAAGAAAACATGACGATCAGGACGACCCTGATCACCATGAGGGGGAGAAACGTAGAAAGACTCAGTCTGAGGACCTCATCATGATTGAAGGGGGAGCTGAATTTGCAGGAGCCGAGATACACGGGTCCGGGGTTCATAGATATGAGGCTCAGGAGATGTTGATGTTAGAAGACGAGCCACTGGTTGAAGGTCCGGCTCCGTTGGATCCGATGTCAGCTATGGTTGAATTTGAACCCGTTCACGAAAAGGTTGAAATCATATTGGTGTCTTACTCTGACTCCGATACTGATGACGACCATCCCTTAATCATCCCAAAACCTGAGCCTGAGTTACCACAAAAATCATCCTCATCATTCGAATTCCTAAACTCCCCGCCCCCCGTTCCACAACAAGAAATCCTATCCTCCATTCAAGCTCCCTCCACTCTAAAAGAATCCCCTCTAGTCTAAAGCCCTCCCGGAACTCAAAGTCCTCCTTAATTCCAAGCTGTACCAACAACAAACCCAAGAACCAGGACCCTCAGAAACTAAGCGTGTAGACAGATTTGATGAGCCTCCTAAGCAGCCTGGTGTTCATGACGACAGTGATCTTTACTGGGTTAATTGGTACACGAAAGGTGGCGTACACTCTCTACCACCAGAGCTGAAAGAAGAGTTGAGGAAAGAACGCAGGGGAAAAATCTTCAAACCTCTTGAAGCTAAGTCATCTGAGATAGAAGATCCCCCCGTTCAGGGCCTCAAAGAATTCTTGCAGAAGTTCCCTATAGAGCAGTTGCAGAACCCTTTTCTGGAAGAAAAGTTCAAGATGGTCTTCAGGAAGAAGCCAGGGTCGTTCATCAGGCGCCTACTGATGTGTTGGTACATCCTGTGTGACGATAGCAGTCTAATTGATATTGCATTGTGATTTTAACAAGTGTTTTGATATATAGGTTATATGTGGTTGATATTTATTAGTGTTTGTATGTTTGAACTTGATGTAACGTATTACAAGAAGTTCAAACATAAAGAACAAAGATTAAAATCAATCATAAGGTAATAACATAAGTTTCATCACTTAAAGTGTTTAAGTGTTTTGGCTAGATTCGAATTGCATAAGGGAAGACATTCGAATCTGTGATAGATTCGAATGTGACCTTAGATTCGAATGTGCCAGATTCGAGAGTGTCCTTGTGGACAGACTCGAATGGGCCTTGGGCCAGATTCGAGTTTGGCCCACATCAGACTCGAATCAGGGTCTATAATTAGGGATAGACTCGAGTCATTAGAAGACTTTTAGCAGAATTCGTGAGGAATTAAGCTTAAGGCGATCTCGAGTTTATCAGCTTGTTGAGTGCTGTTTCGGAGAGAATTAGCTCGTAGGATCGTTCGTGTGTCGTTCGTTCAGCGTCTAATAGTCTCCGTGTTTCGTGGTTGAGAGTTGTCCGTCTAACCGTCAACGAGGATGCCGCACTCGTTCACGGATCCACGTCTAGATAGATCTTGCAGTGGTAGACCTTACAAGTGGTATCAGAGCCTACGGAGTGTTCTTGGTGTTCTTCGTGTTCATCAGATACATTCTAGGTTTCTTGACGCTAGTTGGACGGTTTTGCTCTCAAAAACGTATTTTCAAGCTTAGCAAATTCATATTCGGGAAACACTTTGTGGTTTTTCACGTTTTTGATCGAAATCATTATTTTTCGTTAGAAAAATAGTGATTTAATCTGCAAAACGTCAAAAAATCAAAGTGTTAGCCGTTTTTCGAGTTTGCGGCGCTCGAATCTATAGGGGTAATTAGGGTTTCACTTTAGTCTCGAGTCTAACCTAGATACGCTCCTTTCGAGTCAATTTCAGAGGTTTTCGAATCTACCTAGTTTCGAGTCTGTTGCTTCATTTGAATAGGATCTCGAGTCTAGCTTAGTTTCGAGTTTATTTCGAGTCTAGTATTGTTTCGAATCTGGTGTTTCGAATTTGCTGACCTTCGAATCTAAGGACCATCGACTCTAAGGATATCTCGAATCTGACATAATTTCGAATCTAATTGAATTTTAAAACTTAATCGAATTTAATCCCAAAAGATTTACCCTTAATTAGTTTCGAATCTACCTAGATTCGAAAAAGTTAGTCTAAATCAGTTTGGAATTAAATTAATTAAGTTCAAATTCAATTTCGTTAGAAAAGATGTCAAATCTTCAGAAATTCTTAGAAATGGACCACGAGGTTGGGAAGGCAAACGCCCCGCCTAAGCTGATGAAGGTCGAGGATTATTACTGGTGGAAAGACCGATTTACCGATTTCGTACGATTCAATGATATGCGCATGTGGGTGTGCATAGATGAAGGGTATATTCCACCGGTATCTGAAGTTGAAGGCCGTCAAAAGGTCTTGTCATACCAGATGATGAAAGAGGATGACAAGAAATTATTTGAAGCTGAAAACAAAGCTTTCTCCATAATCCGTATGGCTTTACCTCAGGATATACTGCACACATTTCGGACTCAAAGGACGTCGAAGGAACTTTGGGAGTCTCTCGAGAAAAGGTGTGAGGGTAATCCTAGGGTACGTAGAAAGCGTACAGAGCTGTTGAAACAACAGTTTGCAATTTTCAAGGCAATTAAAGATGAACAGCTGGATGATATTATCACCAGGTTCTATCACCTGATAACAGAACTTGAAAGTCATGGAATTGAGTATTCTGACACTGACAAGAACAACAAGCTTCTTGATGCCCTACCAGCCAAATGGGCTATGTACGTGGCAATGATTAAGCTGAATGAGGACAAATACTATACTCAATCTTTTGATGACATTGTGGGAACGTTGAGGGCATATCACTTCGAGTTAATTAAGGCAGAGACTGATTACGAGCAAGTCCAGAATCCAGCAATGTATTTTGGAAAGACAACTAAATCTTCAGTGACAGCCGATTCGAAGACTGCTACAGCGTTTTTCACCGGAGAAACGTCATCACCAGCAGCGTCCGAAGACTCATTGAATCGCGCGTTCTTAGGATTAGGAAGATCGGAAGAACCGCAACCTCAAGTCCAACAGGCATCGACAAGTCAGAGCTATTCGAAGATGCCCATGAGCGCAAAGTTAGCGGAAGAGCATTTGAATCTACTTGCTTCTTTTGTGGCCGCATACGGAAATTGTGTTCAAGGGAAGATTAACGATCCTGCTCTATGGGACGAAGATTACGATCAGGTCGACCCTGATGACTTAGAGGAAATGGATCTTAAATGGCAACTGGCCATGGTGACCCAGAGGGTTAACAGATTCATTAAGAGAACTGGAAGGAATTTGCAGATGAATAACAAGGCGATCGGGTTTGATAAGTCCAAGGTGAAATGCTATAACTGTCAAGGACTAGGACACTTCGCCAGGGAGTGCCAGAGACCAAAGGTAGAGACATACCAGGGGCAGAGCCAACATCAGGGACAATTCCAAAATCAGTCCCAACAACGATACCTTCCGAGTTCCTCATCTGGACAGGCCAATCTAGCGGGTCTTCTATCCAATGTCACTTCAGATAGACAGCTAGATGGCACGTATGATTGGAGTTCACATCCTGAGTCGAATGCTAGAGCCTTCATGGCTGAAGTCACAGAAACTGGATGTGATGGGGACGAGCAGACCACACGGGACAGCAGTCCGATGTGGGTAGAGAAGGTGAATGATCAGACAGTGCTGGAGTTTGCTGCTCAGATGGCCAACGTGGAATCTGATAACTCAAAGGTTAGTCTGTCTTAATCTCTATTTCGTGAATTATGTGCTTTATGTGTTAGTTCTAACGATAGGTTAAATCTAGTCTTAGACTCACATAAGACCATAGCTGCTCAATATGAAAACTTAAAAATTGAAAATGCTAGCCTAAATGATATCAAGCAAGATCTAAAAGAAAAGCTTAAGGCTGATGCTCAAGACGTAGTAGTTCTAAAAGACAAACTCAGTGAGCAGTGTGTTAGGATAGAGCTAATGTATGCGCACGTGGAGGCCTTGACAAAAAATCTTAAGGACAAGGATATAGAGCTAGCAGAGACAAAAGTTAAGGTAGCAGAGGCAAATAGCAAGCTGGAGAAGTTTAGGAATTCGAGCCTGAATCTAGGGAAAGTCTTAGATGCCCAAAGACAGTCTAAGAAGCCCGTAGGTCTAGGTTTTCACGAAATACCTCCACCTTTCAATGCGAACTATGTGCCTCAGCCTCAGGAGAAAACTGACAAGTCAGTAAACTTAGAGGACCTACCTGAACCGACACCCGAGCCTATAGTAGAAAATGCACCTAAGGTGGCTGACTCAACCGTCAAGGTCAAGAAAGTGAAATTTGTGTCTTCCTCCAGTGAAACACCTGCAGGAAAACAGAAAATTTCATGGGCTGACCAGGTCGACGAGTCAGACATCATAGCTGTACAAAAGGAAGTAGACACTAGTGAGACACCTAGATCTAAGGGAACAAACAAAAAGTCCATAGATAAGATGTCTTGCTTCAGATGTCACGAGAAAGGGCATGTTGCTTCTCACTGTCCACTTAGGAAAGCCGATGTTACCCCTAAGACAGTGAATCCAACACCTGTCAAGCCCTCAACCAGTGTGGCAAGCAGCAGTAGTTCTCAACCTACCGAGAAAACTGTGCAGGCCGCACCCAAACAAGTTGTGAAAAACACACCGGTTAAGGTTGGACCAAAGGAAGTGATTAGGACAAATTCACCGAATCGTGTCAATAATCAATCTAGGTCAGCACCACAACAAGTCTATAGGAGCACCACACCTAGCAGGT
The DNA here is from genome assembly GCA_020465985.1 of Centrapalus pauciflorus. Classification (NCBI taxonomy): domain Eukaryota; kingdom Viridiplantae; phylum Streptophyta; class Magnoliopsida; order Asterales; family Asteraceae; genus Centrapalus; species Centrapalus pauciflorus. Next base: position 99,105 of record JAANYP010002836.1, read on the forward strand.
CACATACTCCAGTTAGGTCTCATACTCCAGTTAGACAGTATGCACCGGTAAGAGCTCAGGGATCACAGTCAGAAATGGCATATAATAGGAATTATTCTAGAGCTCCACAACAAATGCCTACACCAAGGCAAAGAGTGAACTTAAATCACTCGGCACCACAACAGAATTCAGTTCAAAGGCCCAAGTCACCTGAAAGGCGAGATGGGTACTTGAAAGAGTTCACGTATGTGGACGAGAATGGTATTACCAAGTCAGTCATGGCTTGGGTTCCCCGTGATAACTAACCTCTTTTCTTTCATGTGCAGGAGATAACTATAGGTCCAAACAACAAGTGGTTCGTCGACAGTGGTTGCTCCAGGCACATGACGGGGGAAAGAAGTCTACTCACAGACTTCAAGGGAGGTAATAGGGGATTCGTATCTTTCGCGGGTAACAAGGGTGGAAATATCACTGGAACTGGAGAAGTCAATAATGGGACGATTACATTGGATCAAGTTTATCACGTTGATAAACTGGTTCATAATCTCATTAGTGTATCTCAAATCTGTGATAAGAAGAACTCGGTGTTATTTACTGACACTGAGGCGTTAGTGCTGAAGCCTGGACTCAAGATACCTGAAGATTGGATATTGATGCGGGCGCCAAGGAAGAATTACTTGTACATGCTCGATATGAACAAGCCAGATACTTCGATGGCTCCGATCTGCTTACTATCAAAAGCTTCGGAGACGGACTCCGTACTGTGGCACAGACGCATGGCTCACCTGCACCTAAGGAAGATGAATTACATAACGAAGAATGGACTGGTGCAGGGTGTGCCATTGAAGAGTTTTCAGTTCGAGGACAAGTGTCTACCGTGCATGAAGGGCAAACAGCATAAAAAGTCACACAAGTCCAAGAAACAAAATTCAATCGCCTCAACATTCGATTTGTTGCATATGGACCTTTTCGGCCCTATCAGCAAAAGGAGTATAGGAGGTAGTTGGTTTTGCTTAGTTATCACTGACGATTACTCACGTTTTTCTTGGGTTTTCTTTTTAGGTACGAAGGACGAGACGGCTTCCAAGCTTATCGGGTTCTTAGACCAAGTGGAGAACTCATACGGAAAAAGGGTTAAACATATTCGTAGTGATAATGGGACTGAATTCAAAAACACTGTAATTGGTGTATATTGCCTATCAAAGGGCATAGTGCATCAATTCAGTGCACCATATGAACCTCAACAGAATGGGGTGGCCGAACGTAAAAATAGAACTTTGATTGAAGCTGCAAGGACTATGCTTTCGGATTCAAAGCTTCCTACCATGTTTTGGGGGGAGGCAGTGAATACCGCGTGCCATATTTTAAACCGAGTACCTACAGTCAAATCATTGAACAAAACATGCTATGAAATTTTGAATAAACGGCCACCTAACTTAACTGGATTCGAACCGTTTGGAGTACCCTGCACTCTTTTAAGAACAAAACATCAACCGAAGTTTGGTGAAAAGGCTGACGAAGGATACTTCCTATGTTACGTGCCGAACTCACCAAACAAACGGGTTTTTAACAAAACGAGTGGTACTGTGGAGATTGTGTATAATATTGAAGTCACAAGTTATACACATGAACCCCAAACTGGTCCGGAATGGTTATTTGACTATGATAAATTGTTTGAGTCATTTAACATTCCTTTGGATGATACTGCAGGTACAATCAAAAAAGACATGGCGACGTTGCACCTAAATGACGATGGACAAATCTTTCCGAGGACCACCTTCGAATCTACATCCGAGCCTACTGCGACTGTAGATGGGTCTCCAGAAGTTGCTGATCAAGAGGCACCTACCACTGAGAATCAGACTCAAGCATCGAGTTCCAACTCTGAGGAAAATGTCCGTTAGGAGGAAAATGTAGAAGCTGAGCCTGTTCCCCCATTAGGTGAAATAGGATCCAACTTAGGAGATAATCTAAGAGTTGATGATATAGAGACCTCTAGGATTAACAAGAACCATCCAATAGAAAGCATCATAGGAAAGCTTACCGAGGGTGTGAGGACTCGGAGTAGTGTAAATAACAACACTGTGTTGTTGTCGATGATAAACGACTCCGAGGCATATCACACATGTCTATATTCGTGTTTCATATCGCAAGTAGAGCCCAAAAATGTGCAAATGGCACTTAAGGACAACTCCTGGGTTGAAGCGATGCAGGAAGAACTTTCGCAATTTAGGAAACTAGAAGTGTGGGAGTTAGTTCCGTTACCTCGAGGGGAGATTGCCATAGGAACCAAATGGGTTTTTAAGTGTAAAAGAGACGATCGGGGTATAGTCACGCGCAACAAGGTGAGGTTAGTTGTAAAGGGTTTCAACCAAGAGGAGGGAATCGATTACAACGAGGTTTTTGCACCAGTAGCAAGGCTGGAAGCCATTAGGTTGTTTCTAGCGTTTGCCTCCTTCAAAGGCTTTAAGGTATATCAGCTAGACGTTAAGAGTGCCTTCTTATACTGGAAGGTGAAGGAGTTGGTGTATGTAGAACAACCGCCCGGATTTACAGATCCAAAATATCCTGATAGAGTATATCGCTTAGATAAGGCTCTTTATGGATTACATCAGGCACCTAGGGCGTGGTATGAGACTTTATCCAACCATCTTTTAGAAAATGGTTTTGAAAGGGGTAGGATAGATAGTACTCTGTTTGTGAAGAGGAATGGTGATCACTTTATCTTGGTACAAGTGTACGTCGATGATATCATTTTTGGATCATCAGACGAACAGATGTGCAAAGATTTCGAGAAGGTGATGAAGTCTAAGTTCGAGATGAGTGCTATGGGGGAGTTGAATTTCTTTTTGGGGTTACAAGTTGACCAGAAGAAGGAAGGAATGTTTATCCATCAGAAGAAGTATGTCTATGACATATTAGAGCGTTTCGGGATGGAAGGAACAAAGTTGACCGCCCACTTCAGCACGCCGATTCAAGTGAATCACAATCTCGGGCCGGGTACTGAAAGTGATACCGATGTGGATCCGACTTTATATCGGGCCATGATTGGGTCACTTATGTATTTAACTGCTTCAAGACCTGATATTATGTTTGCTGTTTGTATTTGTGCAAGGTTTCAAGCGAATCCGAAGGAGATGCATATGAAAGCTGTGAAGCGGATTCTACGATACCTCAAGTCGAAACCGAAGCTGGGACTTTGGTATCACGCAGAGGGAGATCTAGAGTTGGAGGCGTTCACAGATTCTGACTACGGAGGATGCAGCTTGACGCGCAAATCAACGACTGGAGGTTGTCAGTTCCTAGGAGGGAGACTGGTGTCCTGGCAATGCAAGAAACAAACGTCGGTAGCCGTGTCAACGTGCGAGGCCGAGTATGTTGCTGCTGGTAGTTGCTGCTCACAGGTTCTGTGGATACAACAACAATTGCGGGATTACGGTTTGGCTTACACTCAAACTCCAATTAGGATAGATAACCAGTCTACTATTGCTATAACTAATAATCCAGTCAAACACAACAAAACAAAGCACATAGACATTAGGCATCATTTTATTCGTGATTGTGCTGAAAAGAACTTAATCAAACTGGTAAAAGTGGCAACAGAAGATAATAATGCAGATTTATTTACCAAAGCGTTTGATAAGTCACGGTTTGAGTATTTAATTCAACTGAATGGAATGCGCAACCCAGAGTAATTTGGCCTTAGTAGTAGTAATTCATTTTCTTTTAGAGTCTTAGTATTTCTTTCTTTACAGTAGTCTGCTAATTTAGGAAATTTTCTATTTTTAGTAAGTTTCTATATTTAGTAAGTTAGTAGGTTAGCTTATTTTACTGCTTTTCTTATGAAAAACAAAAGAAAAAAGAGAGAAAATTACAAAAATACAAAAAAAGAGAATATCAGAAAAAAGAGTTAAGTCTTAGATACATAGGTTCAAAGTGACGAAAATTAGCACCGTCGTTACAGACTCTAAGTGTTTAGGCTTTCACACATAATGCAACTAATTCTAAGTGTTATACTTTATTTTAGTTTGATGTGTTGGTAGGCATAACACATCTAGGGAATCTCAAGGCTAATAAAATAATCTAGAAAAAGTCAAGCGTGTCACTAACTTAGATGTACGACCAATCGGTCTTAATTTTTATGTACAAGACATACAAACTTTGAGTCTAAATGAGGTATGCAAACTTTCTGGCGATGTATGGCAACATCAAATACATCTGAAAATGGAAAGAATAGAAATATCATATAAAACTGAGAGTCGAAAACATGCAACTCTGTTGTACGTAAGTACAGACCTGTTGTCTCTGTTTAGATTCGGGTTAGCAGATATGTCGCTTTGTTGTACGTCAGTACAGACCTGTCACCGCTGTCTGCTAACTTTAAAAATAAACCTTAAGTCGAACTAAGACACTCTGTTGTATGAAAATACAGACCTGTGTCCGATGTTTGTCTTTTAAAGAAAGTTTGCAAATACCAACAAGTTAGACTCTTTGTCTGTGTGCCTTGATCATAAAAGTATGTCTCTGTCTGAGTCACGTAAGATAATTTCCTGATAAATAAAAATGCCAAGGGATATTCTGAAATGTAGAATGTTTAACGGGGTAAAATACCAACAATCGGCTAAATAGGTATGTCACGACAAACAATCAAAAGGAATCAAAAATTCCTAAGTGTGAAAGTTTAAGTACTGAAAGTAAGTATCTGACATCGCTATCTGATTGAACCTCTCTTAGACTATACTCATCAAAAACATTTCGTTTAATCTTTTAGCTTAGGTTGTAAATTTGTTAAGTATAGCTTAAGTTTAGATTAAATTTTTTGGTCAAAATTTTATTTTATTTTATTTTATTTTATTTTATTTTTACCTTAGTTTATTTTATTTTATCTTAGTTTAGCTTAATTTTTACTTAGGTAAAAGGTCAAAAGTTACTGAGGGTGCATTCAAAGTTGGATAAAATAAACATTACGTGAACTATCTTGAGCTTAGGGTAAAAGAATTGGCATAGTTTATCTGGTTACACGATACTGTAGAAAAAGGTTGGAAAAGTTGAAATTATTTCAAAATTTTCGATATTTTTCTAAGTATTGGTGGTTTCGAATCTAAGACAGACTCGAATAAGGAGTACTTCGAATCTGTCAGTAGACTCGAATCTATGCTTAGAATCGAGGGTTGGTGGTATATATAGGTCAACAGTGAAGACATTTAAGATTTACTGTTTTCGAATCTATACACTCGAGTCTAAAGGCGATTTCGAATCTATTCTTCGAGTCTATCGTAATTCTCCTAAACGACATTTTGTCGAGTCTCTTACTTGGTGTTTCGATTCTACAGATACATCTAGGTATAATCAACCGGATTGTACAAGATTTGTGTAGTTTTATACACAATTTTAGGCTAAATCATCGAATTTTGAAGTTTTATGGGTCGAAATAGGGTTTTGCTAAATTACCAAGTTTGGACCTATAAAAGATCAAATTAAAAGCATAAATCAATGATTAGAACCTAGTTGAACTAATGTATGTGATTTGCTAACTTCAAAATGGTTAAAATCTTGGTTTTATTGTTGAAAAAATGACCGATGGGCTTTCGAATCTGTTCATGATTATTCGAATCTGTTCATAGGGTTTTTCTCGAATCTGTCATTAGACTCGAGAAGACCAACACCTTCGAATCTGTCATTAGAATCGAACAGATACTTATTCGAATCTGTTACATTCGAATCTGTTTCATTCGAATTTGTACTTTATTTACTTTAGTTAATTTAAATTTTATTAAACTTGTGGAAATTTAATTGTGTTAGATTTTGTATTTAAACAAGTACAAAATAAAACAAATTTGAATTTAAACAAGTTTATTGATCTTTAATGAGTCTAACAGTTTTGTTTATTGTGCAGAAATGGCGGTTCGAGCTTTTCTTCCGAAGCATAATATGGTCCTTAATCCCGACAATAATATCCCTGAGGCGTAGGGTTATCGCCAAGTATTGGATTTCCTAGCTGAATCTAGGATTAGCTTTGCTCTGTACCATAACATCCCAATAGTTCTTTCATATGTACGGCAGTTTTACGAGCATTTACAAGTTGATTGCACTGTCACCCCGACAGTTCTAAGAACTAGAATCGCTGGACAGCCGTTAGTCTTTTCTGCAGACATGTTGCGTCAGGTTCTGCAATTGGGATCTCAGGAACAAGAAGATGGGCCTATTGACTTTCCGTTAAGTATTAGGCAGACTGCTTTTCTGAGGATGGGATACAGTTTAGATGTGGCAAAGTCGTCATACATGAAGAGTGGCCTGATTGGGCAATGGAGATTCTTGGTACATGTATTCATGGTCTGTTTTGCGCCGAAGAAAGTTGGATTTGATTACATAGTGTCAAAGATCCAATCTGGGGTTATTGCATTGGTATATAATCGGAAGTTCAGCTTTTCACATATGTTCTTCTCGGAGTTCGTTCATCAGATTGCGGCTCCAGAAAGGGAAAGATTTTTGCTGTACCCAAGATTCGTTATGATGATGATAAGGCACTTCTTGCCAAACTTGCCGCCGTCAAATGACTCTCTGAGTGTTAACATTATGGACAAACAGATTTTCGCTGATTGTTCCTCACACCGAGGAAGATTGGCTGTTCCTGTTGCTCGTCCATTGTTCGAAGCCATTGTGGATAGGGATTTTCAAGCCCCGGAAGATGCCAACTGGGCAGGGGTCGTTGAGTTTCCACAACAGCAACAACAGCAACAACATCAACAACAACAACAGCCACGACTTCAAAGACGCCGTCAGAGACCAGCAGTGAGTCAAATCCAGGCATCAAGGCCTTCTACAAGCGAGCAGCCCCAAGCACAGGAAGCAGGGCCTTCAAGTGCAGTTCCTGAATCTGAACAAATTGCGCAAACACTAGAAGAAATATGGGCATCAGGACCCCATGCGAACGAAGACGTGGCCGCAGCATTAGTGGGGGAGCTGCTCAGTCCACCAGAAGGAGCAGAAGATGTTTTTAGAGATGTGGATGAGTATGAGCCAGAAAGGGCTGATGAAGGCTTGACATCATCAGAATCAGAATCAGATGATATGGAGGAGCAGGAGGCTAAAGCTCCTGAATCAGTGGCTGCAGATCCCAGTATTCAAATCGGAACCTACAGATCTAGGTTGATTGTGAATGAAGCAGGATCGAGGAGGAGAGAGGAAAGGGAATCTGAAGATTCAGACTTTGAAGAAGAGGAAGTTGCTCCCCTAGTGACGAGGCAACGAGCCAAACGTCATCGGTTCATGCAAGGGTCTTCTTCGGCATCCACAAGCCAGCCAGAAGTTCCCCAATCCCAACCTCAAGCCACCGCTCCACCATCAACACCATTTCAACATCATGAGCCATATATTCCACCACCATTCATTCCGTCTCCCATTCAGTCCATTCCATCTACCTCAACCGCATATACTGAAAATCAGAGGTTTGTGCAACTCAAGGGACGTGTTGACTTCCAGCATGTTCAGATCTTAACCCTAACAAAGGCTGTCGGAGAGCTCCAGGCGCATAACGCAAATCTTGACAAGGACAATGCCGAATTAAGGAAGATTATGGAGAATGTAAGGGACGAAAACACAGAATTAAAATCTTTTATTGCAGATCAGTCTTCAGAGATCCGATCAATGCGGTCCCTCCTTGAGCAGCTCATGAAAAATATACAAGCTCAGGGGGAGACAAGTTGTAGGGATCAGGAGGTGCAGCGTAGAGAGGATGATGACGAAGGCAATGATCCCGGCGCACGTAAGGAGAATGAGCCTGTAAATTTTCCTGCAGCTCAAGCTACACAAGTTCAGGGGGAGCCTAGTCAAGGTGAAGGAGAAATGGGAGAAGCTAGTTCATCAAAACAGCCTACAGACTTTGAAATCAGTGAGATGATTGACGCGATTATGGATCTCGATGATGATCCAATGGATGTAGGTCTTGATTATGAAGATGAAGAGCTTGAAGAAGGTGAGTTTGTGTCGGAAGAAATAGTTGACTGGCAATCTGATGATGAAGTAGTAGCTGATGAGGATGATGAAGCTGACGAAATAGTTGTGCAGCAGAATCCCATCACGGACACTTACATGATAGATGGGGAGAATATTGTTAACGTGGATATTGTTAATGCGGCGTTGAATGCTCAGCCATCAACAGAAGAACCGGATAGAGAGCTTTCAAATGAACAGAAACGAAAATTATGGTTCAGGGCTGAACAGAAAGAATTAGAGCTTAAGAAAACAATGAGAGTGCCTGGTACAGGAAAGTTGTCTGGAAGCATATTGAGCTGGTTCTTCGATCGAGAACTACAGCTTTTTATAATCAAGAGAAAAGACGGACTTCAGTACTTAAGGCGTACTCTAAGAGCTTTCAATACACTACCAAAGGTCGAGATCAAAGCGTTAGCTTGGAAGGATCTGATCAACATCGGGAATGATCCCTATGCAGACTTAATAGAGAAAATCATAAGAAAAGAGGGAAGATCCAGAAAATTCGTACGTCTGAATCCAAGAATGGGAAAAAGAGTAGAAGATCCTTCAAGGATAGATCCTCTTACCGGCCGACCTTGGATGAGAATTCAGTACAAACCAGTTAGATGTCTGAGGAAGGTGACTCTAAAGCGAATGCCACAGAATGTTTTGCAGAATCTACATTGGTGGTACGCCGATACTGAGACCGGGGAAGCAGTTATGGAGGATTTTGAAGAAAAAGTCATTCTTAGAGTCTACGACCCACTTCACCTGGTAAACCTCACTAAAGAAGATCTTCAGATTTTGTATAATTGTAAGATCTCCAGTGACACACATATGGATGGTGAAGCTAGTAAGTATGAAAATGTAGTCAAGGTATGTGTCGAGAAAGGTTTGTATGCTGGTAATATTTTGAATCAATAAATAAACAAAGTTCTTAAATCAATTGTGTGATTTATTAGAAGCTATCGTCAAGGGGGAGTCTGTTGGTACATCCTGTGTGACGATAGCAGTCTAATTGATATTGCATTGTGATTTTAACAAGTGTTTTGATATATAGGTTATATGTGGTTGATATTTATTAGTGTTTGTATGTTTGAACTTGATGTAACGTATTACAAGAAGTTCAAACATAAAGAACAAAGATTAAAATCAATCATAAGGTAATAACATAAGTTTCATCACTTAAAGTTTTTAAGTGTTTTGGCTAGATTCGAATTGCATAAGGGAAGACATTCGAATCTGTGATAGATTCGAATGTGACCTTAGATTCGAATGTGCCAGATTCGAGAGTGTCCTTGTGGACAGACTCGAATGGGCTTGGGCCAGATTCGAGTTTGGCCCACATCAGACTCGAATCAGGGTCTATAATTAGGGATAGACTCGAGTCATTAGAAGACTTTTAGCAGAATTCGTCAGGAATTAAGCTTAAGGCGATCTCGAGTTTATCAGCTTGTTGAGTGCTGTTTCGGAGAGAATTAGCTCGTAGGATCGTTCGTGTGTCGTTCGTTCAGCGTCTAATAGTCTCTGTGTTTCGTGGTTGAGAGTTGTCCGTCTAACCATCAACGAGGATTCCGCACTCGTTCACGGATCCGCGTCTAGATAGATCTTGCAGTGGTAGACCTTACATGATGGAACTTACAAATGTATCTAAAGCTGAACATGCCGAGTACAATCAGTTAATGCTTAGGGAGAGGAGGTCCAAAGTATCTAATTCAAAGATAAAGAAGCTTCTCACCATCACAATGTGCAAAAGAGCCAAAGTTTTCTATCCAACCTTTCAAGTAGAAAGAGTAGATGGCATAGTTGAGGAGTTTTATGAGAATGACTTAGACTTTGTAAATGTGGACGACATCGAGTTTTTGCACAAGAGACTGAAACACCGAATCAAACAATGTCTGCCTCGCATGATCGCCTTAGCCGCACTTACACGAAGCATGAACCGCCGCTCGATCATCATGTGCTTAAGAGATTTCCAAATGGCTATAGAGAGCGCGCTGGTCAAAGTCGGTTTAAGAGCCCCTAAGCAAGACAACTTTTGGCTTGATCATCATCCTGCTTATAGAGTCATATTTAGAGGAGGACCAGGAGTCATATTTTTGAACCAGAGAGGGAATAAAAGATTCATGCGCCTCGAGGATCTCCCTTCTTACTCCGATGGAACAATCAGAATGGTCAGAGCTGAACTTACAAGAAGAATACAAGAACTTGATGCTCAACCATATCCAGAACTTAGACGCTCACCAAAGGAGATACAAGACATCCTCAGCGGCTGTGAAGACCATCCCTTACAGGGCAGTCGTCAGAGTCAAGGTCCCACATCATGCAACACGATATCAATCATAACTAAGATAGAGTAATTAAGTTGCGGAATTGTAAATTACAGTACAAGATATTAGGATTAAGTTTAATACAGATTACAGTTTTCAAATTAAACTTATAAAGGGCACAAGTCTAATCTAATTCATGTCATCATACATTCAAGATAAATCTACCCAAACCACCACATTGTCATCTTCCAATCAGTACCAAAAAGGGTTTGTTGAGTAGAGGTCTATGAAAACTTCTGTCTTGATCTTGTAAGACCTAAGAACTAGGTCCAGCAGGTGACTTTCCTTTATCTATTCCTGTAAAAAGTGTAAATAGCAACTGTAAGCAAAGCTTAGTGAGAATATAGATTTTCAGATTACATGCATTATCAAGCGGATCATGGGTCTAGCGTGATATATCTTGACTGCCGCTACAACCACTCATGATTGAGACATAGTAGTCATAGAGTCGGATGATGTTCAAACCACGCTCACGCTTAAATTGTGGGGATCAGCCACATACTGGGCTAGCTACCAGTAAATCAACATGGTGGAACATCGGAGTATCATACCAAGTTCAATAGAACTGGTGAAATAGCATGGTCTAAAACATCAGTACATCAGTTCATAAAAATTCCCTAAACCCATCAGTTGGACATGCTTACCATTATCTGCTCCCAACAAAAACAGTCCAAAATCTGATGTACATTAGTTGTACTTTATTTACATAAGTTGTAATTTTCTCTTTTGCATTAGTTGTAATATACATCAGTACATCAGTTGTACTTTTGTAAGAACATGTGTTGTTTTAATGTAATAAAAAATCAGTGTATATATAAACTGATCTTTTACTTTATGTTGATGTTGTAATTTCATTTCAACAAATGTACTGTAAAAATATATGGTGATTTCTGATAAGGCCAACTTAGACTGGTTATTGCAAATAGGGGGAGATTGTTAGGCACAAAAAGGCCTCAGTCAAACCTGTTCAGCATCTGAGGGGGAGATTATTAATCAAACCTGTTGATGCTTTTGAAGGTTGAATTTAAGGCCTGTTATATGCCTTATTGAAACCTGAAAATGATTTGCAATATCAGCCTGAAGCTGTTCTATATGTTGCATGTGTTGCAACAAAGGCAGTTTTGCCCAAGCTGTTCAGTCTGCTGAACAGGCTGGACATAAACTGTCTACGCTGCTCTACACTGGTGAGCAGCTTGGGTAGTTTACAAGTGTTATGTTCTTTGTGAACAGAACCTGTTCTTTGTGAACAGGCTAAACACTTTATGGAATATGTTTCTAAGTCCTCATGTATTGTTTTTGACTAAAAGATCAGTTTACAAAGTCGAAGACAAAGTGGAAATCAGAACTGCTCAGCCTGCCCAAGCTGTTCTGTTACATGAAGACAAAAGGATATTTGAAAAAGGGTGACAGACCTTTTTGTTATATCAAAATAGGCCTTAACAAAGGAAGAAAAACACAAAGTTGACATTCCTTATTTAGTTAAAGGCAATGCAACAGTAGACAAAGTGAAAAGACAAAAGTTCTGCCCACATGAAGACAAGTCTGCTTTTCAGAATGTGCAGAAAAGTTTATGTTGTCTTTTCAACAAGACTTTACCTTTTTCATTCCGTCCAATGAAGAAGCTTCACTTAGATCCTCTGAGTGAGTATAAAAAGAAACTTCCAAGGATTGAAAGATCAAGCCAAAAAGCTAAGTGCTGAAACCAAGAGTGAAGGTGCATTCAAAGTGTGTCTTTCATGCATGCAAGTCTGCTTGAATAAAACAGTGCTGAGTGTCTAAGCTGTTCTTGTTCAAGCTGTTCCTCAGAGTCTTGTAAACACAGTGAGTGATTCTTAGTGAGTGTATTCATTGTAATTAGTTTGAGTCAGTCTTAGACTAGTTAAACATATTGTTGTATCTGTCATCTCAGCTTGAACCTTTCTGCATTCAAGCTCGTTTGTAATTAACATTTGTTGATAATACATACAAACATTGAGAAAATAGTGTGGAGTTTTTAAAGTGCTGTATTCACCCCCCCTCTACAGCTTAAGGCTATATACTTGGGATATCTTTTGGGACCTACAACTGGTATCAGAGCAGTTTAGAGTGTGTGTCATTCTAGATCTCTCATTCTCCCAAAGTTTCCATGGACAACAGTGCTGCAAGTTCCTCATACTATGACAATGGCTCAATGGGCAAACCTCCATAGTTCAATCATCAGAACTTTTCTGGTTGGAAGTGTAGAATGATGCTCTACTTAGAGAATCTGGATGTGCAACTACCAGAGATTGTAATGGAGGGTCCCTATGTGCCAACTTCTGTTACAACTATAACTCCAGCTGTTGAAGGAGCTGCTCCTGAAATCAGAATATTTGAGAAAGCAAAAGCTCAATGGTCTGATGAAGACAAAAGACTGGTGGCTCTTGATGCAAAGGCTAGAAACAACCTGGTCATCTCTCTACCTGATGATGTGTTCAAACAGGTTGAGAAGATGAAGACTGCAAAGGAGATGTGGATACTTTGTGTACCGTCTATGATGGTCCCACAATCACACTTGACAACAGGATTAAAAATCTTGTTAGACAGTATGAACTATTCTTTGCAAAACCAAAGGAGAATCTCACTGAAACCTACACCAGGTTTACTGCTCTTGTAAATGATCTCAAAGCTGTTGGGATCACCAAGGACAGCCTGACTTTGGTAAACAAGTTCTTAGATGTCCTGCCTGAAGAATGGAATTATTTTTCTACAATTTTAAGGAATTCAGGTACCATCAGAAGTATGGATCTTGTTAATCTATATGGATCCTTACTGAATGATGAGCAGTCAAGGCAACAGAAAAGAAATGCTTTGAAAATATCTAAGAAGGGTGCAGCCTTTGTGGCCAGTGTGAGACAACCTGTAAATCAAGTGAGTGATGTGTTCACTCAACCTGATCAACAGGCTGATGATAAGGAGGAAATGTCTGATGAGGAAGACAATGCAGATATTGCTGAACTGGATGATGAGCAAATGATAGCCATGCTTGTCAAAAGGTTCAACAAGAAAAGGTTTTGAAGAAACATGCTGCAGGGAAGTTCAAATGCTGTCAAAAAGAAAGCATTTGACAAGACCAAAGCTGAGTGCTTCAAATGTGGCAAAACTGGCCATATAGCAGCTGACTGTGTGTCAAAAGCTGTTGGTCAGTCATCCAAACCACACAAGACAAACAGGGATGATGGCTCTAGGGTTAAGTACCTTATGGCTATGGCTAAGCTGAGAAAGTTGGAAAACTCAGTGGTTTCTACCCGGCAAAAGGGACTTATGGCAGAGACTTGTGACTGAGAGGAGTCTGATTCATCATCTGATGAAGAAGACAATAACTGTCTGATGGCCAACACTGATGTCCCATCAACAAGCAACTTCAAACAGGATCTGGCTGAAGCTGAAGCTTTTAGCAGCTTGGAGAACTGGAACCCTACAATGATGTATAAGGTACAAAATTTTATGGATTACAGTTCTGAAGAAAAAGTTAAAATGTTTGAATATATGCTTGTTGATCTAAAAGCTGCTGTTGAGAAGCATGCTGTTTTATTATCTGAAATCTCTAAGCTTAAAACTGATATTGAAACAAAATCTAGTAAACTGGACAGTTTCCATAAGTTGGAAGCCGAGCTTGATGAATTAAAGCACATCAATTCTATTTTACTGGAAGAGAAAAGAGAAACAGATATAAAACATGCTAAGCTTCAAAAGATAGTTGACTCTTGGTGCTAATCTGCACAAAAAGTCAGCCACTGCATAAGTCAGCAGATTCCTGCACAAATCCAAGCCTATCTTTGAGGGGATCTTGACACAGCAGCTTCTATTGTTGAGGTTAATAATTTAAAAGAAGACTTGTCCACTCTTGGTGAGCTTCCAAACACTTTTATTCAAAAAGTGAATGGTAAATTAATCTCAACAAACAGGTTTGTCAGGCCTCAAAACACTGACAGCTAGTGTGAACCTAGCTCAAAAGCTGCTGATGAAATAAGTTTTCCATCAAATAAGCTTGCTAAGTGCTCTGCTGATTCACACAAGCAAAAGAAAGGAAAGCATGTCCAAACTGCAGCTGTGGACACCAAACCTGTTGACAAAACAGGCTTTGGGTCTAAATCTGATGTAAAAAGGCATACTAATCCTTTTAATGCTGAACATTTTGAAAATAAGTTTTCAAAAGGTAAGCAGTCTGCCTTTAACAACAGTAAGTCTCAGGTTGAAGGCAAACCTGCTGTGATTTCAAATAAGTTTTCTAATCATAGTGGTAAACTGGTTTTAAATAAGAATAAGTCTTTCAAAACCAGAAATAATGATTATGTTGATAGGCAACATCAATCAGATCTCAGTAAGGACAAAGGCAAAGCCATTGCTCAGCCTGAGAGATCTGGGAATAAGTTTCCTAAACCTGTGGAAGTTCAAAAGCCAATTAAGCTTCCTATCTTTGACATCTGCCCTCCTAAAAAGAGGAAAGAAGAGACAGGCAAAGCTGTGACTATTGAACTTTCCACTCAAGCTGTTGATTCATCAAAAAGTAATGAGTTTGCTAAACCTGCTGATGGAATCAACAGAAGTAACTCAGAATGTGTTCTGAAAGGTCTTCTTCCAAAAACGCTAAAAGGAGAAAATGCTATAAATGTGGAATGAAGACACATCTGGCCAAAGACTGTCTTGAAACTGAGGACATGAGGCCTGCTGACTCTGATGGTTCCCTCACTGCTAACATAAACAGTGTTGGAAACATCTTAGTCAATGAGAGTGGTATCCAAACTGATACCATTCAAATAGGGAATATTAGTGTTGACATCACAAGTCCATCAACAAATGTTGATGAAGTAGAAGAACTCATCTCTGTGATGAGTTCCCCTAAAAATGACTAATATTCTTCTTGTCACTCTGCAGGAAAAACAACCATCCCAGGTTTGGTACTTGGACAGTGGCTGCTCAGGGCACATGACAGGTTGTAAGGACCTGATGAGTGATCTCAGGCCTGCAAAAGGGCCAAAAGTCACATTTGGTGACAATGTACAGGGATCCACTGAGGGATATGGAACTCTTAAAGCTGGTGCTGCAGTGTTTAAAAGAGTAGCCTATGTGGTTGGACTAAAACATAACCTTGTTAGCATAAGTCAACTGTGTGATGCTGGCTATAAGGTTAACTTTGATGAGCACCTGGGTTACAAATTGGATCCCCAAGGCAAAGTTGTGCTGTGTGCTCAACGAAAGAAAGGTGTATATGTTGTGGACATGCAATCTGCTGATCCCAGAACTGAAACCTGTTTTCTCACAAGAACAAATGCAGACTTAAACTGGTTATGGCACAAAAGGCTGCCACACCTGAACTTCAAGAACATCAACAAACTCTGTAAGAAAGAGTTGGTGACAAGTTTGCCTTCTATGACCTTTGTTAAAGATAAACTCTGCACAACTTGTGAGAAAGGCAAGCAGAGGAAATCATCATTTAAATCCAAACATAACTTTTCTATTGATACTCCTCTCTTCTTAATCCATATGGACTTGTTTGGACCTGTTAATCTCCCAAGTCTAGGAGGAAGAAGATACACTCTACTAATGGTTGATGAGTTCTCCAGGTACACATGGGTTATCTTCTTGAAGAGCAAAGGAGAGGCTGCTAGAGAAATTATTGGATTTGTGAAAAAGATGAAAATGCTGAACTCTGCCCAAGTGAAGCAGCTTAGAAGTGATCATGGTACTGAATTCAGAAACAGTACTCTTGAAGACTTCTGTGAAGAGAAAGGAATCACTCAAAACTTTTCGGCTATAAGAACTCCACAACAAAATGGAGTTGCTGAAAGGATAAACAGAACTCTCATTGAAGCTGCTAGAACCATGCTGTGTGCATCTGGTTTACCTTCATCATTCTGGGCTGAAGCTGTTAACACTGCCTGCTTTACCCAAAACAGATCCTTAGTGGTGAAAAGGTTCAACAAGACTCCCTATGAGCTGCTCAAAGGGAGGAAGCCAAATGTCAGTTACTTCCATGTGTTGGTTGTCCCTGCTTCATTCTGAATCAAAGGGACCAACTGGCAAAGTTTGAACCAAAAGCTGATGAAGATGTGTTTGTTAGCTACTCTGCTATCTCCAAAGCCTACAGAGTGTACAATAACAAAAGAAAGGTGATAGATGAATCTATCAATGTCACTTTTGAAGAGTCCAAGAATGATTCCACCAAAGCTGTTCCTGAATCAGTTTCAGGAGAATTAAACTTTGATGATCTGATGCATTCAAACAGTGAAGAGGACTCAAAAGCTTCCACTACACCCAGTGTGGAACCTGTTAATCATGATGGGCATGATGATGATTATGTCAATACACCCTTTGTGGATAAGTGTACTGACCTAATTACAACTGCATGTCCTGAACCTATCAATGCTGATTTTCCTGGTTCCTCTGCTGATATGTTCAACAGTGGTCAGTCATGTTCAACAAGTGAGCAGGCTCAAGACAACAGTGTGTCTGAAAATCTTGAGAGCTGTTCAACAGCACCTGCTGAAGCTGCTGATAACTCAGGAGAATCCTCATTGAAAAATGATCCTTAGTGGATCAGATGTCACCCCAATGATCAAATAATTGGTGACATCAGCAAAGGGGTACAAACAAGGTGGGACAGCTTAGGGAACTTTTGTATGTTCTCTAGTTTTGTTTCACTAATGGAGCCAAAGAAAGTGGATGAAGCACTAAAAGATGCCAATTGGATCACTGCCATGCAAGAAGAACTCAATCAGTTTGAGAGAAACAAGGTATGGAAGCTGGTCCCTGCTCCTAAAGGTAAAACTATAATTGGCACTAAATGGGTTTTCAGGAATAAAATGGATGAGCAAGGTCATGCCATAAGAAATAAGGCAAGACTGGTTGCTCAGGGTTATAGACAGGAGGAAGGAATTGACTATGATGAGACATTTGCTCATGTGGCCAGGCTAGAAGCAATTCGTTTGTATCTAGCCTACGCTGCTCATAAGAGCATTAAGGTATTTCAAATGGATGTGAAGAGTGCATTTTTGAATGGGAAGCTGCAAGAAGAAGTTTATGTCAAGCAGCCTCCAGGTTTTGAAAATGAACATCATCCAGGTTTTGTCTATAAGTTGGACAAAACTCTCTATGGTCTCAACCAAGCCCCTAGAGCCTGGTATGACACTCTTACTGAATTCCTTATGAGCAATGGGTATTCCAGAGGTAAAGTGGATACCACACTGTTCATAAAGAAGGTGAAATCTGATATTATGCTTGTTCAAATTTATGTGGATGATATAATATTTGGTTCTACCATTGAGCAGTTATGCAAGAATTTTTCATTACTCATGAAATCCAAATATGAAATGAGTATGATGGGAGAACTTACTTTCTTTTTAGGATTACAGGTTAAACAAACCTCAACTGGAATTTTTATAAATCAAAGAAAGTATACTTTAGATCTATTGAAAAACTTTAAATTTGATCAAAGTTCTCCTATTAAAACCCCAATGGCAACCAATGTAAAATTGGATGCTGATGCCAGTGGCAAAGCTGTTTCAGTAACAGCTTACAGAGTTATGATTGGGAGCTTGCTATACTTAACTGCTAGTAGACCTGATATTATGTTTGCTTAATTGTTTGTGTGCTAGGTTCCAAGCTGATCCAAAGGAATCTCATCTAGCTGCTGTTAAAAGAATCTTCTGATACTTGAAGGGTACACCAGGTTTGGGTCTTTGGTATCCCAAAGACTCAAGCCTTGAACTAACAGGTTATTGAGATTCTGATTTTGCAGGCTGCAGGCTACATAGGAAAAGCACCACAGGTGGGTGTCAACTTCTTGGTGGTAAGTTGATAAGTTGGTGTAGCAAGAAGCAGAACTCAGTGGCTACTTCTACTGCTGAAGCTGAGTACATTGCTGCTGGAAGCTGCTGTGGGCAGATTCTGTGGATGCAGCATCAGCTTGAAGACTATGGGCTTGTGTATAGGAAAATTCCTATTCTGTGTGATAACACAAGTGCCATAGCCATTTCCAACAATCCAGTATTTCATTCAAGAACAAAGCATATTGAAGTCAGACATCACTTCATCAGGGATCACATTCAAAAAGGTAATGTGGAGGTAAGTTTTATTTCCACAAATGAACAGCTTGCAGACATTTTCACCAAACCTCTTGATGAAACCAGGTTTAATTACCTTGTCAACAAGCTGGGCATGTTAAACAAAAGTGACTAAGTGTCCTTAAAGGTCTAAGACCTTGTATGTCTCACACTGCTCAAGTTTCTCAGAACAGCTTAGACAGAACAGGCTATGCATGTTTTGTACTTAGCCATTTTTCTGAAATCCTTGAACAACTTGAACATACAACAGGCTGAACAAAAATAGTTTACTCGTCCATCCTGCTCTGATGGTCCATTCTTCACTCTGCTCATTCCTTCACAGTGATTTACAAGACATTGTCTTGTAACCTGATCAGCTATTGGACACAACCTGTTCCTACATGGCTGAACAGGTTGAGGGAACAGCTTGAAGAGTGAACAACTTGTGATGACCCTGCTCATCACAGGTTTGACCAACAGCTTAGACCAACAGTTTTTAATTACCTTTCTTCACAATTAAGTTACTCAATTTCTGTTTTTATTTAACTTAATTACTGCGGATAATGTGGGTTACGTGTGTTAGTGATTAAAAAGGGATCAAGTGGTCTGACAAACGGTCTGACATGGACAACCATTCCGTTTTCCGTTAACGACCTTTTCAAATCAACCGCCCAAATATTTCTCTCTCATACCCACTCACATTCAAATCCTATAAATACCTCATACAGTTTCATCTTCGTCTTCCTCACTACTACCATAAACCTCATAAGAACCCTAAAATTCGACTAAGTGTCTTGTGCTTCTGCTACTCTCCCTACTTTCAAAATAGCTCAAAGAAACAACCCTTTTCTACCAGTATTTTTTGGTGATGATGTGCAGAAACATTCATCAGTCACCACAATGCTAACCCTCAAACCCACTAACTATATTGCCAACCTTACAATCCCCAAAAACTATGTGGGGAAAGGTTATGACCAAATGGTGCAATTTTTGACTGTTCATCCGTTGAAGTATGCCATGACTGCTACTCCTGGTGTCCTGTACCAGGAGATGGTATACGAGTTTTGGTACACTTGTGCCTACAACCCCAACACCAAAGTCATCAAAGGGACTATTCTCAATGGGACTCAGACCATTGAGATCACTATTGATCTTCTCAGGGAGGTTCTTCATCTGCCCATTGCTGATTCATATGACATGCCTCAGCCTGAAAATGAACAAATGGGCAACTTGCTACGCTTCTGTGGTGTAGCAGAACCCAAAATCGGAGCTACGCTGTTTAGGAAGGATTTGTCTCCTACCTACAGGTTTCTATTTGCCTCAGTGATGATGAGCTTCAGCAGCAAAGTTGGTTCATTTGACCAACTAAGCAGTGATGAAATCCCAATAGTCCTACAGCTGGTGGATGGGACTACAATGGACATGTCTAAGTGGATCTTCCTGAACTTGGGGAACCTGGTGCAGCAGGAGACAAGACCAGCTGCTGTTCGATACCCCAGGTTTCTGAGCCTCATATTCAGACACATTTGTGGTGAGCACTTGTACAACTCTCAGCCTTTACTTCATATTGCTGCCTTCCCTGTAATAGGGAACAGAGTTTTCTACACTGCTGTTCTTCCCAATGAGCCTCCTCTGTCAACACCAATGAGGAGGTTGTTAGGATTGGTGGAAGGACCCTCTGCTGTGAGGGTGGATCCAGAAGCTGCTCCCAAGAGAAAATCCAAAGCCAGGTCCAAGCTTGTTAAAAGGACCTTGGCAACCACTGAAGCTGGGCCTGTTCACAAGAAGGCCAAAACAGCTCAGTCTGAGTCTGCCCCCTTAACCTCTGTGGCTGAGGAGGAGCAGGCTCCTCACCCTGGTTCATTCGTTGAACCTGAACCTCTCATCACCTCTCCACAATCACCCACTTCGTCCATCCAATACCAGCGCAAATCTCTAGCCAAAAAGAAACCAAACAACCAGCTCCTCTGTACCCTCTCAACAGGGTTCAGTTGTAAGAGAAGCCACCCCTGCTGCCTTTCCTATTTTGGGAGAAGGTTCAGCACAATTGGAGCCTGCTTCACTCCAACTTGAGTCCACCCAGAGTCAGCCTAGACCCTCTGGTTCCTCCTAACAGGAGCCAGTTGTACAAACGGAGATAGCCACCTCAACTATTCCAGCCTCCCAACAGGCTGAGAATATTGAAAGACAGGAGCCCTCTCCATTCCATACTGAATCCACACTGTCCCCTCCTCAAACTTCTTTTCACCCTGAGTCTGCACGAGGTGCCCACACTGCTGGTATAGACCAATCAACAGCTCAGCCTCAAATTTCTGCTCCCTATGATACAGCTGTTCTACACCAAACAGCTGCTGAGGGACCAACAACCCAAGCTGATGAACCTCAGGGAACATACCATCCCTTTGGTGAGGCTGCTCCTTCTATGCAAACTCCATCAGCAGGTTTCACCACTGCTGATGTTGAAATGCATATCCCATCTACCCATGATGAGGTGCTTTTACACCAAGGCACTGCATAGGGAACACCCACTGGCCTTCATGAAGGTGTTGCAACACAGGCAGCATCTGAAAGGCCCCCAACATCAACCCCTTCTCCTGATGATGCAGCTAGAGCCACTGCTGAGGGACCCTTTGACCCCTCCAAGTTGGGCCACATTACTTTTGCCCAGGCTATGGAGCTTCTCTCAACTGTTCCTCTTCCCTCTCCATCACATCCTCATACACCAGCCTCATCATCTTCTTCTCCATCAACCTAATCTAAACAGTCCACCCATACACCTCCATCTCCTAAAGACCTGCCTTTGAAGGATCAGCTTTCTCTGCTGACCAACAAAGTTGGTTCTTTAGAAACTACTATGACCTCTCTACCCTCTCTTATTTCAGACTCTGTGTCTGAACAGCTTAAGGGATTCTTTGATTTGTTCAAGGATTCCTTCCCTGCCACTCCACAAACTGATAATTCTCCACAGCCGCTTGCACTCACTGCACAGCTGCAAACTGTATCCACCTCCCTCTCCTCAATTTTTTCACTACAACAAGACTCTGTGTCCTCAATGACAGCTATTTCTCAACAGCTGTCATCTCTCCTAACTTCTTGCAATTCTACACTTCCTGCTACTCTGGCCAGCTTGAACACACTCATTGGCTCCCTATCCAATTCTGTGTCATCAAACCTTGCTGATGTGCAAGATTCTCTAGAACTACATCTTGCACAGCTTCAAAGTTTGCTGTTCACAGCTTCTGATAGGGAAAACATTGTTAAGCTGACCTCCCTTGCTGATACCCAATCCTCTTCTGTTCAAACCTGTCTTTCCCAGCTTGCAGAGGTGAAGGACAACTTGGCATTCTTAGTGAATAGCCTTGTTGGCCCCAGGTCTGCTGCCAAAACTGCTGGCAAGCCTGATGACTTCGTGTCTTCAGGCAGACCAGGCGTTGACGGTGCTGGTTCATCTCCTTCAAAGGGGGAGAAGTCATCTGCCTTGAAGACTAAGTCTAAGGGGGAGAAAACTTCTTCTCCTAAGGAGAAATCAGTGCCTGCAATACTCACTGGTCAACCAGCAGGAGCTTCTGCAACAGGTACAATGGAGGGTGCCTCCCACGCTGCTCAGCCTACTCAGGCTGAATCTCCAATCCCTGCTCAGTCTAAGGGGGAGGAATTTATTCCCGAGGGCAGGCCAAGCAGCAGAAGGAGGCATCTGATTCTAGAAGAAGAAGAGGAGGAGGAGGAGGAAAGTCCTGAAGCTACTGTCACTACAGCAGCTAAAGGAAAAGAAAAACCAGCAACAAATCCCCAACAACAGAAAGCAGCAGAGATTAAATTTCACAAAGCCAGGGCCAAAGAAATCGGTCTTCCTATGCACAAATATTTTGAGTTTAGAGAAGAACAGCTTCAAGCCCCGGAAGCTCTAAGGAAAGAAGAAGAATCTGCCAAAGCTGCTAAGTCTTTTGCACTTCAAGAGGCAAGGAAAGTTTAAATGTCCTCTCTGGTTGTGCAAAAGAAAATATTGGAAGTTGCTAAGGGATCAGCAGAAGAGAAGGAAGCAGAAAAAGAAAAAGGTACTCCGGTCTCAGTGACCAAATCTTCAGTGCCTTCTGCAAGAGCTCAGTTCCACTTTGACAACCTGGCAAGAAGAAAATTTCAAGATGTTGCTGATAGAAGGCTTGCCAAGGAAGCAATTGTCAAAGCTGTTCCCATATCAAGAAAAGGCAGTCAGTGGAAGTTGAAAATAACCAGAATGGGTGCAACAGGCCCAGAACTAGAAACATATGACTACACTAATGTTGCACAGATGGGGTACAGAGAATGGATTGAGCTGGCAGTTGCCCTGAGCGAGTCTAAGTCAGAAACTGCTAAGACTATCAGGGCATATGTCAAGAAGCTGATGGAGAGAGTGAAGAATCTTGGCCTGATCTCCAAAGAAGTTAGTGAAGGTGTCTATGTGACACAACCAAAAATAAAGGCCAGGAGGACAAGGAAGGACACTGAGATGGAACAACTCCTCATCTTGATAGAACAAGGTGACTATGCTATTGAGATGAAAGGAGTTGATCACAGCCTGCCTGGTGGAATTGAGTTTGAAGATGGCAAGATCATTGAAGAGCCTGAGTTGGGGGCATTCTTTGTGGATCCCTTAACTCAGAAGAAATGCTTTCAGAGAGCATCAGATCTATACAAGGTGGATCTGAGACAGCTTGTAGCCTTCAGACTTGCAGTTTCATTCAGGCAGTCAAGCAGGTGGAGAGCAGCTATATGGGATCAGCTCAGAGGCTGTTATGAGAGAGGTGAACTTGAAGATCCCAAGTTTATGATCATAAGAAGTGAGATTGAAGAACTTGAGGATACAAGGGAACAACTTGAGAAGATGTTTGAAGGTCCCCCTCCATTATAGTGAAGTCCATCTACCATCTGGGTAGGTGAAGAATGGAAGCTGTCCATCAGTTGGACATGCTTACCATTATCTGCTCCCAACAAAAACAGTCCAAAATCTGATGTACATAGTTGTACTTTATTTACATAAGTTGTAATTTTCTCTTTTGCATTATTTGTAATATACATCAGTACATCAGTTGTACTTTTGTAAGAACATGTGTTGTTTTAATGTAATCAAAAAACAGTGTATATATAAACTGATCTTTTACTTTATGTTGATGTTGTAATTTCATTTCAACAAATGTACTGTAAAACTATATAGTGATTTCTGATAAGGCCAGCTTAGACTGGTTATTGCAAATAGGGGGAGATTGTTAGACACAAAAAGGCCTCAGTCAAACTTGTTCTGCATCTGTGGGGGAGATTATTAATCAAACCTGTTGATGCTTTTGAAGGTTGAATTTAAGGCCTGTTATATGTCTTATTGAAACCTGAAAATGATTTGCAATATCAGCCTGAAGCTGTTCTATATGTTGCATGTTTTGCAACAAAGGCAGTTTTGCCCAAGCTGTTCAGTCTGCTGAACAGGCTGGACATAAACTGTCTACGCTGCTCTACACTGGTGAGCAGCTTGGGCAGTTTACAAGTGTTCTGTTCTTTGTGAACAGGCTAAACACTTTATGGAATATGTTTCCAAGTCCTCATGTATTGTTTTTGACTACAAGATCAGTTTACAAAGTCGAAGACAAAGTGGAAATCAGAACTGCTCAGCCTGCCCAAGCTGTTCTGTTACATGAAGACAAAAGGATATTTGAAAAAGGGTGACAGACCTTTTTCTTATATCAAAATAGGCCTTAACAAAGGAAGAAAAACACAAAGTTGACATTCCTTATTTAGTTAAAGGCAATGCAACAGTAGACAAAGTGAAAAGACAAAAGTTCTGCCCACATGAAGACAAGTCTGCTTTTCAGAATGTGCAGAAAATTTTATGTTGTCTTTTCAACAAGACTTTACCTTTTTCATTCCGTCCAATGAAGAAGCTTCACTTAGATCCTCTGAGTGAGTATAAAAAGAAACTTCCAAGGATTGAAAGATCAAGCCAAAAAGGTAAGTGCTGAAACCAAGAGTGAACGTGTATTCAAAGTGTGTCTTTCATGCATGCAAGTCTGCTTGAATAAAACAGTGCTCAGTGTCTAAGTTGTTCTTGTTCAAGCTGTTCCTCAGAGTCTTGTAAACATAGTGAGTGATTCTTAGTGAGTGTATTCATTGTAATTAGTTTAAGTCAGTCTTAGACTAGTTAAACATACTGTTGTATCTGTCATCTCAGCTTGAACCTTTCCGCATTCAAGCTCGTTTGTAATTAACATTTGTTGATAATACATACAAACATTGAGAAAATAGTGTGTAGTTTTAAAGTGCTGTATTCACCCCCCTTTACAACTTAAGGCTATATACTTGGGATATCTTTTGGGACCTACAATATCCTATTTAATTAATTAAATTTTCATTAATAAATTAAATTACAAAATAGATAATGTAATAAAATTGCATTATTAGCTCAAAAATACTGAAATTAAGCTGGACCAAAAGTTAGGTTGTTACAGAATGGGCTCCACCACGCACAAACTTCGTCCCTGAAGTTAGCTTCGTTCGAACAGACTTGGATAGGTTGCTTTCATGACATCTCTTGATTCCCAAGACTGATGCGAACCTTTGTGGTGTTTCCACTGAACGAGCACCATCTGAGATCTTTATTTCGAAGCTTTTTTGTTTTCGAGTCCAGATTACATTCCGGCTCTTCAACCACTCGAAGTTTTTCATCAATCTGCAGATTAACATGTGGTATTTGAACTTCTCTTTCATCAGCTAAGCTCTTTCGTAGATGACTAATATGGAATACCATTTGTATTCCCGCTAAGTCAGTTGGCAATTCAAGACGGTAAGATTGGTTTCCTATCTTTTCAACAATCTTGAACGGACCAATGAATCTTGGAGCTAGCTTGTTTCTATTTATAAATCGTACCACATTCTTCATTGGGGATATTTTTAGCATCACCTAATCATTAACTGCAAAACTAATCAATCTGTGCCGATTGTCATAATAAGACTTCTGCCTGCTTTGAGCTTCAAGGATATTCCTTCTGACAAGTTGAATTTTTTCATGAGTCAACTGTAGAAGGGCAGGACCCGCTAAAGGTGATTCACCTGTTTCACGCCAACGGGTGGGAGTTCTGCACTTTCGTCCATATAAAGCTTCAAAAGGAGCCATCTTAATCGTGGAATGATAACTGTTGTTGTATGAGAATTCGACCAAAGGTAAGTGGTCATCCCAGTTACCAGCCAGATCAAGAACGCAGGCACGGAGCATATCTTCGAGAGTAAGGATAGTGTGTTCACTTTGGCCATCTGCATTAGGGTGAAAAGCAGTACTCATTGAGATTCGAGTACCCATTCCTTCTTGCAGCGCTTTCAAGAATCTTGAAGTGAAACGACTATCACGATCAGAAACGATAGACTTTGGCACACCATGACGAGAAGTAATTTCAGTGATGTACATATGTGCCAATCTATCAAGAGAGTATGTCTCTTTCGTTGGTATGAAATGAGCTGACTTCATTAATCGATCCACGACTACCCAGATGGAGTCGTGCTGTCTTTTGGTCTTTGGCAGTTTCGTGACAAAATCCATGATTATATGCTCCCACTTCCACTCGTGAACTAGCAGTGGTTGCATATCCCCGAAGGGTTTCTGATGTTCTGCCTTAGCCATTTGACAGACTCTGCAGCTTTCAACATATTGACCGATGTCCTTTTTCATTCCTGGCCACAAGTAGTCAGCTTTCAGATCGAAGTACATCTTTGAGCTGCCAGGATGAATAGATAATTTGGACTGATGGGCTTCGGATAGAAGGGTATTGCGGATTGAACCATACTTAGGAATCAAGATTCGGTTTCCCTTGAGACATTGAAGCCCCAAATGATTCATAGATAGAAACTGAAGTTCCCCCTTGAGATTTTCAGTACAGAAATTCTCTTTTTTCAATGCTTCGACTTGAGCAGATTTAATGTCTTCGATAAGATCAGAAGAGAATACAATAGGAGTCAGGGCATAGCAACAAAATTTTTTGGATATGTGTTTCTACTCAAAGCATCCGCGACCACATTGGCTTTGCCGGGATGATACAGGATCTCGCAATCATAGTCCTTGATAAGCTCCAAGGACCGACGCTGTTTCATGTTTAGATCCTTTTGAGTAAATAGATGCTTGAGACTTTTATGGTCAGTATAAAGCTGACACTTAGTCCCATAAAGATAGTGACGCTAGATTTTCAGTGCAAAGGTAATGGCAGCCAACTCAAGATCATGAGTTAGTGCACTTTTCTCATAATCTTTCAATTGCCTTGAAGCGTAGGCAATGACTTTTCCCCTTTGCATGAGAACACAACCTAAACCAGTACCAGATGCATCGCTATAAACGACAAAGTCATCATTGCCTTCTGGTAAGGCTAGGATTGGCGCTTGAATAAGTTTCTGCTTTAGAGTTTCAAATGCCTCTTGCTGTTTATCAACCCATACGAAAGGTGTATTCTTTCGTGTTAACATCGTGAGTGGCACAGCAATCTTCGAGAAGTCCTTAATGAATCGCCGATAGTAACCGGCCAATCCAAGGAAACTTCTGATTTCGGAAGCATTACGAGGCGTTTGCCATTTCTGAACGGCCTCGACTTTAGACGGATCAACTGAGATACCTTCGCCAGATACAACATGGCCAAGGAATTGAATCTATAAAAATAACAGAGTTGAATTCAAGTTTTTATTTGAACAAGAACGCTTAGGAATAACTCAAGACAATATAAAATTATACCTGTCTGAGCCAGAATTCACACTTTGAAAATTTTGCGTAGAGTCTTTATTTTCTCAATAACTCTAGCAGTTGACGTAGATGATTAACATGATCAGCCTCCGTTTTGGAGTAAATCAAGATATCGTCTAAGAATACGATAACTGATTTATCCAGCATTGGTCTGCACACACGATTCATGAGATCCATGAACACCGCTGGTGCAATTGTTAAACCAAAAGGCATTACGAGAAATTCGTAATGACTGTATCTTGTTCGGAAAGCTGTCTTTGGAATATCCTTATCTCTGACTTTTAGTTGATGATACCTAGAACGAAGATCAATTTTAGAGAAGTAGCTTGATCCTTGTAATTGATCAAATAAATCATCGATTCTGGGCAGAGGATATTTATTCTTGATAGTGACTTTGTTCAACTCGTGATAGTCGATGCACATACGGAGAGTTCCGTCTTTCTTTTTAACAAATAAGACAGGTGCACCCCACGGAGATGAACTAGGTCGGATAAATCCCTTCTCTTACAGTTCTTGCAATTGCTTTGACATTTCCTGCATCTCTGCAGGCGCGAGTCTGTAGGGAGCTTTAGCGATGGGAGCCGCACCAGGAACTAAGTCAATGCCGAATTCGACTTGACGTTCCGGTGGCACTCCGGATATATCATCAGGGAATACGTTTGGAAACTCACAGACGATAGGAATATCAGATACAGATTTCTTGTTGACTTCTGAGGCGGATTCAGATGAAACATAACATAAATAGGATTCATGACCCTTAGATAGATATTTACGAACTTTCTCAATAGTTATGAAGCAATGAGCACCTTTTCGCTTGTCGCCTTTTATTTCTAACACTTGGTCGTCTGAAGACTTGATTCGGATGATTCGGCGATTGCAGACTATCGTAGCCTCGTTGTTCATTAGCCAGTCCATGCTGATAATAACATCGAACTCTTTCAACGGAATCGGGATAAGATCAAGATTGAACACGATATTATGGACAAGCAGAGTGCAATTACGGTATACGGAATCAGCCATAACGTAACTGTTACTGGCCGTCTCAATATTAAGTACTACGGGAAGCTTCGATGGAGATTTAGACAGTCTTCGAGCAAAAGTAGTTGATATAAAGGAACGACTAGCACCGAAATCGAATAGTACACGAGCAGGTATTGAAATTTACAAAAACGTACCGGTAACCACGTCAGGAGTTTCCTTTGCTTTCTCGGCTGTTATATGAAATGCTCGAGTCCTTGCGGTCGGAGTTGCAGCTGAGCTCTTCATCGTAGAACCTCCAGCAGATGATTGCGATTGGCCTCGTGATCCACTACGACACTGATGCATGAAGTGTCCGCGCTTTCCGCACTTTGCACATCCAAGTCCTCGCTGGGGACATTCTTCGCTGCTGTGGCCAATTTTGTTACATGCAAAGCATGTGACGTCATCCGGATTACACAGTCCCATATGTGATTTTCTGCATCTCTTGCAGAATCGTGGTTCGTTTGTGAGAGAATAAGCTTGGACTTTCTGTGGCGAGCTGTACTGCTGAGATTGCTAGGGTTGCGGTTTTTTAGACTTAAAGAATCTGCCAAATCTCTGTTTCTTTGGGGAAGATGGACATGTCAGGTTAGCTGATGGAGCATAAAGTTGATCGCCATACTCTATATATCCCCTCTCGATTTGTCTTGCCGCTTCAACCATTTCCAGATAAGACTTATATTTCATCGCACTCATTGGATGCCGGTATCTCGGGTTAAGCCCTCCACGAAATCTATTCATCTTCCTTTCCTCAGTAGCTACTTGATACGAGGAGTAGCCACAGATTCGTGAGAATTCATGTTCATATTCGTCTACAGATTTGGTTCCTTGGGTTAACTGCATCAATTGAACCTCCATCTTTTCTTTTTGGTCAACAGGACAATATTTTGCGTTGAACATGTCTAAGAACTGATCCCACTCTGAAGTCTGTATTACCTCTTCTCCATATATGCTTCTTTGGGTTTTCCACCAAGCACGGGCAGCACCAACGAACAGTGCAGATGCATAACTCACCTTCTTGGATTCTAAACAATCAGAAATCCTGAAGATTTCTTCAGTATGACTAATCCAATCCATCGCCTGAATTGGATTGACTGTACCCTCAAAGTTCAGGGCACCGCTAGCTTTGAAATCTTTGAACTTACAGCCTTTCGGCTGTTCAATTTGGGTTTCAGGGTTCGAGTTATCAGATTCAGATTCATTATTCTGGACTTGTTTATCTTTTCTCTTATTCTTTTTATTAGCTTGTCTTTTTGCTTCGGCCTCATCTCTAGCCTGAAGCTGTTCTTGCATAATCTTATTTTGTCTTTCAGAATGTTGGGCTAATAGTTGTTGCATCATTTCAAACATCTGTTGGGGAGTCATGTCGTTTGGAATGTCACCTGATCCTGACATCTTTACTGAAAATTAAAATCATTTAACTATCAGTTTATAGACTTAGATCTATGTACCCTTTTTCCCATCCTAACAGTCTGTACATCCTATCTCAGTTCAAACCACCTAAATGATTGATACATATGTATTGCTTTAGTTTGAGACCAAGTATTACTCACGTAATACTTGATTCACTCAAACTATGGGCTCTGTTACCATCCTGTGAAGACCATCCCTTACGGGGCAGTCGTCAGAGTCAAGGTCCCACATCATGCAACACGATATCAATCACAACTAAGATAGAGTAATTAAGTTGCGGAATTATAAATTACAGTACAAGATATTAGGATTAAGTTTAATACAGATTACAGTTTTCAAATTAAACTTATAAAGGGCACAAGTCTAATCTAATTCATGTCATTATACATTCAAGATAAATCTACCCAAACCACCACATTGTCATCTTCCAATCAGTACCAAAAAGGGTTTGCTGAGTAGAGGTCTATGAAAACTTCTGTCTTTATCTTGTAAGACCTGAGAACTAGGTCCAGCAGGTGACTTTCCTTTATCTTTTCCTGTAAAAAGTGTAAATAGCAACTGTAAGCAAAGCTTAGCGAGAATATAGATTTTCAGACTACATGCATTATCAAGCGGATCATGGGTCTAGCGTGATATATCTTGACTGCCGTTACAGCCACTAATGATTAAGACATAGTAGTCATAGAGTCGGATGTTGTTCAAACCACGCTCACACTTAAATTGTGGGGATCAGCCACATACTGGGCTAGCTACCAGTAAATCTACATGGCGGAACATCGGAGTATCATACCAAGTTCAATAGAACTGGTGAAATAGCATGGTCTAGAACAATAGACCATCAATGCTAATCATCTTAAGCTGAATCGATATGTCAAAGAATGCGAGCAATAGTGAAAGCATAGTAATCAAGGTCATGATAGCAAGAATCTCATAGCAATATATGAAATAAACTGTAAATTCAATGTCATATGAAATGATAAATCAAATAGCTATCATGATCCACAGGGCATCACCGAACCATGGTGTGCACAGGTCACAATCCAGCTGATCATATATGAATGTCAACTTAATCTATCATCAACAATATGTCTCAACCGGAAATCTCGCATGTAAAACTGAATATCTATAACTCACTGGTTCTGAGGTCTTTATCAAGCAGATATAAAATCCACCACCTGAGTTATCTCAGGATTTATCTTTATATCTT
The DNA here is from genome assembly GCA_020465985.1 of Centrapalus pauciflorus. NCBI lineage: Eukaryota > Viridiplantae > Streptophyta > Magnoliopsida > Asterales > Asteraceae > Centrapalus > Centrapalus pauciflorus. The sequence continues at coordinate 129,834 of JAANYP010002836.1, forward strand.
TATAAATCTGATCTCTGTCAATTCTTTTCAAATCAAAGACCCGCTTTCAATCTCTTTAATCTTTAAATCTTTGTTCAGAATTTAACTGAACCTGTCCAGAATTAGATCATATCATATCATTAGCTATTAGCTTTAAAATATTTATTTTATCTGATTCTGATAAATGATAACTCATCAATCATTTTGTTCATTTTCTTTGACTCTTTGAAATCTCAATATGATATATATATATATATATATATATATATATATATATATATATATATATGTATATATATATATCATGTTGCTTTATTCATAAGCTTTCATTATATAATAATTATTTCAAAAGCATCAAAATATAATATCCGAATTTAGATAACCGGATCCGGACCATCCGGATTGGGTGATCCAGATTAGATAACCGAATTCGGACCATGTATATCATCCGAATTAGCATCATCCGAACTCGGCTCTTCCAAGTTCGGATCACTTGTCATCCGAGTTCGGATCAACACCCATCCGAAGTGAACATTCGAAATTAAAGTTAATTTTTCATCCGAATTAGAGATCCGAAATGGTCACCATCCGATGGGTCTCAACCGAATTCGGACCCTATACTTAGAATTTTTCCAGATTTTGTTCTTCATGTTCATATTATGTTCATACGGATTTTTCATAAAAATTCCCTAAACCCATTTTCTTTAACACGCAATGTAATATAATGTTATATAATCGTATTTAGGTTGTTTTTATACAATTTTCCCTATCATAAACACATTAAATTGATCAAAATCATCCAAAAATCTTTTCTTTTTGTCAAGAACACAAATAATCACAAAAATTCAGATTTTTACTTAATTTGGATGATCTAACCATTAATTTTTGTTTCTATCACATTTATATACTTCATTACATGATTACTTATCAAAAATTTATACATGCAACATATAAATTCATGTTTTAATCATAGGTTTCGGTTTTTAAATAAAACCGAACCAAACTCTTAGAATTATGAAATTTAATCAAGAATTACCTTAAATGCTTGTAGCTTCTTGTTGTTGGATGTTTGTGGCAACTTATACTTGATTAATTCTTCACTTTAATGCAAATTTAATGAATTTTTTGAAGGTTATTTGGGATGAATCGTAGGTTAGAGAGAGAGTAAGAGAGGTTTAATTTTTGTGTTAATGATCATTAAATCTCATTTTGGGATTTTTATACTCACTTTGATAAATACCCATTTAACCCCTTACACTTTTGTATAATATATCTCTTTAAATTTTGGTGGGAAATATTCTAAGTATGTCAAGCTGTTAGTTAGATTTCTCAAACTGTTAGTAGATTTTCTGTGTAATTACAAAGTTCAAGCTGTTAGTTGAAAAAGTTCGAGCTGCTAGTTCAAAAGTTCAAGCTGCCAGTGTTCAAGTTCAAGCTGCTCAACAGATAGTCTTCAAGCTGCTCAACAGCTCATTAAACAGAAAGTGCTGAAATTCAGGAAAAGATATATATTCGAAGATTCAAGCATATCTACTACCAAAGAAATCAGAGTTTCTCAAGGAAACAAATCAGAAGGCATTATATATACATAGAATAGGTTTTTCTATTGGAAGTCTGCACGTACAAGTTTATTTTCAGTTGTAATTGATTTTTTGATTAAGATTTCATAAGCCTCTAAGGTTGTAAAACCCTGAGAACAATCTGTGTTCTTCGTCTAATCAAACAGATTAGAGGTGATTGTAATCATTGAGTTTGGCAATACAAAAGATTTTGATTGTTGATTTTATTTATGTGTTATTTGTTCTGAAAGCTTTTCTTAAAACAGTTAAGTGTTATTCCGCAAACTTCTTAATTGGACTTTGATTCAATACAAGGTTATTGGTTTTATACTCTGATTAATTCAAACCAGTTAATCTTAGGTAGTGATTTTGATCTTGACAAGTGGTATCAGAGCCACAGGTCTTTCTTTGTTTTCAAAGTCAGAAGCTTTCTTTTAATTTTTTTTTAAATTTTCTGCAATGGAATTTGATAATAGCAGTAGTGGATCTGGGCAAGGACTCAAAGTGCCTATGCTCAAACCTACTGAGTTCGAGATGTGGAAACTCAGGATTCAACAACACATTCAGTTTATTGATTATGCCATATGGGAAGCTGTTGAATTTCCTCCTGTAGTTGATCCTGAACTTGATGCTGAGGGCAAACCCATAAAAACTCCTCCAAAAACTGAACTTGAAAGAAAGGCTAGAATGAATAAAGTGAAAGCTCTTACACTTTTACAGATAGCCATTCCTAATGCTTATCAACATCAGTTTAAAAAGGTTTACACTGCTCATTCTCTTTCGATTGCTTTAGAGAAAAGATCTGCTGGCAATGCTAGCACCAAAAGAAATCAAAAAGATCTTCTAAAACAGCATTATGAAAACTTTTCTGGTGGCAAAAATGAAAACCTTACTCAAATCTTTGACAGGTTTAATAAACTGATAGGTGAATTGGAGAGTGCCAAAGTCAGCTTGGATCAAGATGAAGTAAACAGAAAATTCCTTAGATCTCTTGGTGAAGAGTGGACAGTCTATGCTGCCCAATGGAGAACCAAAGACACTCTTGATGAAATAGAGTTGGATGACCTTTACAACAGTATGAGAGTGTTTGAAACTGAGATTGAAACTAAAAAGAAATCCTTTTCTTATAATCATAACACTGCTCTGCTGTCATCAGCATTAACTGATAAATCTAACTGTTGTGATTCCTTTTCAGGTGCTGATGGTAATTCTACTGAAGTTCATTATGAAGCTTTTGTTGCCAATGATGGACTGTTTGCTCTAAATGCTGAAGATTTAGAACAAATCCATCCAGATGATCTAGAAGAGATGGACTTGAAATGGCAGCATGCAATGTTGACTATGAGGGCTAAAAGGTTTCTGAAAAGAACTGGCAGATCCAACTTCCAAGCCAGACCAGAAGGCAAACCAGCATTTGATAAATCAAAAGTTGAATGCTTTAAATGCCACAAGCTTGGACACTTTGCCAGAGAATGCAGATCCCAAGGTCAACAACCACCAAGACCACAACAAACTAATCAAGCTTCATCATCACAAGCACTTGTTTCTCAAGAAGACAATGTGTTTGACTGGAGTGATCAGACAGAGGAAGAGTTTCAAAATCAAGCTCTCATGGAAGAAACATCTAATGTCACTTCCACTGAACTACCATCTGAGGTAAATGATAAACTCTGCTCTCAAACATGCAAAAATATGGTTAAAAAGTACAGAGATCATAATGAGAGCATGTGCAAAACTCTAGCTAAGATGGAAGAAAGGAGATATGAGTACATGCAGGCCATAGAAGATCTTGAAAAACAGATAAATGACTATAAAGATAATGAGATTCAAATGGGACATGATAGAACATATCATGAGTGGGAGAAAAAGGAGCTGAATAAGAAATAGAGTCTTTAAATAAGAAATTACATGAGGCTGAACAGAAGGTGTTAGAAGCTAACAAGAAAATAGAATCTGTCAATATAGATTTAGGAAACTTTAAATTGGCAAATCAAAAGCTGGAGCACCTAATGGAAGGTCAATTTAAAGATAGGGTAAAATCTCAACTCAATCTCAAAGAAGGTATAGGATACAGAGTCACTCCACCCCCATACAACAACAAATACATTCATCCAATGAGTGAAGTTGCTGATAGGCTTGTTAATGAACCATTAGATGAGTCCATGACAACTGTAGATCCTATCCTTGAAAACAATCCTGAATCAAAAGGAGAACTGATTCTAAATGAAGACTGTGAGTGCAAAGAAGTTGAGAGAGAACACAAAACAATGAGTTCCCCTGTAGAAACCTCTACCCCCAGTAAGAAAGGAAAAGAGAAGATGAGTGTATGCCATGCTACTCCACATGTTTCTGTACCTTCTAACTGTAACACTGCATCTTCCTCAAAAGGTAATAAAAGGGGTAAGACTGTTCCAATCTGCACATGCCAAAAGCATGGTGTCCAAAAGTTTCCCACACAACAGCAGGTAAGGGGAAATCAAAGGAACAAGAACCAGTTATGGTCCAATAAAACTGGTTCTCCAATCAAAACAATCAAAAGATGTTTCCATTGTGGCAGGAAAAACCATTTGGCCAGGCATTGCTTGTACAAACCCTCTGTTGCAAAACAGACTGTGGTTCAGAAGCAGGCATTTGTTCAAAACACAAAATCTTCAAAGGCCAAACCACCTGTTGCACCAGTTCCAAAGAAGACAGTTGATCACAGGTTCTTAAAAGTCAATAAAAAACATTCCACACACCAAAAACAAGTTTTGGCAAAACCCAAATCAAATTTTAAACATATATGATGTGTTAAAGGCAAAAACTCAGATCAAACTGTTGATACAAATGTTGAAACTGCCAGACCTAAAGTTGAAACTGGTAGTGCAAACTCTGAAGCTGTTAGCACTAAAAACCCAGTTCAAACTGCTAGGCTTAAAACTGGAACTGGTAATGGATCATCTGAGACTGTTAATGCAATGGTTGGAAAGAACACCTGGATACCTCATGTCATAACTAAATATTCTTCACAGAGTCCACCAGTGGATCTCACTAAGTATAAGAAGTCACGGATGGTGTTTAGTTATGTCAATGCACAAGGACAACCCAAAACCAACTTGGTTTGGGTTTACTCCACTACTAACTAAGCTTTTATTTGTGCAGGGCACCCACAGGTCACAACATAAAACAAGATGGCATTTGGACAGTGGATGCTCTAGGCACATGACAGACAATTCTGAATGCTTGTCAAATTTCAAAGGCTTTGAAGGAAGATTTGTTGCATTTGGAGGAAATTCCAAGGGAGGTAAGGTCACAGGTAAAGGTACTGTCAAAGCAGACAATATGATTTTCAATGATGTTTTGTATGTTGAACAGCTGAAGTACAATTTATTAAGTGTGTCTCAAATCTGTGATAAACAAAATATTGTTGTCTTCACTGATTCTGAGTGCATTGTTCTTTCAAAAGAGTTTAAAATACTTGAAAATCTTGTTTTACTTAGAACACCAAGAAAGGACAATGTCTACTGTTTGGACACAGATCTTTTATCCAAATCAAGTACTTTAAGCTGTTTGATATCCAAAGCATCATCTAATGAGTCTGCTTTTTGTCACAGAAGGATGTGTCACATGAACTTCAAATCTATGAATGTTTTAGTCAAAAAGAATTTGGTAAGAGGTTTACCACAAAAGGAGTTCATCTGTGATGATCATTGTGTAGCATGTCTTAAAGGCAAGCAACACAAAACTTCTCATAAGGCCAAAGAAGTAAATTCAATCTCATCTGCTCTTCATCTTATTCATATGGACCTCTTTGGTCCAACATCTGTTTTGAGTTTGAATAAAAGAGCCTACTGTTTAGTCATGGTTGATGATTTCACCAGATTTACATGGGTATACTTTCTTAGGACTAAAGATGAAACTGCTGAGCTAGTTAAATCATTTATTCTTAAAATAGAAAACCAATCCAACTTAAAAGTTAAGGTGATCAGGTCAGAAAATTGAACTGAGTTTAAAAATTATATCCTAAACAGTTTCTGTGAGTCTAAAGGTATTGCTAGGCAATATAGTGCACCAAGAACACCACAACAAAATGGTGTAGCTGAAAGAAAGAACAGAACTTTAATTGACGCTGCTAGAACCATGTTAGCTGATTCCAAACTGCCAATGACCTTTTGGGCAGAGGCAGTCAATACAGCTTGTTATGTTCTAAATAGGGTTCAGGTTGTTCAATCACAAGGAAAAACTCCATATGAGTTATTCCATCATAGAGTCCCCTTAATAGCCTTTTTAAAGTCTTTTGGCTGTTCATGCACTATTCTTCACACTAAGACTCACTTAGGAAAGTTTGAAAGTAAGGCTGAAGAAGGTTTCTTTGTAGGATACTCTACTCAAAGCAAAGCCTATAGGGTATATAAAAGTGTGTCTAAAACCATTGAAGAAAGTGCCAATGTTGAATTTAATGAAAACACTGCAAATGTCAAAGGCACTGGTCCTGATTGGTTGTTTGATTTAGATTCACTAACTAAGTCTCTGAGCTTTGTTGAGTATACTGCAAAAACTGATGAAAACAGGGTTGAAGCTGCCAACACAAATTCTCATGCTGGTAGCACAAATGTTCAAGCTGTTGGCACAAAGTTTCAGACTGTTGAAGATTCTGGTCAATGGGATGAGTATACTGTTCTACCACTTCTATCTTGTGACCCACCAGGGGTCTTGGATGCCCAACATGATTCAAATCCAAATTATGAAGTGCCAATCCCAAGTCCTGAAGTAACAGCTCCATCTCATAGGGAAACAGTCCCATCTTCTGGTCAAGCTGTTCCTGAAGCTGAACCATCAAGTGATCTTGAAGGAGATGACACAAATCTAGGAACCTCATTTCAGACAGACAGAGAGCCATCTCTCAGAGTTCACAAGTATCATCCTCTCAATCAGATAATGGGTGATCCACGCACTCCTGTACAGACAAGGAAAATGGTTCACAAGGAGTCTACTGATGTTGAGTCAGCAGTTTCCTGAATTCAGTCTAGCTGCCTTTGAACATGCATGTTTCATGTCATAGTTAGAACCTAAGAAGGCATCTGAGGCTTTGAAAGATCCATCTTGGATTGAGGCAATGCAGGAAGAACTACTGCAATTCAAGATTCAGAATGTTTGGACTCTAGTTGATCTTCCTAAAGGAAAAAGAGCAATTGGTACAAGATGGGTGTTCAGAAACAAAAAGGATGAGAGAGGGATAGTAATCAAGAACAAAGCAAGACTGGTAGCACAAGGATACACTCAAGAAGAAGGAATAGATTATGATGATGTCTTTGCTCCAATGGCGAGAATAGAAGCCATCAGACTGTTTCTAGCCTATGCAAGCTTCAAAGGGTTTAAAGTATATCAAATGGATGTAAAGTCTGCTTTCCTGTATGGTACAATCGAAGAAGGGGTCTATGTGTGTCAACCTCCTGGATTTGAGGACTACAAGTATCCAGACAGAGTCTATAAATTAGACAAAGCCCTCTAAGAACTAGGTCCAACAGGTGCTTTTCCTTTATGTTTTCCTGTAAAGAGATTCGACAACAACTGTAAGCAATGACTTAGCGAGATTATAGATTTATCAGATTACATGCAATCAACACAATGCAGAATATGGGTAACAAGCGTGATATAACTTGACTGCCGCTAACAGCCACGCAAGAATGAGACATAGTAATAAGAGTAGGATGATGTCCTGGCCACACTCACGCTTTCAGTGGAAGCTATCCATCAATACTGGGCTAGCTACCAGTAAACTACGTGGGGGGAGCATCAGAGTAATCAACTGCCAAGTTCAATAGAACTGGTGACATAAGCAAGGTCTAGAACAATAGACTAACAATGCTAAATTTGATGAGTTGAAATCATAAGGCAGTGAGGCAAGGAACGATGATAAGCATAAATAGCAAGTCATGATAGCAATATCAGTCTGTAGTAATAACTGAAATGAACTTTAAATATAATGTGTGCAGGATGATATTTCAAATAGCTATCATGATCCTCAGGGCATCATCGAACCATGGTGAGCACAGGTCACAATCCATCTGAGCATTTATGAATGCCAAATAAACGACGAACAACAATATGTCTCAACCAGAATCAAGCATGTAAAGCTGAAATATCTATAACTCACAGTTTTATTAAATTAGATTGAGCTGTTGACTTTATCATGCGGATTACACCACCACCTGAGTTATCTCAGGATTTCACTTTAAGCTTTGACTTTCTGGACTTGGCTTGGATTTACAAACTTTGACCCACTTTTCAATAACTTTAACTTTTAAACTTTGTTCAGATTTATCTGAACCTGTCCAGTGTTAATCATTTGCAAGAACATTAGCTTTAAGGCTTTTCATTGAGCTCTGAACTTTCATTGACATGATTTTGAAAACCATAAGTATTTATCTCTTTTTCATGGACATGTGTGACTTTATTAAGTCATTTAAGCTTTCATTTTGCACGTTTGAATTCTCATAAAGGCATACACTTGATCATGATACTTCACATTTATGCTATATGAATATAGATTTGTTTCCAAATGTATTCTATACACAATATCACATATTTCTCATGTTTAATGATATATTTATATCGTAGTCTCTTTATTTAAGATATTAACTAAGTGTTATGCCCATAAACTTTGTTTTTATTTACATAAACATGTGTGTTGGTATCAACTCATTCCTGATTACATACATGAGTTCCTATACATTAAATTTAATACATATTAGTATATATAACTATAACAAGGATGTGATTTATGAATTTATACATGATTATACACCTATATATGCTTTAACTTGATGCTCATATATTTTGAATAAATAGGGTTGCTGGAATATACATATATATCATGACATAATCACTTGATCAAAACTCATGTATGTTGATTTATGATGAATTATGGGCTGTTGTGTTTAAATGATCACACACACACACACACACATGTTCCTTCATTTTGATGTCATTTTGTGAATATATGTGTTTATAAGGCTGCTGGTTTTGATTTAAATGATCACATATCCAAGACTTGTGTTTCTCTCATAGATTAGCACACAAAAGAAAGGGCTGCTGCTATTAGTTTTGTTACATTATAAATTTCAATCATGTGGAGTTTTTTTTGTAATAGTTAGTTTAATATTGATTCCATGTAATTTAATTTTTTTCTTTTGAAAGTTATTTCTTTTATTTAGAAGTTGAGGGGTGTAGTTTATTAACCCTTCAAACTTGTAGTTTAATTCTTCGTGTTCTTCGCACAAACCCACAGTTTTTCTTCTTAATCCTGTTTAAATATTATGTTTTTATGAGCTTTACATTCGATAATCATCGAGCATTTTTTGTTCAATCGTTACAAGTTTCTATTGTTTAATTGTTCAAATATTTAATCAAAAATATAATAGTTTTGAAACTTGTTTTTTGCTTAAAAATTAATATTTTTAAGTGTTTTTTGTTATTTGTATTTCACAAAACTTGTTTCTAAATTCAAACCAATCATTTAGAAAATAATTCCAGCCTTTAAAACACATTTTCCTTAATTCTGCAATTCTGGAAATTCATTAAAAATTTCAATCTCGGACCCACTCGGATCCAATCTCGGATCATCTCAGATCCATTCTCGGACCATCTCAGATCCATTTTCAAACATATTCGGATCTCATCCGAAATTCTGATCACCCGAATTTCGGTTGGAACATTTTTTGGATTATCTAAAAATACTTGTTCTTCATTTTATAAAATTTTAAAATCATCTCGTATCATCACCCGAAATCCTGATCATCCGAAATTCGGCTCATCCGAGTTTTGTTTCTACAATTGAAATCCACATCATCTGAGTTCTGACTCATCCGAGTTCTGATCCATCCGAATTTTGGTTAATTCATCCGAGATACAAAGATCCTTAATACATAATCAGCACTCACCAAAACATCATGTCTCGAGAAGCTCTTGTCCTTGGATCAGAGAACAGACCACCAGTTCTCTATCCATATGAATATGAGTAATGGAAGAAGAGGTTCCTAAAGTTCATCAGCATGCAGCCAATGGGTCCGCTAATGATTCAATCTATCAATGAGGGCACAACTGTATTCTATGCTGACATTCCTGAAATTACAACTGCTAATCCTCCAATTCCTCCAGGCAAGGAAGTCCGTGGTCCTAAGAATGAGATAGAGAGAGAGAGAGAGAGACAAGCGGCAGATCACAGGGCAGAGTATCTTATCTATCAATCCCTTCCCACTGACATTCTAGTCGGAGTCGATAGCAAACTATCAGCAAAAGAAATATGGGACGAACTGGAGATGCAGATGCTTGGGGCATATCTGAATGATAGGGCCAAAATTGAAGAAGCCAAGGCCAAATTCTTTGAGTTCAAGGCCAAGGATGGAGAATCCATTCAGAGCACCTTTAAAAGATTCTGTGCTGTTCTGAATGAACTAAATAAGCTGCACATCAAAAAGGAAAGAGATGACATCAACATCCAGTTCTTATCTTCCCTAGCTCCGGAATGGTCACTGGCTAGTAGAGCTACTAAAAGAGCTCTGAATATCACCGAAGTCTCATTTAATGTCTTGTTCAAGAATTGAAGAAATATCAGGGGGGAAGTTGATGCACACAAATAGATGGCTAACACCTTGGCCTCCCTGTTACTGACTGTGAACCAAACTGCAAAACCAAATAACTACCTGGCACTTCTATCTAACAACACACACAATTCTGAACCACAGCCAAACCCATCTACCATGCCCTACTATAGCCAAGGTGCTTCCTCCTCTCAATACAACTATGCACGTCCACCAATGTCGGAGCCTTTCGATGATGAAGAGGAAACCATTCGACAACAAATCGCCTTGTGGTCGAATCATCTTCAAAAGAGACGATTCTATCAAAGCAAGACGAACAATCAACTTCGTTGTGACACTGGACCTCGAAGGTATTCTGATGAGAGGAGAGATGATCAGAAAGATGATAGGGATGATAGGGCCCGTGACCATTGGATGAAAAATGATAATGATGATAGGTGTTATGACGATAGGAGAGAGTGACTAGATGATAGGAGGTTTTATCGAGAATTCAAGATAATCGTCGTTATGATAGGCATGAAGATAGGAGGAATGATGATATGCGAGAATATATTCGCCGTGATGATAGCCGGGAACCCCGCCGAGCTGAGAAGAGGCCTGTTGAAAGAAGAGAGGACATGCCTAGAAATGTTAAGCCCAAGGCAGCTGATGAACGAGGCTACTATAAATGTGGCAAACCGGGTCATTTTGCTTGTGAATGCAAGAACCAATTCGAGCGTGACCTGGGATATTATGAGAGAAGGGTCGATGTCCTAAAGAAGAAAGTTGATGCGATGACCCTAGTAGCACAAGAAGACTACTGGGTAGATCAGTAATCAGATGACTAAGAAGAAAGAGGCAGAAACTGTTACATGGTCGACAGAATTGGGCCTGCTGAAAATGCTACTACTCCCGAATCTGAATCAGACACGACTGTAGAGGGGGACAACACGGAAGATCCTACAGCCTGTCTGATTACCAAGTCCAGGGATTCTGAATGATCCATATCAGATTCAGAGACAAATGAGGTACATTCCTTTTACTTTCATAAGTCTTTAAATGCAAAATTTGTACAAAATGAATGTAAATGGCACACACAAATACTTGAGTTAGAGGCTAAGTATAATTCTGAAAAAGAAAAGTGTGTCAAAGCGGAACATTTGGCCCAATCTCTAAAAGAAACATCAGACACGTTTGGAAAGAACTTGTTAAACGAGCATGATTTGGTTAAAACCTTTTTACGTGAAAACGTAATGGCTAAGGATAGGAATATTTACCTTAAGAATTGTATTGATACAATCACTGAGGAAAAGAATTCCTTGAAGTCAGAGCCGTCTGTTATCACCAAAAGATTTGAATCTTTAAGCGTGGAAAATTTGGACAACGAGAGAAAATACAAAATGATTGAATATGACAGAATAGGTTTGTACTCATGGATCAATGCCCTAGATGATGAATTTCTAACACGGGGTCAGACTGAACAAACTATTCATCTAAATAAACCCAAGGAAACTAGGTTTTATCATCCCAAACAAGGAATTGGTTTTAAAAAACCTAAGTTATTGGAAAAGGCTATATCAATTCTACCAATGTATTATGATAGAAGGTTCATGGGACGTGGGTACCAGACTTTCTTCCATTAAACATCAAAAGAAGCCCTAGTCCAAGAAGAGGAGAAAAGAAATGGGAATGAATATAGACAAATTTCTTTTAAATATGAAAAGCTAAATTAGAGTTATCCTTATAGAGTACCCACTCTTAGGGATGATTTCTTTGATAGCTATTCATCAACTGAAATAAATATCGAACCTGCTAAACAAATCTCTCATCCTTACATTCCTACAAAAGTTCTTCAACACAAAATCAATGTCTTTAAAAAGGACATAAGGAAAGCTCGAGAGAAAGCACTTGGTTATCAAGAAGCTGGCGAAACAGGGTTTTGAACAAAGTGTAGAACTAACCATTTTAAAAGAACATTTTGACACTATATCAGAATGGTTAAGTTCTAATTTAAAAGATTCAAACCTGCCAAAGTCCCACATACCTCATCAGACAAAGGTAAATCGAAGATTGAAGTTCCTTTAATCATTTTTGAAGGTGAGTGTTCAAAATATTCAAAGCTGAGGTTTCAAAGAAGGCTGAGAGTCAATCTAAGCCTTCCAAGAAACCCACTCACCAAGGAAATTTCTCTTAGGCTATGTAACATCCCTACTTTTTAAGCACATGTAATTTACAATTAAACACTCAATTGATGTATTATTAGATATTTATCATTTCGATTTAAGAAAATTTCGTTCACAAATTTAAAAATGAGAAATAATGAGGAGAAATCCTCATTGTAGTTTTTTTGAGCAAGCATAATAAAGGAAAACCGACACGAATGGTTATAAAGATTAAAATGAGAAATACAAAGTTGAGGGGTGTAAATTGTTATTACAGCAAAATAACATATAAAAGGTAGATATCACTCATTTTAGCATTTTACTCTCTCTCTCTCTCTCTCTCTCTCTCTCTCTCTCTCTCTCTCTCTCTCTCTCTCTCTAACTCTCCACCGTTTGTCTCCTTTTCTCTCTAGAACCCACGGGTTATTCAAAATTTCAAAACAAGCAGAACAAAAATTGTGGAATTAGAAGCTGAAAGTTTGGATTTAAGTTGCCATTGAGGAACTATTAACACTGCAAGCAACAAACCAAAGTAATACTTAGTCCAAATTTACGATTTTGAGACTTTTATGTTCGGTTTTTATGAACAAAAAATCATAGATTCTGGAATTTGATGTTATTGCATGTCATAGATTCTTGCTGAAATATTTAAATCAAGTATGAGGGATGTTGTATTCAAAATTTTAGATTCTGATTCACTTTCTAAGTATGATTTTGAAATCACTGTGTGTTTTTAGTGTGTGTGTTTATCGACAGTTAAGAAAAACGGACAAAAGGGACTGATTTTGGTACAATTAAGCTATGTTTCATGTTATAAAGTGTTAAAAGAGTACAATTAAGTTCATATCAATAGAAGTGTGAAATTCAGATCTGATGAACACATCTCGGATGATCCGAATTTTGGATCACATGAACTTCGGACCATACGAACCTTCAACCATATGAATCTCGGATGAAAAACTTGCAAATTTACTAAGTCAAAGACACGAATTTCGGACATAAGGTCATCCGAATCTCGGATGGAGTATCATTCGAAATTCGAATCTCGGACCATATGAATCTCGGATGAAAAACTTGCAAAATTACTAACTCAAAGACATGAATTTCGGACATAGGGTCATCCGAATTTCGGATGGATGTTCAAAGAAAACACTAAGGATGGGACCTCGGGCCATCCGAATTTCTGGTCATTTCAACTTAAGTTTCAAAATTTAGTTTTAAGCAAATACTAACACTAATACACTGTTACATTGACATAATAGGATCTTTGTGGTTTTGTCTAACACACATTGATTCAGAGCCAATTTACACTGTATAAACCAGTGTGAGTAATTGATTATTATTCGAACATTTATTATCTTTGCATTCATTTACTTTTCAATGGCATGTTCCTGTTGTTCAATATACATCAATTGGCACTCACATATGATTCATTGTTATGCACACTCGTACTTGACATGTGACAAACATGTAGCCAGCGTTCATTAGAAAGTGCATCTTATAATTCATGCTTGCACTGCATGATGATTACTTCATAATCTGATGCGACCTAGACTGGGGCTGACAGCTGGCCACTGTCGAGGACTGATCATCCCATACACTTTCCTGGTCAGGTTCAGCACATCCCCGATCAGCAATTTGAACTGCCAAACCCCATGCTTGCACTGCATGGTTTTCACTTGTAATGGGGCTTGCACTGCCCGTTTTCACACTAGTTTGTAAAGAAATATTTGTTGAATATTTAATCTATTATCTCACTAAGCATTAGCTTACTGTTGATTTTCAATGTTTTTAGGCAAAGGAAAAGGTGTAATAGTTAGTCTATGACACTGTAGTCTTATACATTTTCTTGCTTTAGTGTGGAGCTACTTAAAACTGCTTTAAGTTTATCAATTTAATTACATGTTAATGTTATGGTTCTTGGTTGATCCTGGTGTTATCGATTATATCACTAATCAATGAGGATGTATCAGTTTGGTATCAGAGCATTAGTTTGAGGTTTCAGGTGTCCGCGAGGACTTGGACTCAAACTTAGGTTATGATATAAAAATGGACTCCTAAATAATGATATGAACTAAGATAGGATTGACATGCACATGGGGACTGACGGGCCGTCGTTGTAACCTGCAAAAATAATCCTTAAATCTAACTATTTAGCTCAGAGAACTAAGGGTCGAATCCACATGGAGTGCGTATGTAATTAGGGTTAATCGGCTAGTTTTATGAGTTTATTGAAAGCGCTTAAAATTTTGAATCGAGTGAATTAGATGATTTGTTTGGATTAATGACTTACAACTAAATTGTGACAAAATATAACAGAAAATAACTAACGAACTAAATTAACAATCAGTTTTCAGATTCTGATACACTTTCTAAGTATGATTTTGAAATCACTGTGTGTTTTTAGTGTGTGTGCTTATCGATAGTTAAGAAAAACAGACAAAAGGGACTGATTTTGGTACAATTAAGCTATGTTTCTTGTTATAAAGTGTTAAAAGATTACAATTAAGTTCATATCAATATTTTCCAGTCACAAATTGGCATAAATTACCAGAAGTGAAATCTGGAAAATATTAGAAATGTACAAGTGTGAAATTCCGATCTGAAGAACACATCCGGATCATCCGAAATTCGGATCACACGAACTTTGGACCATACGAATCTCGGACCATATGAATCTCAGATGAAAAGCTTGCAAAATTACTAAGTGAAAGACACGAATTTCGGACAAAGGGTCATCCGAATTTCGAATCTTGGATCATATGAATCTCAGATGAAAAACTTGCAAACTTAGTAAGTGAAAGATACGAATTTCGGACATAGGGTCATTCGAATTTCGGATGGAGTATCATCCGAATTTCTGATGGATATTCAAAGAAAACACTAAGAATGAGACCTCGGGTCATCCGAATTTCGGGTTCATCCGAAATTCAGATGTTGTCCGAATTTCTGGTCATTTCAACTTAAGTTTCAAAAATTGGTTTTAAGCAAATACTAACACTGATACAATATTACATTGACATAACAGGATATTTGTGGTGTTGTCTAACACAAATTGATTCAGAGCAATTAACACTGTATAAACCACTGTGAGTAATACATTATTATGCGAACATTTATTGTCTTTGCATTCATTTACTTTTCAATGGCATGTTCCTGTTGTTCGATATACATCAATGGGCACTCACATATGATTCATTGTTATGATGCACACTCGTACTTGACATGTGACAAACATGTAGCCAGCGTTCATTTGAAAGTGTATCTTATAATTCATGCTTGCACTGCATGATGATTACTTCATAATCTGATGCGACCTGGACTGGGGCTGACAGCAGGCCACTGTTAGGGACTAATCATCCCATACACTTTCCTGGTCAGGTTCGACACATCCCCGATCAGCATTTTGAACTGCCAAACCCCATGCTTGCACTCCATGGTTTTCACTTGTAATGGGGCTTGCACTGTCCGTTTTCACACTAGTTTGTAAAGAAATATTTGTTGAATATTAAATCTGTTATCTCACTAAGCATTAGCTTACTGTTGATTTTCAATGTTTTCAGGCAAAGGAAAAGGTGTAGTTGGGCCTTCTAATTAGGCTATCATTCTCAATTTTCCCGGAGACCTTAGAAGCTTATTGGTACATGGATGATATAGCTTTGGGGCTGAGATTTTATGCTTTCAAAACAATTTATGATGTTGTAATAGTTAGTCTATGACACTGTAGTTTTATACATTTTCTTGCTTTAGTGTGGAGCTACTTACCAATTTATGATGTTGTAATAGTTAGTCTATGACTCTGTAGTCTTATACATTTTCTTGCTTTAGTGTGGAGCTACTTAAACTGCTTTCATTTTATCAATTTAATTACAAGTTAATGTTATGGTTGTTGGTTGATCCTGGTGTTATCGATTATATCACTAATCAAGGAGGATGCCTCAGTCTAAGTATTCCAAACGTACTGACTCTCATCGTTTACTGATAACGTGAGAAGAATTACCAAAATGACTATTCAAGATTTTTCATGTTTTTTCATGAAGAAGGATGATATGCCAAGTGTTTTTGTATCTAGAGATAGGATGAATGTAATCTCGGAAAACAATGTTTGTTCTACTGTGACGGATTCTATGTCTTGTTTGAAGTATTCATTTACGGAATTATTTACTTTATGTCCAACTAGATTTAGACGTCGAGTGCCTGAAATGACTAAATTCGTGCCTTATCCTGTAAAACAAATTCGTAAAAAGAAAAGTAAAAATAGTGCATCATTGGCCTCACCAAAACTTGATTCATGTATTTTGCCTAGGCCAACACCAAAAGCAAATGTAAAACAGGTTTCAAAAAGTGCAAAACCAAAGACAATTTCATCGCCTAGAGTTTCAAAGCCAGTTGGATCCAAACACAAATGGATTCCAAAAGGTATTGCATATAGACCACACAAAAGTGCAATACGGGTTCCTAAGACTTTGAATGTGCTATAACACCTGGAACACCTAACCAAAAAGGACCCATCCTAAGATGGGTACCTAAAGTTGTGTGATTTAATGCAGATGGTTCTTGGTTACTTCAGATCAAGACCCGCACTTCGAATACAATGACTTCTAGTTAATTCAGGCTAGGACCCGTTTTTCTATTTGTTGGTTAATGTACAATTTTGTGCTAAAACCGACATGTTTGGCTTCTGTGCACTCAACTCAGCACCCGGTCTAAACACTCCATGTTTTTTGAACAACTCGGTTCAGAACACGGTTTGCATGTTATTTTCCAATGGATTTGTTTCATATGCCCAAGAATATTTATTGTATCCAATTTTCTTTTCAGGCAAAATCCATTTGGTACATGGATTCGGGCTGCTCAAAGCACATGACTGGGAGGAAAGAGTTGCTATTGAATATAGTAGATTAGTATTGTGGGACAGTTAAGTTTGGTAACGATAATCATGCTCAGATCAAAGGTTACGGAGACTTAGTTCTAAATAATCTAGTTATCAAGGATGTTGACTATGTTGATGGGTTATCAAATAATCTATTTAGCATAGGACAACTCTGTGACAAAGGGCTAGAAGTCACATGTAGGGCTAGGAACTGTAGTGTTAAGAGCTGTGACGGAAAAGAAATTCTAACTGGTTCCCGCAATTCAAACCTGTACACCAAAGACGTTTCTATGCTTATGGTCAAGGATAACATTTGCCTATTATCAAAAACCTCATCAAAGGACTCTGGGTTATGGCATTGAAGTCTATCCCATCTGAATTACGAAAATCTAAACAAGCTGGCATTGAAACAACTGGTTAAGGGTCTCCAAGAACTTCGTTATGAAAAGGACCATTTGTGTGAAGCGTGTGAAAAGGAAAGATGAAGAGATCATCTCACAAGCCAAATCCCGAACCATCGTCAAAAAGAGTTCTGGAGTTACCACATATGGATTTATGTGGTCCTATGCGAACGCAAAGCATAAACGGAAAGCGGTATGTGTTGGTTATCGTTGACGACTATTCAGGATATACCTGGGTAAAGTTCTTGTGATCCAAGGATGAGACAGCTCAAGAGATCATAGACTTCATCAAGAGTGTCGAAACCCAACAGCAGCTGTCAGTTTTGTCAATCCGATCTGACAATGGCACGAAATTCAAGAAATCAGTAGTAGATAATTTCATGCGATCCAAGGGTATTCATCATCAGTTTTCAGCTGCTCGAACACCTCAACAGAATGGAATTGTTGAGAGGCGTAACCGTACCCTTGTGGAAGCTGCTCTCACGATGCTGAACTATTCGAAGCTACCTCCGTTCTTGTGGGCTGAAGCTGTGTCAACAGCCTGCTACATGCAAAACCGCTCTATAATCCTTAAGTGTTCTAATAAAACTCCATATCGACTCTTTTTAAATAAAGTTCCTTACATCAAGTACTTACGAGTGTTTGGTTGCAGGTGTTATGTGCTTAATGACAAGGACAACCATCGAAAGTTCAACGAAAAATCGGATGAAGCAATCTTTATTGGATACTCATCCAATTCAAAGCCATATCGCGCATTCAACACTCGCACCAGGACAATCAACGAGAGTGTGTATATCACATTCGATGAACTGGCTCCGGATGTTGACCAATCAGGACCACGCATTACTCAGATGCCTGGAGACTCATCTAAATCTACCTCCTTTTCTTCTTCAGATTTAGTAAATTTGATTGATCCCTTTTATGTAGAATTTTTTGGTCCTAGTATTAATTCTTCTTCTGTTTCGTCTTCTGCAGTGAACATATCATCACCTGATTCAGCTGCTCAACCATCATCATCAGATCCACCAATTCTTTCATCAATCCATACACCGTCTACTTCATCATCTTCACCTTCCACCTCATCCACAGGAAACTAATAAAGTTGAATCCACTACATTGATACCCTTACACATAGTTTCAAACATTAACCCTCTAGAAGACTCAATAGAACCTGAACCGAAACCAGTGGTACCATCAATCGAAACCATCAATCACAATTCTTCGCTCTGAAGCCGAGGATATCACTTGTGATATCCTCAAAGCCCATCCCATTTTCTAATCCCTAAATACTGCCATATCCGTACCCATAATCTATATTCAACAATTCTGGCACCACCTGACATTCGTCAATGAGGTAGTCCCTCATTGCACAACTAAAATAGACTCCGTACCCATCTGCCTAACCATTGCAGCCATCCGCCACATTCTCCGTCTACCCACAGAAAACTTCTCCGTCACCAAATATTCCTATGCCCCCATTCCAGCACCAGCCCAAACTCTTCAAGAAGTCCAATCAATCGGCTATGATGGTAATCTCTCAAAACCATCAGACTTCAAAATAAAGCAACTCCAGTCTCAATGGAGGGTTTTCTTTGTGTAATAAACAAGTGCTTCATGGGAAAGCATTCACGCCATGATTCTGCTTCAATACATGTGCTCGCCATGTTCGTCGCCTTCACTTTTGACCGACACTTTGACTCTGTGGCGTTCAACTTCGAGGAGCTAAAGAGGTCAGTCCAATATGGAGGGACAAAGAGAGAGAGAGAGAGAGAGTGAGTGAGTGAGTGAGAGAGAGAGAGGAAGTTCATATCATTTCAGAGATTCCTCCAATTGTTCATACAATTTGCCATGGACCAGGATGACGACATTCATGAGAGGTCCGAATCGGACGTACACAAAACAGTTGCTCTCCAAAAAGTTAAGATCCCAAAGAAAATCCCGAGAGTCCAAGTAATGAATATCCCGTTGACACTTCTACGACTGGCCGATCAAACTCTGGAACGGGTAAAGGTATATTACCAGGGAGTTTATCCGGATGAGACCTTGTCAGAACCGACAGAGTCAACCACATCCGAAGGTTAGAAAATAATGAGTGAGGATGAGGAAGTACAGGAGGCAATTGAAAACATTATGGGTTCAGGGGAGTGGGAGATGACAATAGAAAGGGAGGGAGTAGCAGGTGAGAGGCCAGAGGCTGGTGATTCTGAACGCACCGTGTCTAACCATTTGAGGGCTAAGAGAATAACAACTGAGGGAGTATAAACACCTTAAAGCCGGACAAGTCCGCATAAGGCCACTAGTCCAGTGGTCGAAATTACCCAAACCAGCCACTCAGGTTCCCCTCAAAGGGAACCTGTTTCACAGCACGGGGAAATTGCACATATACCATCTCTCTCTCATTCAAAGTGGGGTGATGTTGAAACAGGTCACATGCCGGCCCCAGTGACCGCCGTTCAATTGACCACAGCTGACTCCCCATCCCAAATCACTCAGCACGATGCCTCCGTGGCATCCTCACAAATCAGAGACGTCTCCGTGGCGTCTCTAGAAACTTTTAGATCTGCTCTCCCAACGGAGGAAGAAGAAAGGACGGAAGGAAGTCCTAAAGTGGCCAAAACAATGCCATCCGCTTCAGGCCATCAAGGGATAACTCCCGCAATGCTAACTTCCGCTGTGCGTGACACCGGTCTTGTTACACGGGCTGACCTGGACTCCCTCAAGGCGGCTTTTGAGGAACAACATTCCTTCCTTCTTTCTTGAAGGGTAAGGGTGTTGCAACTCAAGAGTTTCCACCAGGATCCCAATCAGTCCAATCCACGACAGCTCTTCAAGAACAGATCTCTATGACAACAGCGTTATTCAATGATCAAATCGAAAGCCTCAAACGGCTAATTCTGCACATGGAGGAACAGATGAACGAAAGGATGGATAGGCTTGAATCATCCGTTATTGATCTACGGTCAATGTGCAGACCTTAGGCTGAATCCTTAAAGAGAAAACATGATGACCAGTAGGACCCTGGTCGTCCTAAGGGGGAGAAACGTCCCAGAATACAGCCTGATGGAGAATTATGGGGTGTAGGGGGAGCAGAAACAGAACAGAGTGGGGAGAATATCACAGGTGCTTTAGGAGGTCAAACAGAAGAAGACTTAATGGCGATGGTAATGTATTGACCTCCTTCAGATCAAGTCGAAATAGTCTTATTGTCTAATACAGACTCTTAGATTGATCTAGACGAACTATTAAAAACACCCAAACCTGAGCCAGAATCACCACAAAAATCATCCTCTTCATTTGATTTCCTGAACTCCCCAACTCACGTTCCACAAGAAGAAATCATGGCAGCTGTGAAAGCCCCTACCCCTCCTCCTGCCCAACAGCATTCTTCTGAACCAACCCCAATCCCACAAGTCCAAATTCTATTAGCCCAATCCACAGAGACATCGGGTCCTAGAACCGTAGATTGTATTGAAAAGGACCCTGGTGTAACCACTATATACGACAGAAAAAGACCTGGACTGGGTCACTTGGTTTTCAAAGGGGAAAGTACATACCTTACCCGTAAGCGAGAGAGATTGCCTAACGCTCGACCATCGGGGTCGAGTCAATAAAATGCTAGAGATTCCAGCTGCGGAAGTTGAGGCCCCTCTAGTTCAAGGGCTAAAACAAATTTTGATGAACTTAAAAGATGATGATTTTCAACAACCATATCTCAAAGAGAGATTTAAGATGGTTTTCAGGAAAAAGTCGGGTATGTACAGTAGACGACTGTTGATGGAACTCAGTGATGCATTTAGAGCCAAACAAGCAGAATATAATCAAATGATGCTGAGAGATACCAGACCAAAATCTGCCTATTGGTCTAAGTCAAAGATAATAAAGATAGTCTCGATTTCCATGTATAAGCGGGCCCGTCTATTCACTCATTCCTTCGATATTAAAAGAGAAGACGGGTCATCGCAGCTGGTTCATGAGAGTGATCTTGACTTTATGAACCCCGATGACATCAAGGGGCGATTAAGTCATGTCACTGCTCTCACAACTATGACCTGGTGCATGAGACGGCTATCCATAATAATGTGCTTATTGGATTTTCAAATGGCCGTTGAGAGTTTTCTGGTCAAAGCTGGACTCAAGGCTCCGGATCAAGAATTTTTTGATATCGATCATCAACCGTTGTATCGAGTATTCATGGGAGCTCAACAAGGAGTCATGTTTTTGAATAAAAATGGGCAGAAGAAGCTCATGGATTTTGAGGAGTTGCCCTGTTACTCCGATGACACTCTCCGGTTAGTAAGAGCAGAGCTGAACTGTAGAGTCCAGGAGGACGATGCCCAGACAGTTTCTGAACTCAAAAGGAGGCCAAAAGAGATACAGGATCTCCTAAACACGGTAGAGCTTATCAATGACAGGTTGCATGCTCGGCAGGTGATAAGAAGATTTGATGTTATCCTTGGCTTACGCGAATCTACAGAGCAAGCCTGTCATCCTCCACAATGATCGAAAAGGGGGAGATTGTTACATTCTAAATTTCAATCATGTGGAGTTCTTTTTGTAATAGTTAGTTTAATATTATTTCCATGTAATTTAATTTCTTTCTATTATAAGTTATTTCTTTTATATAGAAATTGAGTGTTCCATTCTCATTGTTTGAATATTATAATCATTGTTTATCGTTGTGAGTGCTACAATTATTGAAAGGGACGAATTAACAAGTTTCATACATCTGAGATTCATATATATATGAATCTCAGAACTTTTGCCATCAAACACTTAAGTGACTTCCTTTATACATAGTTTATTCTTGATATTGGAGTTGCTGTAACTGTTGTTGTCACACACACACACACATACAATTTGTATGCTTAGCAAAGGAATTAAAAAGGCAGCTGTGAACTGATACACATCCAAGATTAATGTTTGAAAGCAAAGGAATGCTGCTAAAAGATGTTTAAAACATTAGAGATTTGTGTACATAAGTGTTGTTACTGATTTGTTTTTAGTAGTCCACATCCGAGATTCACAAAGGGCGAATCTCGGTTCTGTTATGCCAAAATACTATACACGCCACACTTAGTTTACATAAAGGAAGGAAAGGGATTGGACTGCTGTTTTTGTTTTAACTCATAGCACATACACATCCGAGATTCATTTGTGTATATGAATCTCAGAACTTTTGCAATCAAACACACGAGTTTATTTATGCTAGATGCTAAGGGATGTTGCGGTGACTTGTTGCATACATAAACACATCCGAGATTTAAGTTTAAAACAAAAGAAAAGGGCTGCTGAACTTGCTACTTCTGTTACACTTCACAGCACACACATCTGAGATTCACAACCTTGTGATCTCGGTTCTTTTCTCATTATAACGACATATACACACATTACTCATTCTATTTACTTAGTTTATATTGTTAAGGTTGAAAGGTGTTTCTGCTTTCTTATCAATACATCCAAGATTCAAACCTTTGTGAATCTCGATTTTTTTCATGCAAAACACACGCACACACTGCACTGCTTCATTTATTTCTTTCTGTTTTCCTTTTATTTCAGCAGCCAATAACAAGCTAAAAATGGGTGATTTATACTCTAAATGATGAACTAAACACATACAAATACTTCTTGGTTATTGCTGAAGGTCATATGGCCTTTATGGCCTGTTCTTGTTGGCTGAAAATCGAAAAAAACGCAATTGACAGCAACAAAGATTTAAGTTTCTGATGTTTAATTTCAGTTTTGGAATTTACGCTTCAATTTTATAGAATAATCAATTAAACATATAACTATAACATGCATGCCTTTTAATCCAAACTTACAACAATAAACTTTGTCAAATTTTGGAAGATTTGAAGTTGGTTTTGGGTTCGTACTTACTGTATGCTTTCTATTGAATTCAAGAACATTTTTAAACATAGCACTCACCTTAAATATTTGTAGGATTTTGTTGTGTGATACTTGTTTCTTGATTCCTTGGCTTTAAATCTTGAATTCTTGTTTGCAATTTGATGTTCTTGGTGATGAATGGAACCGTAATATAGAAAAGGAGAGAGTTTGGTTTTTGCTTGTTTGGTGGAAATGAGCAGATGGTCTCACTTTTGGGTATATATATTTTCTCAACTTTTATACTTTTTCATTTTCACCACCAAAGTTTGATTTTATTTCATACTTTTAAAAATTTGCACATTATACTTTGTAAATAATACATAATGTATGCTTAACTTAATTATGCCTTTTCATTACTTAAATAAAATTACACACATATAATGTAATTAAATTACATTATTAAGTCAAATTCAGAAACATTAAAGTTAGGTTGTTACAATTGTTTCAACCAACAACCAACAACCACCACCACCACCTCCTAGCTCCATTGCCACCACCACCACCATCTCATAGCTCCGTCGCCACCACCACCACGACACCCATTGTTGTCGATGTGCTTGGCAGTGGAATAGTTGAAGAGGGAGGGCTTCCGTGGATTGGGCTTCACCTCCTTTGTCACCCTTCACCGTTGCTTTCAGCCACAAATTAGATCTCTAGAAGTTCCAGTCTTCTCTTGACGAACCAACATCGATGAACCCCTCTTGTTGATCTTTACTCGTTGTGGAAGCAACAGATTGAAAATCGACGGCCGTTTCCACATATTGTAGGATGCAAGACTTCAAAATGTGTCCATCCCATCGCCACTAATCCCCCACCTTCGTCTTCATCTGAATGTGTTCGTCAGCTTGGTACCAGATTTCAAAATTTTCTTATATGGGTTTGTTTGAGGTCTAGGTCTGGGTTTTGGATCTCAAAGTTTCTTGATTTCGAATTGGTTTTTGGATTTCAATTTCTCCATGTTTAGATGTAACGTTACTTAGTATGAAATCGTTTTAAAATGTTGGTTTCCGTTGTCCATATCTCGTTTCTGAGATTGAAAGTTACAGTTGCTGGATGAATGTTTTAACTTTGTTTCTGGGTTTTCATTCCTTGGTTGAGGCTCCAGATTTGAATGTTCATGAAAATGATTTGAAATCTGGATTTGTTATCAATTAGGGATTTGAGTTGAATTTGTGTTCAAGACCTTGATTAGGATTTTGGATATCGTTGGATTAAAAATTTGAGTTGCATTGAAGAACGATTCAAATGGGTTCAGAACATTAATGAACCTTCATGAAGTTTGGAACACAATGAAGTTGTATGAACATTGTAATGATGATGATGATGATGATGATGTAAATAATTTAAATAATAAGAAAAAACTGCGAAAAGGATCCTTTATCCATAAAAGGGCGAAAACACCATTGATCGACTTAACGGTACATTTTAACGGAATCTATTATAAAGGAATATCCATGCAACTTTTTTAGTTAAAACACTGTCATTGCAACTTTTTGAAAAAAATGACCAAACATGCAATTTGGGGTTAGTTCAAGAACTATCCATGCAATCAACTCTTTATAAATTTGGGATACGATCAATGTAGTTTAAGATTTGAATAAATATTACTTAATTTTACTATTTATTTGCAAAAATGATCATTTACTGTTAACTTTAGCGGTCATTGTTAAATTTTATTCATTTTCATTTATTATATTTTTGGTTTTTTAAGTTCGGAGTTCATTTTAGTTTCGTTCCCTCAAATACTTCTTTTTATTTAACTCTATTATTGTTATTGTTATTGTTATTTATTTATTAAATTTCTTGTATTTTAAATATTTTTTAGGGTTACTATAAAAAACCAACATGTTTTTATGGTTTTGACGTTTTCGTTTCTCCATGTTATGTTTTTCCTAGAAAAGTCCTCCAATTAAATTTTTTCTTGTGTTGTGAAATTTGCTTTTAGGGTCCAGTTATAATTGGTAAATCGGTTGTAAATATGTATTCCCGTATAATATCAGCACCTTTAATGATTCTTTATCACTTCACAAGAAGAATGTCAACTCAATAATTGTGCAATGATGAAAGAACAATAAGAATATTTGAGAGAATAATGCAAATGGCGGCTGCTTCTATTTTCAATATATCAACTGCGTACCATTACAAACCCTAGGAGCCTATTTCTAGGCTCCTTTAATTAAGTTTCAAGGATAGTCACATTTGGTCCCTTGACATTTACATAGAAATAAAATACAAGGAAACAACTTACAAAGTTAAAAACTAAGAAATTAATTATTACAAAATAACTCCCTATGATCGAAATAAAATGTCTAACAATCTCCCCCTTTTCGATCATTTAGGAGGTACTGGAACTCTGGCATGATCCGTAGATTCTCGGAGTCCAAGGATGACGTCGAAGCGTCTGGTCACTTGTCTCAAATGTAGCCTTTCGTTCAGGTATTCAATGCCGCTGAGGATATTCTGAATCTCCTTCGGTGAGCATCTGAGTTCTGGATTTGGTTGAGCGTCAAAGTCTTGAACTTTCTGAGTAAGCGCTGCTCGAACCAATCTGATAGTGCCGTCGGAGTAACATGGAAGATCCTCAAAGCGCATGAATCTTTTGTAACCTTTCTGGTTTAAAAATATAACCCCTGGCTGTCCTCGAAGCAGAACTTTATACGCCGGATAGTGGTCTAGCAAAAATATATCTTGATCAGGAGCTTTCAGACCCACTTTTACTAAGGCACTCTCAATTGCCATCTGAAAGTCTCTGAGGCACATTATGATTGATCGGCGATTCATGCATCGAACCAGGGCTGCAAGAGCAGTCATGTGTGTCAGACGACCCTTGACTTTATTTCTCATCTTGTTGTGCAGAAGCTCTATGTCATCTATGTTTACAAAGTCAAGGTCGCTTTCATACAGTTCTGAACTGTGCCGTCTTCTCTGACTACCTCGAAGGCTGGAGTGCACACTCTGGCTCTCTTGTACATATGGATGTTATTGATCTTGACTATTTTGGATTTTGACCAGCATTTGCTCTTGTCTCTCTTTTCTCTTAGCATCATCTGATTATATTCAGCTTGAACACATCGAGATGCATCGGTCATCACCATCAGAAGACGTCTACTGTAAGACCTCGGCTTCTTTCTAAATACCATCTTGAACCTTTCTTCTAAGAAAGGATTCTGAGATTTATCAGCTGGGAACTTCTTCAAGAATTCTTTTAACCCCGGGACCGGAGGTTCTTCTAGTTCTTCAGGAGGAGCCTCAAGAAGTTTCAAGAATCGATCTCTCCGGTCCTGACTCAATTCTTCTTTTGTTTCAGCATCCAGATTGTGAACTTTTCCCCGTGTGTACCAATTGATCCATGCCACGTGTGTCATGTCGTATATTGGGGTGACATCTCTTGTTTCAAAACAGTCGACAGTTCGGGATCCGGAAGTTTCAGCGATGTGGGCAGGCGGAGCTGATTGAGTTGGAAGGGTTGATTGGACTGTTTGGGTAGGTATAACTGGTGGAATTTCTTTTGGTGTGGGAGTGGGTTGGATTGATGGAGTTTCTATGGGAGTGGGTGAAGGTGATTGGATGGAAGAAATTATTTGTTCTTGAGGTCCATGGGATGGGGAATCCAAAATTTCAATTGGAGGTGATTGTTGTGGTGATTGGGGTTCAGACTTTGGTGTGAGAAAGATATAGTCGTTATCAGTATCAGAGTCTGAGTCAGACACTAATATGATTTTGACTTTTTCGTATGGAGGCTCATAGGTCACCATTGCTGACATAGGGTCTAACGGAGCTGGGCCCTCAATCAATAGAGGTTCATATTCTATCATTAACGCTTTCGTATCCTCATAACTCTGATCCCCAGACCCAGACCCTTGAATTTCCGTACGTTCAGCCTCTGCTCCCCCTACAATAATCATGGGGTCCTCAGAATGAAGTTTCTGCCTTTTCTCCCCCTCATGACGATCAGGGTCGTCCCGATCGTCATGCTTTCTTTTTGGGGCCTTGCCTGAGGGCGGCACTGGAGTTCGATTACCGCCGACTCGAGGCGGTCCATTCGGGAATTTAACTGCTCATGGACTTGAAGCATTAGTCGGCTAAGTGCATCGATCTTGTCCGACAGCTCTGCTATCTGAAGTTGCACTGAATGGGAACCTGGTGGGGGGCCAGCTTCGGAAGCGACACCCTTACCCTTTATTAGTGAAAGTAGGGCGGTGTGACGTTCCTCGGCAGCTTCCCTTTGGGCATCCAGGTCAGCCCGGGTAATTACACCGGCAGCACGTAGAGCTGCCGTTAAAATCTCTAAATTTATTGGGAGATGGCCGGAAGTGGATGGCGTTGATTGAGCCACTCCCGGTCTTCCTTCCGTCATTTCTGGCTCCTGTATAGGACGCGCAGATCCGGAAGTTTGAGGAGCTGCCACGGAGGCAGCTCTTGGGGATGCCACGGAGGCATCGTGCGGTGTGTGTGTTTGGCGGGATGGAATTGTGAATGAATGAAGTGCGGTCACCTGGGGAGGAGTGTGACCTCTTTCAACACCGCCACTCTCCGAATGAGAGGGCGATGGTGTATGTGCTAAGACCCCGTGAAATGAAGTGGTTTCCCTTTGAGGGGAAACCAAGTGGGTGGTGGTGGTTAGTTCGACCGTTGGACGGACGGTCTTATGGTGGGAAGTCCGGCTAATTGGGCTTAGTTCACCCTCGGATGGAATACTTATCGCTCGTACGACAGAGACGGTTCTTTCTGAATCCGCCGTCTCTGCCGCCTCACCGCCTGCTTCCTCCCTCACCAACACAGGCTCCCGCTCACCTATACCCAGAGATTGTTGAACATCCACCCGAGCTCCCTCATTCTCACTCATGCTCGCCTCACCTTCGGATTGACTAGTCTCAGACGGTTCCGACTGAGACTCATCCGGATAACACTCTTGAATATATGCCCTAACCCGTTCCAACCCCCTTGACCTCATTAGCAAAGATAGAGGTATTTTCATTATCGGCACTGTGGGGGCCCCCTTTGGCAGAGTTAACTTTTGAATCGCCACTGTGGGGTAGACGTCTGCCTCAGGACGTTCGTGAATATCGTCATCATGGTCCATGGCATACTGGATTATTAGCTGGAGAAACCGCTGTAGAGGAATATATTTTCTTCCTTTCTTGGTGCCCCTCTCCACATGGACTCTTCGTAATTCCTCGAAAAGGAAAGCAGCATAATCCACATGTCGGTCAAAGGCAAAGCCTGTGAACATGGCTAGTACCTGAGCCGACGCAGAGTCGTGGCCGGAATGCTTCGCGGTGAAGCATTTGTTGATTACATCAAACAGTATCCGCCATTGGGATTGAAGATTTTTGGTGCAAAAATCTGAGGGTTTGGAAAGAGGGCCATCATAACCCAGAGTTTGGACTTCAGCTAGGGTCTCGGTGATGGATGGGTGGGATCAAAATGGTCGCGGGTTGGAAGGTAGAATTCGGCGGGTAGATGAAGGATATGGCGGATGGCGGATATAGTGAGTTTGATTGGAACGCAGTCGATGGTAGATGTAAAGTGAGGTTCGGGGTCAGAAAAGTATTGTAGCCTGTTCCAGAATTGTTGCAGATAGATCTGGGGAACAACAATGGCGGTGGATAAGGCGTAATAGATTGGATGGCGAGTGAGAATGTCGAATGCAAGGGTTTGGGGTTCTTTGGTTAGGATGGAAACGTCGAGCTGCCAGTTGTGTGGAATAAACTCGACAAACTCAACGTTGGGGAGGATGGATTGTTCTGGGAGTTGGGCATTATTATTTGGGATGGGGGGATGGGGTATGGTAAGAATAACTTCTGGTTCCATCATCCTGTAATGTGCATCAGAGTTAGAATAAGAAGACTTAACTGATAAGGCATTGATGTGAAGTCTAGATTAGTGTGAAATAGAAACTGCCTGATCTGTTTAGCATCGGGTCTTTATTAGTAGAATAAAATTCTACTAATAAAGTCCAAAGTCAATCGTTAAGAGACCGATGTTAGACCAGACTTTTTCACTCAAACACTAGTCCTAACTCTAATCAATGGTGCACTGTGAGGAAAATATTTTTGTATTTTTAAATTTATATATAAAAATGCAAAAATGAAAAAAATTTTGAAAAATGCTAAGTGTTGGATTTCGGATGGTCCGAATTCGGATGAACAGTGTCACCGAATTCGGATCAGGCCGAAATCCGTATGATGCACGAATGGTATGTGTGGGGTCCGAATTCGGATGAGGTGACACAAGTGGCCGAATTCGGATGGTGGTCCGAAATGCATGGAAGTGGTGATGTCGGTGGTCCGAATTGGGATGGTGCATGAGCATAATCCGAATTCGGATGTGGACCGAAGTAGATGTATGCAATGAGATGGAAAGGACAGATTTCGGATGGAACCCAGAATTCAGATGGGGACCGAATTCGGCTTTCATCCGAATTCGGATGTACAGTGTATGATGAATGTTAACTTAGAAAAATATTGAACAATTTGAACATACTTTTGAAGAACCGAATTCGGGTGCACAGTGATCCGAGTTCGGATGCACAGTGTCCGAATTCGGTTGAACAGTTGTAAAAATTTTGGAAATTCTTCTAAGGGACACATCCGAATTCAGGGCTTGCCCTACTTTCTTAGGTAACTAGAAGCCATTTCTTTGAAGAACGGGTCTTGATCAGAAGTAACCAAGAACCATCTGCATAAAGATCACACAACCTTGGGTACCCACCTCAATATGGGTCCCTTTTTGTTAGGATTTCCAGATTTATATGGCATGTGTACAGTTTTAGGAACCCATTTAGCATTTGTGTGTGGTCCGTATGCATAACCCTTCGGAATCCATTGAAGATTGGATTTATTGGGCTTTGGAACCTTAGGCGCTGCAATTGCCTTTGGTTTTTGTCTTTTTGAGACCTTTTTGACCGTTGCTTTGGTTTTGGGCCTTGGCAACGGACAAATCTCAATTTTATTTGAGGCCGATGATGCAACATTTTTGTTTTCTTTATCCGAATTCGTTTAACAGGATATGGAACGAAAGCATTCATTTCAGGAACCTGTCGTCTATATCGAGTTGGACATAGATTAAATAAATCACCGAAAGAGTACTTTAAAGGAACAACAAAATTCGGTACATCATTACAAGCATTGTCACACACATTGTTACACAAATTGTCTTTAGAGATTACAGACTTCCTATCTGTAGTAACAAATTCATTTGGCATTAAAGCCTTCTTCACAAAAAAACTCGTAAAATCCAGCATGGTGGTTTTTGGAACTCTTCTTATATGATCTGTAGGAACAAAACGATTAGAGTCAGTAAGCATGGAAGATTTAGACTTGACAGAATTTTCTTTTTGTTGGTGAGTCGGTTTCTTAAAAGACTTGGAATTGATCTGAGTCCTTTTAGAAACCTCATTTTTTAAAGGTTTTGAACACTCACCTTTGTAAATGACAGAAGAAGTTTCAGCTTTGGGCTTACCTTTATTTGATGACACTCATGGAATTTTTGTGGAATGAGAAACTGTTTGTTCTTTTGAAAGATCTTTCAATTTTTGTGAAACCATTTCAAAATTTTCTCTGTAGACAGTAACTTCCACAGATTGTTGAAAAGATTGATTTACCAATTCTTCTTCGCTCTTAAGAAGAGCATCTTGAAGATCAAGTGCTTTCTTTTGAGATGACTTCAATTCCTTTTCTAAAACAGTGATTTGTTGTTGAAGAACTTTTGCAGGAATATAAAGTTGAGGAGTTGATTTTACGGTTTCTGTTTTCAATTCAGCTTCTGAATAAGTTGACAAGAAGTCTTCCTCTAAAGTGGGTACTCTAGAAGAATAACTCTCGTTAAGTTCTTCATATTGAAAAGAAATTTCTTTATCTTTACGAGCGACACGTTTCTCATTTTCTTGGTTTAAAACTTCTTTTGATGACTCAAAAAAGAAAGATTTACGACCGGCTCCCATATAATTCATGTCATAAAATAAAGGTAAAACATTTTGTGCTTTTTCCAAATATTTAGGATTTTTAAAACCAATTCCTTGTTTAGAATGGTAAAACCTAGTTTCTTTGGGCTGATTTAAGTGGATAGTTTGTTCTGTTTGACTCCTTTTAAAAAATGCATCGTCAAGGGTCTTTATTTTTTAGTACAAACTTATCCTTTCTTTTTCAATCATTTTGTATTTTTCTAAACTGTCTATATTTTCCATATTTACCGCATCTAATTGTTTTGTAAGTACAGAAATTTCTTCTTTTAAAGAGAGTTTTTCTTTTGATAGCGTGTCCATGCAAGATTCAAGATATATATTTCTATCCTGAACATCTACTTTTTCTATTAACATCTGTTTTATAACATTATGATTAGTTAACCACTTTGAATGATATAATTCAGATGATTCTTTTAGAGTTTGAGCTTGATGTTCAGCCTGTACACACTTTGCAGTTTCAGCATTTAATCTAGCTTGTAGATCAAGAATATGTGTGTGCAGTGTACATTCATTATCTACAAATAAATTATTTACACGTGCAGGAATGTAACAGGAATATACCTCATTTGACTCAGAACCGGATGTAGAGCATTCGGGATCGTTGGTTGTGGTCATCATGCTGGTGGATTTTTCAATGGCTCCCCCTCAGCAGCATGATCTGAAGTTTCAGCAGTGGAAACAGCACAGTTCTCCAACCCAATACGATCAACCATGTAACAGTTCTTGCCCTTGTCATCCTCCTCGTCGGAGTCTTCAGCATCCCAGTAGTCTTCCTGGGCGACGAGGGCTAACGCATCCGTTCTTTTCTTGGCGGCCTCGAGCTTTCTCTCGTAATAGGCGACGTCTCTGTCAAAATTGTTTTTACACTCCCGAGCAAAGTGGCTCGGTTTACCACACTTGTAACAGAGACGTTCATCTGCGGCTTTCGGCTCGTCTGCTCTCGGCCGTTCATCTCTTCTCTCCGCCGGCCTCTTATCGGCGCGGCGATGCTCTCTGCTGTCATCTCGCCTTCTGTCCCTTCTTTCGGGCTCTCTCCTCTCATCTCGGCGGTCATCCCTACGATCATCCCGTCGATCGTCCCGCCTCTCATAGTCCCTTCGATCATCGAGCCTATCGTCTCGCCTTTCATAACAACGATCATCTCGATAGTCGCGTTTATCGTCATACCTGCGGTCATCCCGATCATCCCTACGATATTCATCCCTGCGATAATCATTGCGTCGTTCATCCCTTCGGTCATCTGAGTACCT
The DNA here is from genome assembly GCA_020465985.1 of Centrapalus pauciflorus. Classification (NCBI taxonomy): domain Eukaryota; kingdom Viridiplantae; phylum Streptophyta; class Magnoliopsida; order Asterales; family Asteraceae; genus Centrapalus; species Centrapalus pauciflorus. Next base: position 162,471 of record JAANYP010002836.1, read on the forward strand.
CCATGGCCCGGTGTCATAACGGAGTTGATTGTTAGTCTTGTTGGAGAACCGTCGCTGTTGGAGACGGTTGGTCCACAAGGCTATCTGTTCCTGTATAGAAGCTTCTTCCTCATCAAATACCTCACGTGGAGGAGAAGCATATTTGTACTGCGACGACGAAGAACCTGGAGCAAAGGATGGTGTCGGAATCTGCGTGTTGGTGATCAAGGCGAGTGAATCATTGGGTTTCAATCCGGTGTTGGCTGATAGCAGTAGAGAGGCCAATTGATTTGCCATCAACTTTTGTTGATCTACATCCCTTGATACTTCTTGAGCTCCTTAAAGACGACGTTGATTGATACCTCAGGAATGTTCAGGACTCGTTTCGTGGCCCGACAAGCAAGCTGCCACTCGGGGGCTAAGGCGGCAAAGAACTGGATGTTGATGTCATCCCTGTCCTTCTTTATGTGCAGTTTGTTCAACTCATTCAGGACCGCACAGAACCTTGTAAACGTGGCTTGCAGAGATTCCCCGTATTTTGCGCGGAATTCTGTAAACTTAGCCTTTGCCTCCTCAATCTTGGCACGATCATCGAGATCTGCCCCCAGCATCTGGACTTCCAACTCGTCCCACATTTCTTTGGCAGACATTTTGCTGTCTACGCCAACCATAATATCAGTGGGGAGGGCCTGATAGATTAAGTATTCTGCCCTCTTATCGGCATGCTGTCTGTCTCTCTCGGCGTCATTGGCCGGTTCTCGTTCAACTTTTGAGGCTAAGACAAGGGGGTCAGCCTCAGGTCGGGCTGCTATCTCCCGATAGTAGATGAATGGACCTTCTGAGATGGACTGAAGCATTAAATTCCCAAGTGGTTGCATTCCAACGAATTTAAGAAACCGGGATTTCCATTGTTCATACTCATCTGGATAGAGAACAGGTGGTCTATTCTCAGATCCGAGTACGAGAGCTTCGCGAGACATGATGATGGGTGCTGAGTGAAAAGTGAAGATCTTGAAGGTGGAAACTTGACACGGATGGGATGGACTTAGGACGAATAGTATTGATTTCGGATGAAAGGGTAATTCGGATGGACTGGGTTCGGATGAATAGTAATTCGGATGGGCTTATGATTCGGATGAAGGACGAATTCGGATGTGGACCTAATTCGGATGAAGTTCTATTTCGGATGGCCTGGATTTCGGATGAAATACTGATTCGGATGGGGACATAATTCGGATGGCTTAGATTTCGGATGGAATACGGGTTCGGATGGAACTGAGGGAACCGAATTCGGATGGTCCGAATTCGGATGAACAGTGGACAGGGCTTAGGAAAATGTCCAGGTGGGGACCGAATTCGGATGGTTCGAGTTCGGATGGTCCGAAATGGATATGGTCCGAATTGAAATTTGAAAAATTTAAGTACAAGTCCACAATAGTTAAATGGAAATGCCTGATCGGAACTTCGGATGGTCCGAAGTTCGGATGGGACCTAAGTGAGGTCCGAAATAGGCAGATGGGGGTCCGAAATTCACCTAAAAATGGTTCGAATTGGACCGAAGTGAGGTCCGAATTAGGGTGATAGTTGGTCCGAATTAGGATCCTAGAGGGTCCGAATTGCTACAGTCAATGGTCCGAATTACAGCAGGTTTTAACGGATTTTCTAAGGCAGAACAGTTCAGATGTCTATTTTTGCAGATTTAAATCCTAAAAATGTTTCTAAATGATTGGGAAACTACTTTAAACACTTTTGATGATTTAAAATAAACCAAAACACTTAAAAAACAGCAAAGAACAAGCTAAAACCCACTAAAAACCCATATTTTTAAAACTTGATGAAATATCCGATTCTTGATGATTTTAATGGAAATATGGAACTGAATGAGCTTGAAATCAGTAGAGGATGATATTGTGGTGATTATATGACTATTATAACACAAGAAACACAGAAAACAGAGGGAAAAGAAGATCTAACCGAATGGAATGATGAAGAACACGAAGAACAAGTGGAAAACCCAGCAGAATCCGTGAAAATGAAGTTGAAATCCACCTTTTAGGCTCTGATACCAATTGTAAATATGTATTCCCGTATAATATCAGCACCTTTAATGATTCTTTATCACTTCACAAGAAGAATGTCAACTAAATAATTGTGCAATGATGAAAGAACAATAAGAATATTTGAGAGAATAATGCAAATGGCGTCTGCTTCTATTTTCAATATATCAACCGTGTACCATTACAAACCCTAGGAGCCTATTTCTAGGCTCCTTTAATTAAGTTTCAAGGATAGTCACATTTGGTCCCTTGACATTTACATAGAAATAAAATACAAGGAAACAACTTACAAAGTTAAAAACTAAGAAATTAATTATTACAAAATAACTCCCAATGATCGAAATAAAATGTCTAACATCGGTTTTTAAAACCGAAAAATCGGGTTATAATGATAAAATTTCACTAAACCAAAAATAAAAAATTCAGTTAATGACTTTTCTGAAAAAAAAAATCTTGTAGGGACGAAAACGCAAAAAATGTGAAAACATGTTTTTTTTCATAATAAGCCATATTTTATAATTTAAATTACAAACCTATTTCTATATTGTTATTATTATAAATAATTGTATCAACTTAAAAGTATTTACATAATTTATTTTAATATAATACAATGTTATTTATTTAAGGGTGTATGTTACACGAACAAACAAATTTGATCCTTCTGATTTTTAGATTTTTGTATAAAAAAAATTGTATTGTTTCATTTTCAAGTTTTCCGAACGTAAAAAAACACGAACCATTTCATTTTCTAGGTTTTTTAGACAAAAGATACAGACAATTTCATATTTTAGCTTTTTCCAATGAAAATTTTTGAATAAACGTGTCACACCCTGATATCCCGCTTGCCAACGAGGCGTGACGTCGCGGAAACAAAGTCACAATCATAATGAACGACCTCTAAATGGGACGTTTTCGAAATACATTAATGATAAATAGTGTTTTACAATCATGAATTAAATGAGTTCACGAATAATGGAGATTAAAGTACATACCAAAAATATATCTGGTTATACAAATAAATCTCCAAATTTGAAATGTCTCGTGACTCCAAAAAGCTTGTAAAATCTTGACCATTAGCCATGGATGCGGGAAAAGTAGCCCTTAAGGTCTTGAGAAAAACATGCTGAATACGTCAACATAAAGTTGGCGAGTTCATAGGTTTACTCGATAAGTAAGACATTGTATGGAAAACACAAGATTTCATTGAGTTTATAAACAAAAGCAAATCATATAGTTTAAGTATTACCATAAGCCTCATGACCCCGAAACTTAACTTTTGAGTGTCATTGTGGTATCCAACACCATAATACCAAGAATTGTCAAATAATTATGCATCCGTTATGATTGGTGCGACCAACCCGGATGGGGGCGTCAACCCAAATAGATTTATCCACAGTAACAATATTATGTAATATGAAAAATGATTCAAGTACTTGTGTCCATATAAAATAAAAAGTTGAACATGTATTCTCACTCCAAAATAATACGAACAATTAAAAATGTGGCTATGAAAACTCACCGTAAATGATGGCAAAATGAGCGTAAAATCGAATATTACGTTGTTGACTTGTGATGAAACTTGATGTATTTAACCGAGTCCTAAATGATATGAGTGACTTAATAATTCCCATAAATGATAATATGCACGTATGAGGGTTTTTACGTTTTAAATCACCCAACTTAACAAGTTCATAAAAAACCCATTTGAAAAGTTCATGTATATATATAAGGATTTTCCAGGTTTTGTCGTCTACGGCCTATTTTGTGGCTGTTTTTGACCAAGCTCCAAAATGATTTGGGCTTTGGATTTCGTAATCATAAAACTACTACATGCAATGAATTTTTCAAGGTAAGAACGGTCATTTTTCGAGGTGTTTAGGTTAGGGAAAAGGTTAGTTGAAACCCCATGTTGGCCATATTTGAGCTGTTAGACCTTCCGGTTCCCAAACAGTATTTGGGTGTTCAAAACTCCGTATTAAATTCTGAAAACCTACAGATATTTAGTTAAAATATAGATATAACTTCTGAAACAAGAATCAACTCATTTCGTTAAGTTTTGAATTAGTTATGATTTTTCAAATTTGATGCAATATTTCTGCCGAAAAATCTGATTTTCACACCCAAGCAACAACTTGTGATTCTTGTTTTTTATTCAAAAACCACATGTATAAGAGATTATGAAACACATGTATAAGACTTGTTTCATAGTATTTAAACTTACATTATGTGTTCATATATTTATAAACACATTTGAAGAATCAAACTTTAAAACAAAACTAGTTGTTTATAAACTTGGTTTTTAATGAAACTTGTTGTTGTTGGTGATTATATATATTATGCAAGACCTTTAATAACATAAATAAAAGGAGTATTAAGATACTATTTACTTACTTTGATGAACTAAGAGTATGCAAATAAGTGGAAGGTAGTGTTCTTGAACTTTGTTGCATATAACTTTTTTGAAAAACTTGAAGAAATAAAGATGCAACTTTGGTTTTGTGTGGCTTCCTTTGGCCGGATTTGAGAAAGAGGAGAAGATAGGATTTGTGTTTGCAAGATGTGAAGAATGAAGTGAGTATGAGCTCTTATTCATAGAAGGAAAAAGTGGTCTTTGAAATGATGCAAGATATGGAGGTTGAGTGTAATCTTTAATTGAAATGAAAGGGAGATGGAGTGAAAGACTTGATTGTGATGGTGAATGGGTATTGTATTATAAAATTGAAGTCAAACTTTACATTTGTACCATGTATAGGCCGGCCATGTGAGGTGTATTTCCAAGGTATTTTCATTTTTTTTGTATAAAGTATTTAAAATGTATTATTGTATTTTCCTTTTTGTGTAATTTTATAAATACTTATGAAATATACTTGTTTTGAGTAATTGTAATTGTCTTGAATAATTAATTTTATGTAAGTTTGTTAATGTATGATTAGTGTCCCTAATCTTAATTTAATTATGCAGTTAGTTGAATTAATCCATCATATCGTAAATCGATCGGATTAATATCTTTCTCGTTTCATCGGATCTCACTGATGAATTTGTTTCCAGTTGTAATGAATTTCCTTATGAAATTTGTTAATCACCTTGATTAATTACTAATGACTATTGATTTAGCTATAAATGCTAACCTAATTTTGTGCCGGTTGTTACAGTCTCATTCTGTTAAGGGAATTTTGTCCCGAAATTTTATCGTGTATCCTCTGGGGTCTTGTTAGTTAAGAAGAGGTGAGGGTACTTCTGCTTAATCTGATCTTCGCATTCCCAACTGAATTCTGGACCACGTCACTGACTTTGACAATAGGAATGCGACTTTTCTTCAATCTTTTCACCTCATGGTCGATGATCTCTACCGGTTCTTCGACAAAATGAAGTTTATCATCAAGTTGGATCTCTTACCAGGGAATAACCAACGTTTCATCTGATAAACACTTCTTCAGGTTTGACACGTGGAAGGTATTGTGTACGATGTTAAGCTCTGGTGGTAGGTCTAACCGGTAGGCTACAGGACCAATTCTCTTCAGGACTTTGAATGACCTGATGTAACGAGGATTCAACTTTCCTCGTTTTCCAAATCGTACTACGCCCTTCCATGGGGGGACTTTCAGAAATACCCTTTCTCCTACTTGAAACTCCAGAGACTTTCGCCTCACATCTGCATAGCTCTTCTGACGATCGCGAGCAACTTTTCATCGATTCCGAATTTGCACTATCTTCTCGATTGGCTTAAGTATGATTTCTGTGCCCGTGACTTGACTATCACCGACTTGGGCCCAGCAGAGAGGTGATCGACACTGCTGTTCATCTAGTGCCTAAATGGAGCAGCCTTAAGACTCGTGTGATAGTTGTTGTTGTATGAGAACTCCACTAAAGGCAAATGAGCATCCCAGCTTTTCCCGAAATCAATTACACAGGCTCTTAATATATCTTCTGGGGTTTGGATTGTCCTTTCATTCTGACCGTCGGTCTGAGGGTGATATGCGGTACTCATGTCCAAGTTTGTACCCAACGCTTGCTGTGATGACTGCCAAAATCTGGATGTAAATCTGCTATCTCTATCTGAAATCATCGAGACAGGCACTCCGTGCCTAGAGACTACTTCCTTGAGGTAGATTTCAGCCAGCTTATTCATCTTATCGGTCTCTTTAATCGGTAGAAAGTGCGCAGACTTTGTTAGACAGTCGACTATTACCCAAATGGTATTGTACCCACTTGATATATTTGGCAGTTTTGTTATGAAGTCCATGGTTATCCGTTCCCCCTTCCATTGGGGAATCTCTCGTTGCTGCAATAACCCAGATAGTTTCTGATGTTTTCCCTTAACCTTGGAGCATGTTAAGCACTAGCTGACATATGTGGCAATGTCAGCCTTCATGTTAGGCCACCAGTACAGCTCCTTAAGGTCAAGATACATTTTATCAGATCTGGGGTGAACAACATATCTTGATTTGTGTCCTTCATTGTCACACCCCGTTACCCCGGTTGGCAACGAAGCACGACGTCGCGGAAGCATAACCATAATCATAACAAACGACCACTATATGAACGTTTTTAAAATACATCGTTAAAACTTTAAAATATAGCAATGTTTTACATAGTTTGATATGAAGAAAAGAAGTTCGCACAATACAGAGATTTAATTACATAATTAAAGTATCCAAAATAATGCAGCTAAATCTCCGTTAGTTTTGAAAGTAAATACATCCGAAGGCACACTTGCCTTAATTTCCTGAAAATACACGCTAAAATACGTCAACAAAAATTGTTGGTCTGCTCATAGGTTTACACGTAAATCTGACTTATATGGACAACCACAGTATAGTTTGAATTTATAAAATCATAAATTCCATGTTATGTATTACATATAAACCATCATGCAACCGAAGCTTAATTAAAATGAGTTTGCCCTGTGCAGTATTCCCATACGCAATACCATGTGTTAAATATATATGCACTCGCTGTTAGCCGACCCGAACTAACCCGAATGGGGGACATGACTCCCGATAGATCTATCCACAATATATTCACGCTTACAAATAAATGCAATTAACGGTTCATGATATAAGGACGGATGGAACCACATGTGTAATACATAATAGAAATGAAGTTGTTTTCGTGTCCATATAAAAACGAAGCATGTATTTCAACCCCAAAATATAACATTGTGAAAATAGGGGCTATGAGGACTCACCGAACTTGTGATGGCAAAAACGAGCGAAAAATGCTATTTAGCGAAAGTGGATGGATGATGCACCGAGTGAGTTTAATCCAGCCCTAAATGATAATAAGGACTTAATATCTCTAATATATGATAATATATATATTTATAGATTTTTATGTCTTAAATCACCAACATTACAAGTTTATAAATAAAACCCACTTAAAACGTCAAGTTTATATAAAATTTTCCAGCTTTTTCGGAGCTTTTTCGGCCTACTTTGAGGCTGTTTTTGACCAAGCTCCAAAACATTTTAGGCTTTGGTTTTCTAGGACATTAAACTACTATATACAAAGGATTTTTAGAATCAAAAACGGCCATTTTTTGAGATGTTTAGGTTGGTGAAAAAGCTCGTTAAAAACCCTATGTTGGCCATTTTTGAGCTGTCAAACTTTCGGTTTCCCAAATAATTTCTGGAGGTCTTAAACTCCAAAATAAATTATGAAAACTACCAGATCTATGGTTAAGACATAGATCTAACGTTTGAGACAAGAATCAACTCATTTCGTTAAGTTATGAATTAGTTATGATTTTTCAAAATCGATATAAATTTTCTGCCGAAAATCCGCAGTTTATAAACTTGAAATAACTTATGATTCTTGTTGTTTATTCAAAGGCTACTTGTATAAAAGTTATAAAAGTTATAAAACACATATATTTCACTTGTTTTCATAATATTAACACTTTTATGATGTGTTCATATATTCATAAACACATTTAAAGAAACAACTTAAAAACAAAAACTAGAAATTTATAAGCTTGAGTTTTTATGAAACTTGTTGTTGTTGGTGATTATATATATTATGCAAGACTTATATAAACATAAATATAAGATGAAATAAGCTAGTATTTACTTAGTTTGAAGTATTTAGAGTATGATTTTGAGAAGAAGTTGGAACTCTTGCAAGATTTGGACCAAGAACACTTAAATTTCACCAAGAACACTTGAATTTCACCAAGAACACTTGAATGAAAATGTTGGTAATGTGTGTGTGTGTGGGATCCGGTTTTTAGAGAGAAGAAAGAAGATTTTTTGTGTGAAAATAATGAAAGGGAAGCTCTCTATTTATAGGCAAAGTCTTGGTGTTTCAAATGGAGGTGGAGTGTAAGATCTTCTTTGAATTGAAAGGAGGATGGTGTAGAGGGATTTGATGTAAAAATGTTGAGTAAAAAAATATTTATCAAGTCCTTTATGTACCTCCTATGGGCAGATTTTTGAAGATATGATCTTGTATTTTTTTTTTTTTTGTATAAATGTATTTAGAAATGTATTCTTGTATTTCCTTTTTCTTGTAAATTCATAAATACTTATGGATGCATTGTTTTAATGAATTGTTTTAGTCTTGCATAATTAATGTTAAGTAATTGTATTAGTGTATGCTTAGTGTCACTAATCATAATTTAATTATGTACTTAGTTGAACTAATCCCTCATATCGTAAATCGATCGGATTAATTGATTTCCCGATTCATCGCACCGATGAATCTGATTCTAATTGAGTTGAATTTTCTAATAAACACTGTTAATTACCTTGATTAATTTCTAATGACCACTGATTAGGTTATAATTGGCTATTAAATATAGATTAGGTCGTAGATGCTAACCTGGTTTAATGCCGGATGTTACATTCATCCATAACCAGCTTTATTACTCCACTAAAGTTGGGTAACCAGACTCTATTCATGAAGTATCGATTCCCATTAGCCCTTATCTCAAACTGTTTATCCATTCCTCTCAGGGCTTCGTTCTTCATATTTTCTTGCATAACAGCTTCCACTTGCGCATCATGAATTAAGGAAGGAAAGTTTGGTTGAATGGTCATGACTAGGGCTCGTACTCTTAACGGCTTAGCTCGTTCCTTTCGGCCGAGAGCGTCTGCAACCACATTAGCTTTCCTCGGGTGATAACAAATTTCACAGTCGTAGTCACTCATCAATTCCATTCAACGGCACTGCCTCATGTCAAAACCACCCCTTACGAGGCAGTCTTGCCGACTAGGTCCCAAGTAGCAATACAACATCAATCACAACTAAGATAGAATTAATAAAATGCATAATTAAGTTATTAAAGAAAATAAGATTATTTTACAATAAGTTTAAAACAAAACTATTAAAGGGCACAAAGACACTATCTAGTACATAACCACAATACATGTCACTGCTTCTACCCAAACCACCACCATAATCATCCATATTTATTACCAATTTCAGATTCAGTGGTAGTTTAATGACTTTCACTTCAAGCTTGCATATCCTAAGGACTTGGTTATGCTAGACCTTTTCCTTTGTTTAAATTTGTAAAAATATTTAACAACAACTGTAAGCGTTTGGCTTAGTGAGATTATAGATTTAACAGTTAACATGCTTTGACAATTTTAAGCGGAGACTTGACTTTTGACTTTAATCTCTCACTTTGACTTTAAGCGCGATTTTAACTAGACTACCGTTATCAGCCAGACATTGTGAGACATAGACTTAAGATCGAATGATGTTTAATCCAATGCACACACTTTTAATTGTGGGGATCAGCCACATACTAGGCTAGCTACCAGTAAGACAACGTGGGAGAACATCAGAGTAGACTTAATCATGGAATGGCATAAACTTACTCAGACTTGAATTGTGCGGAAGCATATGAAAGGCATTGATAACAAGGCAAATGACTGAAAGAATTCACATAATGAATCAAGATAGCAACAACAATATATATCCCAGACAAATTTAAATTTTAAAGAAATTTGTGCAAGGTGATATATTAAAAGCTATCATGATCCACAGGGCATCACCGTACCAAGGTGTGCACATCACATTCTAGCTGAGCATATAAGACTTTCAAATAAAGTTAGAACAACAATATGTCTCACAGGAAGACAAGCATGTATACAGTGATATCTATAACTCACAGTTACTGGTTTTAAGGCATGACTATTGACTTGGACTTTCGCAAGCGGATTATTTCCACCACCTGAGTTATCTCAGGAATTAGCTTTTCTTTACAGACTTTAGATTTGACTTTACTGACTTTGGCTCTGACTTGCTTCTCTGACATTGACTTGGCTTGACTTTATTGACTCTAGCTTGACTTTTTTGGCTTAGCTTTACAGCCTTTGACTATATAGCATAGTTCAGATTTAGCTGAACCTGTTCAGTGTTTGGAAATCAATTTACATAAGCTTATTGACTTTACATAACATAATAGTATATTTCTATTAAATTCTTGGACTTTTGGAAGCTTATGTATAGACCTATTGCATCATTGACTTATCTTGTCAATTCAGACTTTGTTGAATCCTCAATTAAACTCATGACTTAGCTTTGACATGATTTAATGACTTTAGGTGCTTTTATGCATTTCATGGGCATGTGTGACCTTCTTGGTCAGTCTTTGGATTTATTTGCACTTTAAACTTATTCGTATGCATGTAACCTACATATTATGCATAAACAAGCTATATAAGTTACAATTTCATTTGAATGACTCATATAGTAAATTTATATATATTCATGACCTTTAATGCATTATTTATTATAAAAATATTACATTATGCTTTCCTTTAAATATCATGGAAATGAACTACATGTACATTTAACATATACTTATTGAAATGCCTTCATTCAAAAGATGATCTAAGTGTTTATGAATTATAAGTCTTGTATCTATTGAACATAAACACATGTTTTGATGATATATAATCACATTCATATGTATGCTATTAATCATTCAAGATCACATACATAACTTTATTTTGATGCAATTATGTACATTTTGTAAGCCTTTGTTGTTATTAGATGATCATTCACACCCATGTTTTACACATAAATGACCCTACACATTAATTAATTACTTATAAATTGAGAAAAGAAGGTGCATTGGCTGATGTGAAATTTTGATCAACTAAAGGGTTGTTGTTGTGATCATATATTTTAAATTACATTGATCATATATATATATATATAATATGTTGTTGTTGTTGACACCTCAACATATACACACACTGACCTTAAAAGTCTGCAACTAGTTGTATCATGGTGCTGTCCAAAATCATAAACATATACACATCAGTGATTACATGAACTAGAAAGGCTGCTGGAATTATTATTATATGTTTCTGTCCTAAACACACACGCTATACACACTGCTCACACATACTCTTTTTATGTAAATAAGAGTGACTTGAGTGCTGGGAGTTAAAAGAGAAAGCAACAAAAGTGAAAGAGTTGACTGCTGCTTTATATGTATAGTTGCCCTTGTTTCTGTATTTAACTCTCAGCACTTGCACACATGCATATATATCAATTTGTATTACAACTATGAAACAATAAAGCTGTCCACACACACACAACACGTACTAATGTTGTTCCTGCTTCTGTTTCTATTCATCGACACACAAGACTACACATATATGTATGTATTTATATGTAATCTGCTGCAATGTTTCTGTTTTCTCATACTGCACACAACACACATATATTCCAGATTTACATTGCAAGAAAATAGAAAAGAATGAAGGGCTGCTGCTATCCGAAATCACAGAACACACACATTCACTCTGCTGCGCTGTTACTTCCTGTTTTTATTTTCATTCCAGCGGTGTAGAAACGGATTTAAGGTGTTTGATGCTTCTTTTAGTGAACAAACACACATAAACGAAATCAAGCAAAGGCTGAAGGCCAATTGGCCTTCTTGGCCATCCATTTACGGCAAAACAGGATTGAAATCAACTTGGACAGCAACTATATTAAATCTCAGAACTTTATTTTCAAGTTGGAATTAAGGCTTGAAATTGCAAGTTTTTTCAATTAAACACATAAGGTTTGCATGCATGATTTCAATTTCTTGTTTGAAGTACTAATCTTTGTCTAATTTTATGATTGAAGAAGACTTTTGCTTTCATAGACTTAAGAAGTCGTGGGCTTCAGAATAAACCAAAGAACAATTTTTAAGATTATGATTTTACCTTGAAATCTTGTATCTTCTTGATATTTGATGCTTGATTGATGATTTCTTCTTTTGTTTCATTGATTTGGCTTTAACTTATGAAAATTCTTGATGAGGGAACTGTGAGTTTGAGAGGTTTAGAAAGAGAGAGTTTCAATTTTCTCTGATTTTAGATAAATGAGAGCAAACCACAGTTAGGGGTTTTTATTTATTGAAGTTTGCTAGATTCACAATTTAGCCCCAAAAGTTGTTTATTTTTCATTTCTTTTATTTTATCATCACAAACTTGATGATTAAACACATGTTGTTGACGAATCCCAGATAATATCAGCACATTTACGTCAATAATCACTCACAAACAGAATAAACACTCAATGACTGTGTAATGGTTAAAGAACAAGACAAAGAGAATATTCGTGAATAAATGTGGCGGCTGGAGAGAAAACTTGTATTCTCAATTCAAAATGTCAACCGTATCTTTTACAAAACCCTAGGAGGCTATTACGTAGGGAGCATTAATTAAGTTTCAAGGAATTGCACTTTGGCCCCTTGAACTTTTCATACAAAGAAAATAACTAGAATTAAATTAGAAGACAAAATATTTATAGAAATAATTATTACAAAATAAATCCACAAGATCGAAATTTAATATCAAACAATCTCCCCCTTTTCGATCATTGTGGCGGACCCGAAACTCTGGCATGATCAATAGATTCACGGATGCCAAGGATGACATCAAATCGTCTAACCACTTGCCTCATATGTAGCCGTTCGTTCAGGTATTCGATGCCACTGTAACAACCTAACTTTTGGTCCAGCTTAATTTCAGTATTTTTGAGCTAATAATGCAATTTTATTACATTATCTATTTTGTAATTTAATTGATTAATGAAAATTTAATTAATTAAATAGGATATAAATTATATGATTGATATAAACTACTAGATGATAAAAATTTGTCAAGATCAAAATCACTACCTAAGATTAACTGGTTTGAATTAATCAGAGTATAAAACCAATAACCTTGTATTGAATCAAAGTCCAATTAAGAAGTTTGCGGAATAACACTTAACTGTTTTAAGAAAAGCTTTCAGAACAAATAACACATAAATATAATCAACAATCAAAATCTTTTGTATTGCCAAACTCAATGATTACACTCACATCTAATCTGTTTGATTAGACGAAGAACACAGATCGTTCTTAGGGTTTTACAACCTTAGAGGCTTATGAAAACTTAATCAGAAAATCAATTACAAGTGAAAATAAACTTGTACGTGCAGACTTCCAATAGAAAAACCTATTCTATGTATATATAATGCCTTCTGATTTGTTTCCTTGAGAAACTCTGATTTCTCTGGTAGTAGATATGCTTGAATCTTCGAATATATATCTTTTCCTGAATTTCAGCACTTTCTGTTTATTGAGCTGTTGAGCAGCTTGAAGACTATCTGTTGAGCAGCTTGAACTTGAACACTGGCAGCTTGAACTTTTGAACTAGCAGCTCGAACTTTCTCAACTAACAGCTTGAACTTTGTAATTACACAGAAAATCTACTAACAGTTTGAGAAATCTAACTAACAGCTTGACATACTTAGAATATTTCCCAACAATCTCCCCCTAACTTAAAATTCTTTACACAAGACTTTAAGTTTCTATACAAATAAGGAAATAAAACAAAGTAAAACTGTTATCTACAAACTAAGACATCCAAAACCTTACAGTTGTGAAAGTTTCTGCTTAATTGCCTTCAAAATTCTCTTTTCATCTCATCTTTATCACAGTATACCTTCACTGAGCTCAGTTGCACTAACCATGCCCTTGGAAGATCAAAGAATTCAAAATTGAAGAACATGATGGATCCAATTGCAAATTTGAGTCTATATGTCTTTGATTTCACATACAGATCAACATGTGCAATTTGCATATCCTTGGCATCTTCTATATCTATTCTGATAGATTCTAGATCAAAAATGCTTTTCAAATCCTTTATACTCTGCTTTACCCAAAGTAGTGAAGACCTGGACTGACTCACAGTTCCAATATGGTGCATTCGAGTCAGTTCATGTCTGGTCATCCCTTGAACTAGGTGCACTATACTCTTGTATTCTTCCTCAGGACCAACTTCTCTTCTGACTACAAAATGATATTTTAAATCAATGTCATCCATTGACTTAGCATACCAGTATTTAATAAGAGGCTTGGAGAAGTTATGCTGATCGAGGGACTTTTCAATTTCCATCACTTTTTGAAGCTGATGCTCAAACAACACCTTTTTCACCTAATCAAGCTTTGCTTATTGAAAGGCTTCTGATTGAGGATCATTAGCAACAGCTTGAACAGGAGGAGAAGGATCACTGACACCAGCTTGATGATCACTTGCACCAGCTTGAACTTGTTCTTGTTGGCTTTGGACTTGATGGGAGACTTTGGCTGCTTTTTGTTTTTCCATCTCTTTGTCATGTATTTCTTGCAGCTTTTCTGTTTCCCATGACTGAGCCATTGTCTTTGGAATTCCAACTGATGAAGAGAAATTGATCAAAAGTTTTATGTGCTCTGCCTTTGAATGCCCTGTTGGCATTTTCCTTTTCTTCTGATTCTGCTTGACCACAAACCCTCTTAGGTAATCACCTAAGGTTTCTTCATATTGCATTGGAGCATGTGATTGTTGGTCCAAGAGATCAACCTGTTCCTCTGCTAATTTTCTGGCAAATTCAGCATCATGAGCAACCTGGGCTTCTTTAGATGAAAATTTAAGCTTTGGAGTAACTATGAGTATGTCCTTGCCCTTATCTTTTGTTGCAGAAGTTGTAGCTTGGACTGTACTAACTGGAGCCTGATTCCCTTCTCTGATAACAACCCCAGTTGTTCTGATTGGAGCAACTTGAGTTTCTAGGCTAACAGCTTGAGTAGCTGTTGGGACTGTTAGCCTAGAATCTGGGACTGTTGGAGCAAGATCTGAAGCTGTTTGGACTGAACTCGGGATCTCCTGATTCTCCCCCTTTTTGGATGCATTGGTTTGGCCAGGAGGACCTACAACCTTTGCCATTAGGGTTCGAATCATCTTCTCAAGTTGAATGATCTTATTTCCACAGAGGGTGAACCCCTGATGAAAATAATCCATTCTCTGATGTTGAGCTGCAACTGTTTGTTGAAGTGCTAGAATTTGTGCCCCCTGTGTAGCAATAAGGGACAGGTAATGTTCCAATACTGCTACAAAAGGTTTCAGCTGAGGATCCGTTAAAATCATGAGTTGCAGACTAGCCTCAAGATCAGCAAATGAGAGTGGTACTTGTGATCTATCACTGGCAGGAATTCCAGAAGTAGAAACATCTGGGCCCCTCTGTTCTTGGTACTGGGGACTTCCAGAAAGTGCTTGCACACCCTCCGTTGCCATGGGTGTGGTCTTATTGATGTTGACACTGGCCTGTGCCTCTTGTGCAGAGACAGCAGTAGTGTCAGCCACAGAACCCATATGGATATCCTCTGTTGGGATGGCCACCTATATGGTCATTACGATATCTCGTAATGGCATTTGGCCTAACCAATGCACCAGCGGCGTTCATGGATCTCATGAATCGCGTGTGCAGACCAATGTTTGATAAGTCAGTTATCGTATTCATAGACGATATTCTAATTTACTCCAAAACGGAGGATGATCATGCTGTTCATTTGCGCCAATTGCTAGAGTTATTGAGAAAAGAAAGACTCTATGCAAAATTTTCCAAATGTGAATTCTGGCTCAGACAGGTATAACTCTTATATTGTCTCGAGCTATGTCCTAAAAGTTCTTTGTCTCTATAAAACATGAAATTCTACTTTGTTATATTTATAGATTCAATTCCTTGGCCATGTCATATCTGGCGAAGGTATATCCGTTGATCCGTCTAAAGTCGAGGTTGTTCAAAAGTGGTAAACACCTCGCAATGCCTCTGAAATCCGAAGTTTCCTTGGATTGGTTGGTTACTAACTGCAATTCATTAAGGACTTCTCGAAAATTGATGTACCACTCACAATGCTAACATGAAAGAACACTCCTTTCGTATGGTCTGATAAACAGCAAAAGGCATTTGAAACTCTAAAACAAAATCTTATTCAAGTGCCAATCCTAGCCTTACAGAGAGCAGGATGACTTCGTTGTCTATAGCGATGCATCTGGTATAGGTTTAGGTTGTGTCCTCATGCAAAGGGGAAAAGTCATTGCCTATGCTTCAAGGCAATTGAAAGATTACGAGAAAAGTGCACCAATTCATGATCTTGAGTTGGCTGTCGTTATCTTTGCACTAAAAATTTGGTGTCACTATCTCTATGGTACAAAGTGTCAGCTTTATACTAACCATAAAAGCCTTAAACACCCCTTCACTCAAAAGGATCTGAACATGAAACAACGACGGTCCTTGGAGCTCATCAAGGACTAAGATTGCGAGATCCTATATAATCCCGGCAAAGCCAATGTGGTCGCGGATGCTTTGAGTAGAAAAGTCTATCTAGAAAAGTGTTGCTATGCCTTGACTTTGGTTTTATTTTCTTTTATTCTTATTGAAAACATCAAATCTGCACAAGCCGAAGCACTGAAAGAAGAAAATCTCTGTTATGAAAATCTTAAAGGGCAATTGCAAATTCTATCTATGAACCATTTGGGACTTCAATGCCTCAATGGAAATCGAATATGTGTTCCAAAGTATGGTTCTATCTACAACACTCTTCTATTTGAAGCCCACAACT
This sequence comes from Centrapalus pauciflorus, assembly GCA_020465985.1. NCBI lineage: Eukaryota > Viridiplantae > Streptophyta > Magnoliopsida > Asterales > Asteraceae > Centrapalus > Centrapalus pauciflorus. Next base: position 179,385 of record JAANYP010002836.1, read on the forward strand.
CCAAGTTATCTATTCATCCTGGGAGTTCAAAGATGTACTTCAATCTTAAAGCTGATTATTGGTGACCAGGAATGAAGAAAGACATCGGTCAATTCGTTGAAAGCTGCAGAGTCTGTCAGATGGTTAAGGCAGAACATCAGAAACCCTTCGGGAATATGCAACCACTACCAGTTCCTGAGTGGAAGTGGGAGCATATAACCATGGACTTCGTTAAAAAGTTTCCAAAAACCAAGAGACAGCCCAACTCCATCTGGGTAGTCATGGATCGTTTAACGAAGTTAGCTCACTTCATACCAATGAAAGAGACGTATTCTCTCGATAGACTGGCACAAATGTACATCAATGAAGTTATTTCTCGTCATGGTGTGCCAAAGTCTATTGTCTCTGATCGTGATAGTCGTTTCACTTTAAGATTCTAGAAAGCCCTGCAAGACAGGATGGGTACTTGAATTTCCATGAGTACTGCTTATCACCCTAATGCAGATGGCCAAAGTGAACTTACTATCCTAACTCTTGAAGATATGCTCCATGCCTGCATTCTTGATTCGGGTGGTAACTGGGATGACCATTTACCTTTGGCCGAATTCTCATACAACAACAGTTATCATTCCACTATCAAAATGGCCCCTTTGAAGCTTTATACAGAAGAAAGTGCAGAACTCCCACCTATTGGCGCGAAACAGGTGAATCGCCATTAGCGGGTCCTGCCCTTCTACAGTTGACCCACGAAAAGATTCAACAGGTGATTGCATAGATAGTCCTTGAACTAACCCCAAATAGAATGTTTGATCATTTTTTCAAAAAGTTGCAATGACAGTGTTTTAACTACCAAAACGTTGCATGGATAGTCCTTTCTAACAGATTCCGTTAAAATTTATCGTTAAGTCGATCAATGGTGTTTAGTCTTTCTATGGACAAAGGATCATTTTCAAAGTTTTTTCTTATTTAAATTATTTACATCATCATCATTATTACAATGTTCATCCAACTTCATCGTGTTCCAAACTTCATGAAGGTTCATCAATATTCTGGAACCCATTTGAATCGTTCTTCAATGCAACTCAAATTTTTAATCCAACGATATCCAAAATCCTAATCAAGGTCTTGAACACAAATCCAACTCAAATCTTTAATTGACAACAAATCCAGATTTGAAATCATTTTCATGAACGTTCAAATCTGGAGCCTCAACCAAGGAATGAAAACCCAGAAACAAACTTGGAACATTCATCCAGCAACTGTAACTTTCAATCTCAAAAATGAGATATGGACAGCGGAAACCAACATTTTGAAACGATTTCATACTAAGCAACGTTACATCTAAACATGGAGAAATTGAAATCAAGAAACCAATTCGAAATCAAGAAACTTTGAGATCCAAAACCAAGATCTAGACCTTAAACAAACCCATATAGGAAAATTTTGAAATCTGGTACCAAGCTGACGAACACATTCAGATAAAGACGAAGGTGGGGGATTAGTGGCGATGGGATGAACACATTTTGAAATCTCGCATCCTACAATATGCTGAAACGACCTTCGATTTTCAATCGGTTGCTTCCACAACAAGTAAAGATTAACAAGAGGAGTTCATCGTTGTTGGTTAGTCAAGAGAAGACTGGAACTGCTCCAGATCTAATTTGTGGCTGAAAGCAACGGTGAAGGGTGACAAAGGAGGTGAAGCCCAATCCACAGAGGCCCTCCCTCTGCAACTATTCCGCCGCCAAGCACATCGACAATAATGGGGTGTCGTGGTGGTGGCGGCGACGGAGCTATGAGATGGTGGTTGTGGTGGCAATGGAGCTAAGAGGGGGTGGTGGTGGCTGTTGCTTGAAACAATTATAACAACCTAACTTTAACGCTTCTGAATTTGACTTAATAATGTAATTTAATTACATTATTTGTGTGTAATTTTATTTAAGTAATGAAAAGACATAATTAAGTTAAGCATACATTGTGTATTATTTACAAAGTATAATGTCAAAATTTTTAAAAGAATGAAATAAAATCAAACTTTGGTGGTGAAAAGGAAAAAGTATAAAAGTTGAGAAAATATATATCCAAAAATGAAACCATCTGCTCATTTCAACCTAACACGCAAAAACCAAACTCTCTCCTTTTCTATATTACGGTTCCATTCATCATCAAGAACATCAAATTGCAAACAAGAATTCAAGGTTTAAAGCCAAAGAATCAACAAACAAGTATCATACAACAAAATCCTACAAATATTTAAGGTGAGTGTTGTGTTTAAAATTGTTCTTGGATTCAAAAGAAAGCTTACGGTTTCTGTGGAAAGTTGAACCCAAAATCAGCTTCAAAATCATCAACATTTTAACAAAGTTTAGTTTTGCAAGTTTGGATTAAAAGGCATGCATGTTATAGTTATGTGTTTAATTAATTATTCTTTCAATTTGAAGCATAAATTCCAAAAATGAAATTAAACATCAGAAACCTTAAATCGTTGTTGCTGTCAATTACGTTTTTTTTCAGTTTTCAACCAACAAGAACAGGCCATATGACCTTCGGCCATAACCAAGAAGTGTTTGTGTGTCTTTAGTTCATTATTTAGAGTATAAATCACCCATTTTTAGCAAGGCTACTGAAATAAAAGGAAAACAGAATGACATAAAAGAACTAGTGCAGTGTGTGCGTGTGTTTTGCATGAAAAAGAAGAATCGAGATTCACAAAGGTGTGAATCTCGGATGTATGGATAACAAAGCAGCAACACCTTTCAACCTTAACAATATAAACTAAGTAAGTAGAATGAGTATTGTGTGTATATGTCGTTATAATGAGAAAAGAACCAAGATTCACAAGGTTGTGAATCTCGGATGTGTGTGATGTGAAGTGTAACAGAAGCAACAAGTTCAGCAGCCCTTTTCTTTTATTTTAAACTTAAATCTCGGATGTGTTTATGTATACAACAAGTCACCACAGCATCCCTTAGCATCTAGCATAAATAAACTCATGTGTTTGATTGCAAAAGTTCTGAGATTCATATATATAAATGAATCTCGGATATGTGTGTGTGCTGTGAGTTAAAAAAAAATAGAAATCCATTCCCTTTCCTTCCTTTATGTAAACTAAGTGTGGCGTGTATAGTATTTTTGCATAAAAGAACCGAGATTCACCCTTTGTGAATCTCGGATGTGGACTGATGAAAAAAATCAGTAACAGCACTCATATACACAAATCTCTGATGTTGTAAACACCTTTCAGCAGCATTCCTTTTCTTTCAAACATTAATCTTCGATGTGTATCAGTTCACAGCAGCCATTTTAATTCCTTTGTTAAGCATACAAATTGTATGTGTGTGTGTGACAGTAACAGTTACAGCAACTACAATATCAAGAATAAACTAAGTATAAAGGAAGTCACTTAAGTGTTTGATGGTAAAAGTTCTGAGATTCGTATATATATGAATCTTGGATGTATGAAACTAATAGCAGCAACCCTTTCTTTTGTGTGTTAATCTGTGACAGAAACACAAGTCTTGGATGTGTGATAATTTAAATCAAAACGAGCAGCCTTATACATACATAGATTCACAAAATGGCATCAAAATGAAAGAACATATGTGTGTGTGAGATCAATTAAACACAATAGCCCATAATTCATCATAAATCAACATACATGAGTTTTGATCAAGTGATTATGTTATGATATGTATTTATATTACAGCAGCCCTATTTATTCAAAATATATGGGCATTAAGTTAAAGTGTATATAGGTGTGTAATCATGTATAAATTATTAAATCACAGCCTTGTTATAGTTATATGCACTTATATGTATTAAATTTAAGGTACATGAACTCATGTATGTAATCAGGAATGAGTTGATATCAACACACATGTTTATGTAAATAAATACATAGTTTATGGCATAACACTTAGTTAATATCTTAAATAAAGAGATTAGGATATAAATATATCATTACACATGTGAAATATGTGAATTTGTGTATATAATACATTTAGAAACCCATCTATATTCATAAAACATAAATGTGAAGCCCATGATCAAGTGTATGCCTTTATGAGAATTCAAACGTGCAAAATGAAAGCTTAAATGACTTAATAAAGTCACACATGTCCATGAAAAAGACATAAATACTTATGAATTATCAAAATCATGTCAATGAAAGTTAAAAGCTCAATGATGATTCAACAAAGATTAATATGACATGATAAGCAATGAAAAGCCTTAAAGCTAATGTTCTTGAAAATGATAAACACTGGACAGGTTCAGATAAACCTAAACAAAGTGTAAAAGTTAAAGTTATTGAAAAGTGGGTCAAAGTTTGTAAAGCCAATCCAAGTCTTGAAAGTCAAAGCTTAAATTGAAATCCTGAGATAACACAGGTGGTGGAATAATCCGCTTGATAAAGTCAACAACTCAGTCTAATTCAGTAAAACTGTGAGTTATACATATGTCAGCTTTACATGCTTGATTCTGGTTGAGACATATTGTTGTTCATAGTTTATTTGGCATTCATAAATGTTCAGCTGGATTGTGACTTGTGCTCACCATGGTTCGGTGATGCCTTGAGGATCATGATAGCTATTTAATATATCATCCTACACACATTATATTTAAAGTTCATTTCAGTTATTATTACAAACTGATATTGTTATCATGACTTGCTATTTATGCTTCTCATCGTTGCTTGCATCACTGCCTTATGATTTCAGCTCAGCATATTTATCATTGTTGGTCTATTGTTCTAGACATTGCTTATGTAACCAGTTCTATTGTACTTGGTAGTTAATTACTCTGATGCTCCCCTCAAGTAGTTTACTAGTAGCTAGCCCAGTATTGAGTGGATAGCTTCCACTAAAAAAAATGAGCGTGGACTGGACATCATCCTACTCTTATTACTATGTCTCATCCTTGTGTGGCTGTTAGAGGTAGTCAAGTTATATCACGCTTGTTACCCACATTCCGCCTATGTTGATTGCATGTATTCTGATAAATCTATATTCTCACTTAGCCATTGCTTACAATCGTTGTTGAATCTCTTTACAGGAAAAGATAAAGGAAAAGCACCTGTTGGAACTAGTTCTTAGGTCTATCAAGATCAAGTTGAAGCTATAGAACCTACTCAACGACCTATTGGTACAGTTTGATGATGTTATGTGTGGTGGTTGGGTAGATTTGCTTTTATGTATGGAAGTTACGTAATAGACTAGTTTTGTACCTTTATTAGTTTAATTTGAACTCTGTATGCCTGTACTAAAATAATTATTAAGCTTAATCCTAATACTTATAATGTAATTCTAATTCCGCAACTTAATTACTCTATCTTATTTATGATTGATATCGTGTTGCCAATTTGGGACCTAGTCGCGTAGGCTCCTCCGTAAGGAAGGGTCTTCACAACAATGGAGGAAGGTAGAGGTTTTGATTTTAGGGTTTAGGAAGGTAGACGTGTTATGATGGTGGTTGTGGGCTGTTTGATATAATAATAATAATAATAATAATAATAATAATAATAATAATAATAATAATAATAATAATAATAATAATAATAATAATAATAATAATAATAATAATAATAATAATAATAATAATAATAATAATAATAATAATAATAATAATAATAATAATAATAAGAGTAAATTACAGAAATCGTCCATGTGGTTTGGATTTAGTTATGGAAATGGTCCTTAGTTCAAAGTAAGTACATGGATAGTCCTAAAAATTGAAAAGTTGCTACAAATCAGTCCCTCAAACTAACCGTCGTTAAATAAATGTTAAATATGAGGGGTAATTTCGTCTTTTTACCTATACAGTGACCATTTATGAAATTTTTTACTATACTTTTAATTTTTAAATTTCTATTATTATTAATATTATTATTAGTTATATTATTATTATTATTATTATTATTATTATCTTCTTCATCTTCATCATCATCATCATCTTTTTTTCTTCTTCTCCTCATCCTCCTTAATCTACAAGGGTACCGGAGCTAGCTGACCCAGGACTACCGGCTGTGGAACTAGATCGGAGACCTAACGCCTTTGTCATCTTCGAGGCGGCAGTAGAAGTGATCGTTTCCGTTGGTTGGAAATGTAAGATCTCCAGGTGATTTGAACCGTTGGCAAGCCGGAACAGTCTGATACCGAGTCGGGTTTCGACGGGGAGGTTTAACGGAGAGTTAACTGGGTCACGACACTCGAGCAGAGGTTTGAGAGAGATGAGAGCCACTCGAATGTTGAAGAAGTCATTTTAAAAAAAGTTTGAAGGAGTCGAGGGATCTGAGGATGGGTCCGATGAGTCAAGGACGAGTGTAGACGGATTGGTTTCATGGGATTCCAGCGATTAGGATCGTTCTCGTTTGTTGGAAAGAATGGAGAAGGTGGCGGCGGTTTGTGAAGTGGACAGAAAGTGGGTTAGGAGAGGGGAAATGGAATTGGACGGAGAAGAGGAATCGCCGGCGAAGAGGAGGAGGAGTGGGAGGAGCTCCGATAGCAGGGAAGAAAGTAAAGCCACAAGGGCCCTGTTATCCATTTTTGTGTATGAATTCTGGCTTTGTTTTGTAAATAATAATAATAATAATAATAATAATAATAATAATAATAATAATAATAATAGAAATTTAAAAATTAAAAATTAAAAGTATATTAAAAAATTTCATAAATGGTTCCTGTATAGGTAAAAAGACGAAATTACCCCTCATTGTTAACATTTATTTAACGGCAGTTAGTTTGAGGGACTAATTTGTAGCAACTTTTCAGTTTTTAGAACTATCCATGTACTTACTTTGAGCTAGGGACCATTTACATAACCAGAACCAAACCACTGGGACGATTTATGTAATTTACTCTAATAATAATAATAATGACAATAAATGGAAAAAAAAACTCTTATCCTTATAAAGAATAAAATGTCTTTGACTTAACGTAAATTTCTAACGGAATTCGTTAGAAATGACCATCATTGCAACTTTTTTGGTAGTTAAAGCACTGTCATTGTAATTTTATTGAATAAAGAACTAAACATGCAATTTGGGTTAGTTAAAGGAACATATATGTAATTAAGTCTTTTAAAATCGTACGGACCATTTCTGTAATTTAATTTATTAATTAAATATATAAATAATTGAATATAAAATCAAAATCAAAATAATTTCTCAATGATCAAACTTTAAATATAATTTCAAAGGATGAAATTAGTATTTCAAAATATTGAGGGACTGAAAGCTTAACCATATAATTCAGGGTCAACTACTAAAAATAATAATTTTTTTATTTTTTCTCATTTATAGCAACATTGTTTATTTTCTTATTAAAGCATCAACTTTTGTATTTTTCATATGAACAACATCAACTTTCGTATTTTGTATCCTTAATAATATTAACTTTTGTATTTTATTTATCATTTATAGCAACTTCTTTTTTAAGTTTTGCTACAATATATAAAATATAAAAGGTGATGCTGTTAATGATAAACAAAATATATAATGTTGCTATAAGTGATAAAAATGTATAAGATTGTTTCTATTTTTAACAATTACCCCATAATTTAAATAGAAATTACCTGTGTAATTTTCTAAAATTTTCTATTGTAGATTTTCACTAAAGACGTTGTTTCACTTTATGCACACCAAACTGGTGTTCATGTCTGTGCAAGATCTACAAATTGGTGTGAGAGGTATAAGGAAGATCAATATCATTGCGCCTAATTGTTTTATCAAGTACATGGAGAACTTAAAAGAATTTCAAGAAGTAATGGCTAAACACCCCGTTGTGATTTACAAAGACAAAGATCAAAAGCAGAGAGCTATGCGAAGTATAGAGCTGAACAAATTTTGTAATGGGACATTACAGAAAGTGTTGACGGGATTGAAAGGTAAACTAGTTGCTGACAAGAAGAGAAAGACAAAGAAGGGTGCTTTTATCGTTAATGACAGAAAATTGATAGTGGAATTTATTGCAAAGATTAACAGGAGGTTATCAAACAGAAAAAGTATTCGTCGATTCGAGATGAAGCTTGGGCTAACAAACTGAAGACTGATTATTTTTCATCAAAGGGGGAGATTGTTGGATATTATTTAGTTGATGAAAAATATTAAGTCTAGGGGACTTTTTGTAAATACTCAATAGTTTCAATTATGTATATATAAATAGAATTTACTGGTACTGTAGATAGCACTTTTGACTTTCATTTTGCACGGAATTATTGCAAAGCTAGGGCTACAGTATTCTTCCTCATTCTCTCATTCTTTAAATTCAAACTGTGCAATATAAATCATTCGGTTAGTGTTTCTAATTGTTCTTAATTGTTTAATGTTTGATTGTGATTGATTAAATGGAATATCAATAAGAATTTTTTAGACAGATTCTATGGGACGGTACGGTTTGCTAATGATCAAAACTGTTCGATCAAAGGTTATGGGAGTTTGGAGTACGACAAAATAACAATTCAAAAGGTTTTCTATGTTGATGGTCTTGTTCATAATCTGTTCGGTATCGGCCAATGTCAGGATCTGAACTTAACTACCTAAGATTAACTTATTTGAATTGATCAGAGTGTAAACCAATAATCTTGTACTAAATCAAAGTCTAATTAAGAAGTTTGTGGAATAACACTTAATTATTTTGATAAAAGCTTTCAGAATTCATAACAAATAAACATAAGAAATAAACAAAATTGCTTGTATTGCTAAATCAGAATGATTACAATCACCTCTAATCTGTTTTATTAGACGAAGAACACAAATTGTTCTTAGGGTTTTACAACCTTAGAGGCTTATGAAAACTTTAAACAAAAAACAATTACAAACTTGAATATGCAGAAACTTCTGATACAATAGAAAAACCTATTCCACGTATTTATAATGCTTTCTGATTTGTTTCCTTGAAGGACTCTGACTTCTCTGATAGTAGATATGCTGGAATCTTCATGTAAATATCTTTTCCTGAATATCAGCACTTTCTGTTTATAAAACTGTTGAGCAGCTTGAATCTCTTAGCAGCTTGAGCAGGGCAGCTTGAGTGAAATTACTCTGGCAGCATGAACTTTTACACTAGCAGCTCGAGTTTCTTCAACTAACAGCATGAACTTTGTACTTACATAGAAATTCTACTAACAGTCTGAGAAGTCTAACTAACAGTTTGAACTACTTAGAATATTTCCGAACAATCTCCCCCTAACTTAAATTCTTTACACAAGACTTTAAGTTCTATACAAATAAGGAAATAAAACAAATAAACTGTTATTTACAAACCAAGGCTTTCAAAAACTTACAACTGTGCAAGTTTCTGATTGACAGCCTTCAAAATTTCTCTCTCAAATCTTCTCTATCACAATATATTCTTACTGACCTCATTTGAAGTAGCATAGCCTTTGGAAGATCAAAGAATTCAAAATTGAAGAATATGCAGGATCCATTTGCAAACCTGATTCTGTAAGTCTTTGATTTGACAAACAGATCAACTTGTATAATTTTCATCTCCTTGGCATCTTCTACATCCTTCCTGATTGACTCCGGATCAAAAATGCTCTGTAAATCTTTAATAGCTTGTTTTACTTGTGGGAGGGAAGATCTGACTTGAGTGGCAGTCCCAACATGATACATCCTTGTGAGCTCATCTCTTTTCATCCCTTGAGCCATATGCATTATGCTTTTATACTTTTTCTCAGGACCAATTTCTCTTCTTACTACAAAATGATATCTTAAGTCAATGTTATCCATTGGCTTAGCATACTAGTAAGTAATAAGAGGTTTTGAGAAATCATGCTGGTCAAGGGACTTCTCTATCTCCATCACTTGTTGCAGCTGATGCTCAAACAGCACCCTTTTGACCTGATCAAGCTTTGCTTGTGAGACTGACTCTGGTTGAGGAATAGGAGCAGCAGCTTGAACAGAAGGAGTAGGAACACTGGCAGCAGGTTGAACTGAATCTTTTGATCTTTGGACTTCTTGGGAGACTTTGGCTACCTTACGTTTTTCCATTTCCTTGTCATGGATATCTTGCAGCCTTTCTGTGTTCATGGACTAAGCCATCTTCTTTGGGATACCAGCTGCAAAGGCAAAATTAATCAGAAATCTTCTATGCTCAGCCTTTGAATGCCCTGTTGGCATCTTCCTCTTCCTTTCACCTTGCTTGACCACAAACCCTCTTAGGTAGTCTCCTAAGGTTTCATCACCTTGCATTGGGGCATGGGTTTGCTGGTCTAAAGCCTGAACTTGTTCTTCTGCTAACTTTCTGGCAATCTCAGCATCCAAGGCAATTTGGGCTTCTTTGGTAGAAAATTTATGCTTTGGAGACTCAATAAGAATACCCTTGCCCTTATCTTTTGTAGCAGAAGATGTAGCTTGGACTGAACTGATGGGAGCTTGAATTCCTTCTCTTATAACAACTCCAGTTGCTTTTGTAGAAGCAGCTTGAGTTTCTAGGCTAACAGCTTGAGAAGCTGTTGGGACTGTTAGCCTAGATTCTTAAACTGTTGGAGCTGCTTGGACTGATTCTGTTGGAGCTGCTTGGACTGATTTAGGGATCTCCTGATTCTCCCCCTTTTTGAAAGCATTGGTTTGGTCAGGAGGACCTACAACCTTTGCCACTTGGGTTCGAATCATCTGCTCTAATTTAATGATCTTATTCCCACAGAGGGTAAACCCTTTGTGGAGATAATCCATTCTTTGATTTTGAGCCGCTTCTGCCTGCCTGAGTGCAATTATTTGTGCCCCCTGTGCAGCAATGATGGATTGATGATATTCCAACATTGCTACAACAGGTTGCAGCTTAGGATCCGTTAATAACATAAGTTACAGACTAGCCTCAAGATCAGCAAACGAATGTGGTGCTTGTGATCTATCACTGGCATGAATACCAAAAGTACTAGCCTCTGGGCCCCTCTGTTCTTGGTACTGGGGACTAGATGGTGCTTGCACACCTTCTGTTGCCATGGGTGTGGTCTTAGTGATGTTGGCACTGTCCTGTGCCTCTTGTGCAGAGACAACAGTAGTGTCAGCCACAGAACCCATATGGACCATCTCTGGTGAGATGACCACCTCCTGATTGAGGTTGGGAGTGTCCTCAATGGGTGCCCTTTGGATATTCTGTGCAGAAGTGTCCTCCTGCACAGGGTTATTTGGCTCTTGTATGAGGGCTGAGGAGGAAGGAGCTCCTGGAACTCTTTTCCTTTTATATAGTAGGAGTGGGGATGTGGGCTTAACAGAAGGAACTGAAGGTATTTGAGTATCATGAGCAGTGGGTTGGGGTCCTGGGGGTGAAGTAGTGATGTTAGGCTGAGCCTGCTCAGGACCCTATCCTCTGTTTCTTGGATTGATGTCCAACATTGCAGAAGGCAATGGGACATCTACACTCAAAAAATTCGCACTTGGCTTAGAAGCCTTTTGATAGAAGACAGTGAGTGCCTATGGGAAACATGTATCCTCTTATGTATATGAAAATTTGTGCAAGTTATTGCAATTATTTCTGCTAAAAATCTAGGATACATCAAAAATTTCCCATGCTTTAGGGAATGATGCCTTAACATCCCCTGGAAAATCATATTTGAAAAATTGAACTGTTGGCCTGTTGAAAAGCACACCAAGGCAGTGGCAATGTTTGATGAAAATTCTGACCAACCAGTTCTTTTAGGGCTAATACACTGTTGAATGATGTGCACAAGATATTTCCATTTAGGTGAAAAGTGTGCTTTAAAGAAAGTAAAAGAATCAGCAGGTCCCCTATAGCCAATATTATAAAGACCAGAATGTAAAGCATTAAGGGATAGGTCAGTTATACCTGAGGCATCTTGAAGATGCAAATGTTGGCGTATGATCTCCTCAGAGATGGAAATATTGTGGCCATCAATTTTGGATGTCAAGAATGTGACCCCATTATCAGTGTTAACTCAGGCGTATTTCCAGAACTGCTCAATATGTGAGATGTATATGGTGGGATTGATGGTAAGGGCATGATGGATATGGGAACTTCGAAGGAAGTCCATCATGTCATGGAACGATTGAAGTTCAGAGTGTTTGAGAGAGTAGGGTAAGCGGTTGTGTTCTTTGACGAACTCCATTGAACGAAGAATTTTGGGTTTCAGTGATGTGCGTGGTAATTGTTTCAGAGAATCAAGAAGGGTTCAGGAAGATATTTTGCAACTGGTAGTTACAATTAAACGAAACTGGAACCTTTAAAGGTTTTGAAAAATATCTAAACCCGCGCACACTCTTATGGAAATGACTAGATTACCCTGCACACTTTGACAGATCAAGTGAAACAACTAACAGTCCGAGAAAATGAACTAGCAGCTTGAGAAAATACTCAAGCTGTTAGTTGAAATTTAGGCTACTGCTAATGAAACAGTGACTCCCTCTTAATCAAGCATATGTATAACAAACAAAGGCATTAATCCATGTTAACCATACTAATATTTGATACTAGGAAGGTGAATCTTCCTACATCAAATGGTTTTGTAAATAGATCAGCTAACTGATCATCAGTGTGAATTTTGGTAACTTGGATTAATTTCTTCTCATTGCAATCCCTTATAAAATGAAATCTAATTTCTATATGCTTGGTTTTGGGAAATTTCACTGGATTTTGTACAATGCTAATTGCACTTGAATTGTCAATATAAATGGGAGTGGATAGGAAATTCATACCATAGTCTCTCAGTTGATTTTGAATCCACATTACTTGGGAGCAGCAACTTGCAGCTGCTACATATTCTGCTTCAGTAGATGAAGTGGAGACATTTGTTTGCTTTTTGCACTGCCAAAAAACCAACCTTGTTCTCAAGTATTGACATCCACCAGTTGTGGATTTTCTGTCAATGTTGCATCCTCCATAATCACTATCAGAATAGGCTGTTAGTTCAAGAGGAGAGTCTTTAGGATACCAGAGGCCTAAATGTGGTTGGCCTTTGAGATATCTAAAGATTCTTTTAACAACAACCAAATGGGAGTCCTTTGGAGAGCATTGAAACCTAGCACACACACAAATAGCAAACATAATATCAGGTCTAAAAGATGTTAGATACATAAGAGATCCTATAAGAGATCTGTATAAGTGAAAGTCCACATCTATTCCATCTTTGTCTGTATGGAGCTGCTTGTGAGGATCCATAGGAGTACTTGCAACTTTGGTATCTTGATACCCAAACTTTTCCTGTATGTCTTTAACATACTTTGATTGACTTATGAAGAGACCAGTGGGCTTCTGCTTGACCTGCAATCCTAGAAACAAAGTGAGTTCTCCCATTGAACTCATTTGAAACTTTTTGTGCATTAATGTCTCAAACTCTTTGCACAGACAATCATTTGTTGAGCCAAAGATGATGTCATCAACATAGATTTCTACAAGCAGAATCTCAGCTTTGATGGACTTTGTGAATAGTGTTTTGTCCAGAGTGCCTCTCTTGAATCCATTCTGTAGAAGGTATGATGACAGAGTGTCAGACTATGCTCTGGGAGCTTGATGGAGTCCATAGAGAGCCTTGTCTAGCTTGTAGACTCTGTCTGGATACTTGTAGTCCTCAAAACCAGGAGGCTGACACACATAGACCTCTTCTTCAATTGTGCCATATAGAAAAGCAGACTTCACATCCATTTGATACACTTTAAAACCTTTGAAGCTTGCATAAGCCAAAAACAGTCTGATGGCTTCAATTCTGGCTACTGGAGCAAATACATCATCATAATCTATGCCTTCCTCTTGAGTGTATCCCTGTGCTACTAGTCTTGCTTTGTTCTTGATGACTATCCCTCTCTCATCTTGCTTGTTTCTGAACACCCATCTTGTACCAATGGCTCTCTTTCCTTTAGGAAGATCAACCAGTGTCCATACATTCTGAATCTTGAATTGTAGAAGCTCTTCCTGCATTGCCTCAATCCAGGATGAATCTTTCAAAGCTACTGATGCCTTTTTAGGTTCTAGTTGACACATGAAACAGGCATGTTCAAAAGCAGCTAGACTGAATTCAGGAGCTGCTTGTTCAGCAGCAGCAGTCTCATTGTGAACCATTTTCCTTGTTTGTACAGGTGTACGTGGATCACCCATTATTTGATTGAGAGGATGATACTTGTGAACCCTGAGTGTAGGCTCTCTATCTGTCTGAAAAGAAGATCCAAGGTTTGTATCATGTCCATCAGGACCAGTGGATGGTTCAGCTTCTGAACCAGCTTGACTTGAATCTGGGACTGTTTCCCTTTGTGTTGGAGCTATTCTCTCAGGACTTGGGAGTTGCACTTCAGTGTCTGGATTTGAATCATGTTGAGCGTTCCGAACCCCTGGAGGGTCACAGGACAGAAGTGGTATAATTGTATGCTCATCCCAATTGTTTGAATCTGCAGCAGTTTGAAACTTCGTGCCAACATCTTGAGAATTTGCATTGACAGCATGAGAATTTGAGTTGACAGCTTCAATCCTGTTTGCATCAGCTTTTGCAGTATACTCAACAAAGCTCAGATAATTTGTTAGTGAATCTAAATCAAACAACCAATCAGGACCAGTGCCTTTGACATTTGCAGTATTTTCATTAAATTTAACATTGGCACTTTCTTCAATGGTTTTAGACACACTGTTATATACCTTATAGGCTTTGCTTTGATTTTAGTATCCTACAAAGAAACCTTCTTCAGCCTTACTTTCAAACTTCCTAAGTGAGTCTTAGTGTGAAGAATGGTACATGGACAGCCAAAAGATTTGAAAAAGGCTATTAGGGATAGTCTATTATGGAATAACTCATATGGAGTTTTTCCTTCTGATTGAACAATCTGAACCCTATTGAGAACATAACAGGCTGTGTTGACTGCTTCTGCCCAAAAGGTCATTGGCAGTTTTAAATCAGCTAACATGGTTCTAGCAGCCTCAATTAATGTTCTGTTCTTTCTTTCAGCTACACCATTTTGCTGTGGTGTTCTTGGTGCACTATATTGCCTAGCAATACCTTTGGACTCACAAAAACTGTTTAGAGTATGATTTTTAAACTCAGTTCCATTGTCTGATCTTATCACCTTGACTTTTGAGTTGGATTGGTTTTCTATCTTAAGAATAAATGACTTAACTAGCTCAGCAGTTTCATCTTTAGACCTAAGAAAGTAAACCCAAGTAAATCTGGTGAAATCATCAACAATGACTAAACAGTAAGCCTTTTTATTCAAACTCAAAATAGATGTTGGACCAAATAGATCCATATGAATCAGATGAAGAGCAGATGAGATTGAATTTACTTCTTTGGCCTTATGAGAAGTTTTGTGTTGCTTGCCTTTAAGACATGCTACACAATGATCATCACATATGAACTCCTTTTGTGGTAAACCTCTTACCAGATTCTTTTTGACTAAAACATTCGTGGACTTGAAGTTCATGTGACACATCCTTCTATGCCAAAGAGCAGACTCATTGGATGATGCTTTTGATATCAAACAGCTTAAAGTACTTGATTTGGATAAAAGTTCTGTGTCCAAACAATATACATTGTCCTTTCTTGGTGTTCTTAGTGAAACAAGATTTTCAGGAATTTTAAAATCTTTTGAAAGGACAATGCACTCAGAATCTGTAAACAAAACAATATTTTGTTTGTCACAGATTTGAGACGCACTTATTAAATTATACTTAAGCTGTTCAACATACAAAACATCATTGAAAGTCATGTTGCCTGCATTAGCAGTACCTTTACCTGTGACCTTACCTCCGTTGGAGTTGCCTCCAAATGCAACAAATCCTCCTTCAAAGCCTTTGAAATTTGACAAGCACTCAGAATTGCCTGTCATGTGCCTAGAGCATCCACTGTCCAAATGCCATCTTGTTTTATGAGCTGACCTGTGGTTGCCCTGCACAAATAAAAGCTTAGTTAGTAGTGGAGTAAACCCAAACCAAGTTGGTTTTGGGTTGTCCTTGTGCATTAACATAACTAAACACTGTCTTTGATTTCTTATACTTAGTGAGATCCACTGATGGGTTTTGTGGAGAGTACTTAGTTATCACAAGAGGTATCCAGGCATTTTGTCCATCCTTTTCAGTAACAGTCTCAGATGATCCATTACCAGTTCCAACTTTGAGCCTGCCAGTCTGAATTGAGTCTGTAGTGCTAACAGCTTGAGAATTTGCACTAGCAGTCTCAACTTTAGACTTGGCAGTTTCAACATTTGTATCAACAGATTCTCCTGAGTTTTTACCTTTAACACACCATATTTGTTTAAAATTTAATTTTGGTTTAGCTAAAACTTGTTTTTGGTGTGTGGACTGTTTCTTATTAGCTTTTGAGAACCGGTGATCAATTGTTTTCTTTGGAACTGATGCAGTAGGAAGTTTGGCCTTTGAATTTTTTTGAATTTTGAGAGTTTGTCTTTTGATGAAGCACAATTTGTTTTGCAACAGATGGTTTATAAAAACAATCTCTGGCCAAGTGATTCTTTCTGCCACAATAAAAACATTTTTTGACTGTTTGAATTGGATAACCAGTTTTATTAGACAATTTCTGGTTCTTGTTCCTCTGATTTCCCCTTACCTGCTGTTGTTTGGGAAACTTTTGGACACCATGCTTTTGGCATGTGCAGACTGGAACATTTTTACCCTTTTTATTATTCTTTGAAGAAGATGGAGTGTTACAGTTAGAAGGTACAGAAACCTGTGGAGCAGCATTGCACACACTCATCTTCTCCTTTCCGTTCTTATTGGGGACTTGGATTTCTATACTTGCACTCATTGTTTTATGTTCTTTCTCAACTGCTGTGCACTCACAGTCTCTATTTTGAATCTGATCTTCTTTAGATTCAGAACTGTTGTTAAGGACAGGATCTACAGTAGTCATAGACTGATCTAATGGTTCATTGACAAGCCTATCAGCAACCTCACTCATTGGATGAATGTATTTGTTGTTGTATGGAGGTGGAGTAGCTCTGTAGCCTATACCTTCTTTGGGATGAACCTAAGATTTTACCCTATCTTTAAATTGGACTTCCATTAGGTGTTCCAGCTTTTGATTTGCCAATTTGAAATTACCTAGATCTATATTGACAGATTCTGGTTTCTTATTAGCCTCTAACACCTTTTGTTCAGTCTCTTCTACCTTTTTATTTAGGGATTCTATTTTCTTATTTAGCTCCTTTTTATCCCACTCATGATATGTTCTATCATGTCCCATTTGAATCTCATTATCCTTATAGTCATTCTGTTTTTCAAGATCTTCTATGGCTTGCATGTATTCATATCTCCTCTCTTCCATCTTAGCTAGAGTTTTACACATGCTCTCATTATGATCTCTGTACTTTTTAACCATATTTTTGCATGTTTGAGAGCAGAGTTTAGAATTTACCTCAGATGGTAGTTCAGTGGAGGAGACATTTGATGTTTCTGCCATTAGAGCTTGATTTTGAAACTCTTCCTCTGTCTGATCACTCCAGTCAAACACATTGTCTTCTTGAGAGACAAGGGCTTGTGATGATGAAGCCTGATTAGTCTGCTGAGGCTTTGATGACTGTTGACCTTGAGATCTGCATTCCCTAGCAAAGTGACCAAGTTTGTGACATTTATAACACTCAACTTTTGACTTATCAAAAGCTGGTTTGCCTTCTGCTCTGGCTTGAAAGTTGGTCCTGCCAGTTCTTTTAAGAAACCTTTCGGCCCTCATGGTCAGCATTGCATGTTGCCACTTCAGATCCATCTCTTCAAGATCATCTGGATGAATCTGTTCTAGATCTTCAGCATTTAGAGCAAACAGTCCATCATTGGCAACAAAAGCCTCATAGTGAGCTTCAGTAGAGTTGCCATCACCACCTGAAAAGGACTCACTGCCATTAGATTTTTCAGATGACGAAAGAGCAGTATTGTGATTATAAGAAAGAGATTTCTTTTTAGTGTCAATCTCAGTCTCAAACACTCTCAGACTGTTGTACAGATCATCCAGTTCTATTTCATCAAGAGTGTCTTTTGTTCTCCATTGAGCAGCATAAACTGTCCATTCTTCTCCAAGAGATCTGAGAAACTTTTTGTTGACCTCATCTTGATCCAGGCTGACTTTTGCACTTTCCAGTTCACTTATCAGTTTGTTGAACCTGTCAAAGATTTGAGTAAGGTTTTCATTCTTGCCACCAGAAAAGTTCTCATACTGCTGTTTCAAAAGATCCTTTGATTTCTCTTGGTACTGGCATTACCAGCAAATCTTTTCTCTAAAGCATTCCAAAAGAATGAGCAGTATAAAACTTTTTGAACTGATGTTGATAAGCATTAGGAAAGGCTATTTGTAAAAGTGTAAGAGCTTTCACTTCATTCATTCTAGCCTTTCTTTCAAGTTCAGTTTTTGGAGGAGTTTTGACTGGTTTTCCCTCATCATCAAGTTCTGGATCAACTACAGGAGGAAATTCAACAGCTTCCCATATAGCATAATCAATGAATTGAATATGTTGTTGAATCCTGAGTTTCCACATCTCAAACTCAGTGGGCTTGAGCATAGGCACTTTGAGTCCTTGCCCAGATTCACTGCTGCTATTATCAAATTCCATTGCAAAAGATTAAAAGTTTAAAAGAAAGCTTTCGACTTTGAAAAACAAAGAACGACCTGTGGCTCTGATACCACTTGTCAGGATCTGAACTTAACTACCTAAGATTAACTGATTTGAATTGATCAGAGTGTAAACCAATAATCTTGTACTAAATCAAAGTCTAATTAAGAAGTTTGCGGAATAACAATTAATTATTTTGATAAAGCTTTCAGAATTCATAACAAATAAACATAAGAAATAAACAAAAATGCTTGTATTGCTAAATCAGAATGATTACAATCACATCTAATCTATTTTATTAGACGAAGAACACAAATTGTTCTTAGGGTTTTATAACCTTAGAGGCTTATGAAAACTTTAAACAAAAAGCAATTACAAACTTGAATATGCAGAAACTTCTGATACAATAGAAAAACCTATTCTACGTATTTATAATGCTTTCTGATTTGTTTCCTTGAAGGACTCTGACTTCTCTGATAGTAGATATGCTAGAATCTTCATGTAAATATTTTTTCCTGAATATCAGCACTTTCTGTTTATAAAACTGTTGAGCAGCTTGAATCTCTTAGCAGCTTTAGCAGGGCAGCTTGAGTGAAATTACTCTGTCAGCATGAACTTTTACACTAGCAGCTCGAGTTTCTTCAACTAACAGCATGAACTTTGTACTTACATAGACATTCTACTAACAGTCTGAGAAGTCTAACTAACAGTTTGAACTACTTAGAATATTTCCCCACAGCCAATTGTGCGATAAAGGATTACAAGTCAACTTTAATGCTAATCGGCGTAGAATTAGATCTAGGGAAGGGAAGGAAATCCTTGCTGGGAATAGGAAAACCAACTTGTACTCCATAGATTTAGCCAATATTAATCTGAAGAAAGATGTATGCTTACTGTCCAAGGCAACATCTAAAGTATCATGGATGTGGCATCGACGTCTACCCTGTCTGAACTTCAAAGAATTAACCAATCTTGCAAAAGGTGGTTTAGTCAAAGGGTTACCAACTCTCCAATTTCAGAAGGAGCAGTTGTGTGCCGCCTGTGAAAACGGGAAGATGGTGAGAGCTTCTCACAAGTTAAAGGTTGAACATTCTTCAACTAGGGCTTTAGAACTTCTATATATGGACTTGTGCGAGCCTATGCGAGTACAGAGTATCAATAAGAAAAGATATGCGTTGGTAATAGTCGATGACTATTCAAGGTATTCTTCCTGAGATCCAAGTCGGATACTACCGAGATCATTATTGACTTCATTCGCAAAATACAAGTCAAGCTGCAACTATTGATTCAAACCATTAGATCTGATAATGGTACAGAATTCAAATATAAGTCTCTCGAGACATTTCTGAGTTCTGTTGGGATAACTCATCAATATTCGACAGCTCGTACCCCACAACAGAATGGCGTAGATGAACGACGAAACCGCACACTTGTGGAATCTGCTAGGACGATGATTGCTTACTCAAATCTATTATTATTCCTTTGGGTTGAAGTTGTAGCAACTGCTTGCTTTACTCAGAACAGATCAATCATTCACAAAAGATTCGGAAAGACTCCATAGCACTAATTAATAAACGCAACCCTAATGTTAAATTTTTTCATGTCTTTGGATGCAGGTGCTTTATCCTAAATGACAAAGACAACTTGGGAAAGTTTAATCAGAAAGCGAATAAAGGCATCTTCATTGGATACTCCAAATAGTCTGTGGCTTTCCGAGAGTACAACAAAAGAACGAAGACCGTTAACGAGAGTGTTCATGTAAAATTCGACGAAGGAGTTGTAATGGCTTCTGAATACACCAGTTTAGGACCCGAGCATAAACAGTCGACTTCAATGAAGTCAACAGAGCTTAATGATGAAAAGAATGATCTAACTAAACTTTTTGAAAATTTTTATGAAGACTACTTCAAAAAGACCAAGTCTAATGTTCCAATTTTGGTTCCTGACAGGATTACAGAAGATCCGGTCGTAGTCTCTGATCATTCGCATCAACCAATTTCAGAAAACTCTAAAGAGGTTTCAACAACAGATGTACACATACCTGTTGAGAGTATACAACCAATTCATGCTCCAGAATCTTTTGAAACCCCATGAATTCTAAGAATACAGAATCCCCTACCTCAGTTGATATTTATCAACTTCTGAAACAAATCCTCGAATTCTCTACCTGGACTTGAATCACAATCAAGACCAACTTCAACCTTACCCTCATAAATTCAAATGGACGAGGAATCATCCACCAGAAAACATAATTGGTGATCTCCCCGCTTCAGTAAAAACCCGGAGAGCTACAATGAACGAGTGTCTTTTCTCAAAATTTTTGAGCAAGGTCGAGCCAAAAACAGTGAAAGAAGCTCTTCTGGATGCAGAGTGGATTGTAGCTATGCAAGAGGATCTCAATCATTTTGAAAGGTTGACGGTGTGAAGATTGGTAGAACGACGAAAGGACAAGTCTATTATTGGCACGAAGTGGATCTTCAAGAATAAGAAAGATGAACACGGCGTTATCATTCGAAATAAAGCACGCCTCATAGCCAAAGGATACAGCCAGCAGGAGGGAATTGATTATGACAAAACTTTTGCCCCCGTTGCCAGGATTGAAGCAATTAGAATGTTTTTAGCATTTGCTGCACATAAAAACTTTACTGCATATCAAATGGATGTCAAAACTGCGTTTTTAAATGGGGAGTTAACTGATGAAGTATATACATATCAGCCTGAATGGTTTTTCGATCCTTCGAAGCCTGATCATGTATATATTTTGGACAAGTCACTGTATGGTCTTAAGCAAGCACCTCGAGCTTGGTATGATGCACCTTCAAATTATCTTTTGAAATGTGTATTTAACAAAGGTGCAGTGGATACAATCCTGTAGGTCCCGAGAGGTTCCTAAAGTATATAGCTTTAAGCTGTAGAGGGGGGGTGAATACAGCTATTAAAAACTACACACTGTTTTCTCAATGTTTGTATGTATTATCAACAAATTGTTAATTACAAACAAGCTTGAATGCGGAAAGGTTCAAGCTGAGATGACAAACACAACAGTATGTTCACTAGTCTAAGACAGACTCAAACTAGATTACAATGAATACACTCACTAAGAAGCACTCACTGTGTTTACAAGACTTAGAGGAACAACTTATGTAGAACAGCTTAGACACAAAGAAACTGTATTACACAGGCAGGCTTGCATGCATGAAAAACACACTTGCACGTTCACTCTTGGCTTCAGCACTTAGCTTTTTGGCTTTTTTTTCTGTCCTTAGAAGCTTCCTTTTATACTCACTCAGAGGATCTAAGAGAAGTTTCCTCATTGGACGAAATGAAAAAAGGAGAAGTCTTGTTGAAAAGACAACATAACCTTTTCTGCACTTTCTGAATAGCACACTTGTCTTCTTGTGTGCAGAACTTTTGTCTTTTCACTTTGTCTACTGTTGCATTGCCTTTAACTAAATAAGGAATGTCAACTTTGCGTCTTTCTTCCTTGTAAAGGCCTATTTTGATATAAGAAAAAGGTCTGTCACCCTTTTTCAAATAACCTTTTGTCTTCATGTAACAGAACAGCTTGGGCAGGCTGAGCAGTTCTGATTTCCACTTTGTCTTCGACTTTGTAAACTGATCTTGTAGTCAAAAACAATACATGAGGACTTGGAAACACATTCCATTAAGTGTTTAGCCTGTTCATAAAGAACAGGTTCTGTTCACAAAGAACAGAACACTTGTAAGATGCCCAAGCTGCTCACCAGTGTAGAGCAGCGTAGACAGTTTATGTCTAGCCTGTTCAGCAGACAGAGCAGCTTGGACAAACTGTCTTAGTTGCAACACATGCAACATATAGAACAGCTTTGGACTGATATTGCAATCACTTTTTAGGAATTATTAAGGCATAAACAGGCCTTAACTTTTACCCATCAAGTGCATCAACAGGTTTGATTAATAATCTCCCCCTCAGACGCAGAATAGGTTTGACTGAGGCCTTTTTGTGCCTAACAATCTCCCCCTATTTGCAATAACCAGTCTAAGCTGGTCTTGTCAAAAATCACTATATATTCTTACAATACATTTGTTGAAATAGAATTACAACATCAACATAAAGTAAAAGATCAGTTTATATATACACTGATTTTTGATTACATTAGAACAACACATGTTCTTACAAAAGTACAACTAATGTACTAATGTATATTACAACTAATGTAAAGGAAATTACAACATATGTAAAATAGAGTACAACTAATGTACATTGGACTGTTTTTGTTGGGAGCAGAAAATGGTAAGCCTGTCCAACTGATGGACAGCTTCCATTCTTCACCTGCCCAGATGGCAGATGGACTTCATCACACTGGAGGGGCACCTTCAAACATCTTTTCAAGTTGCTCTCTGGTATCCTCAAGCTCTTGAATTTCACTTCTTATAAACATGAACTTGGGATCCTCAAGTTCTCCTCTCTCAAAGAAGCCTCTGAGCTGATCCCAGATGGCTGCTCTCCACTTACTAGACTGCCTGAATGAAACTGCAAGTCTGAAAGCCACAAGTTGTCTTAGATCAACTTTGTATAGATCTGAAGCTCTTTGAAAGCATTTCTTCTGAGTTAAGGGATCTACAAAAAATGCCCCCAGCTCAGGCTCTTCAATGATCTTGCCATCTTCAAACTCTATTCCACTAGGCAGGCTGTGATCAACTCCTTTCATTTCAATGGCATAATCGCCTTGTTCAATCAGTGTAAGGAGTAGTTCCATTTCAGTATCCTTCCTTGTCCTCCTGGCCTTAATTTTTGGATGTGTCACCAAGACACCTTCACTTGCTTCTTTGGAAATCAGGCCAAGGTTGTTTACTCTCTCCATCAGTTCCTTGACATATGCCCTGATTGTCTTAGCCGTTTCTGACTTTGACTCACTCAGGGCAACTGCCAATTCAATCCATTCTCTGTACCCCATCTGTGCTATGTCAGTGTAGTCATATGTTTCCAATTCAAGGCCTGTTGCACCCATCCTTGTTATTTTCAACTTCCACTGACTGCCTTTTCTTGATATAGGGACAACTTTGACAATTGCTTCCTTGGCAAGCCTTCTTTCAGCAACATCTTGAAATTTTTTCTTTGCCAGGTTGTCAAAATGGTACTGAAATCTTGCATGAGGCACTTTAGGCTTGGTCACTGAGACCAGAGTACCTTTTTCTTTCTCTGCTTCCTTCTCCCCTGCTGATCCCTTAGTAGCTTCCAATATTTTCTTTTGCACTTCCAGAGTAGACATTTTAATTTTCTTTGCTTCTTGAAGTGCAAATGATTTGGCAGCTTTGGCAGATTCTTCTTCTTTTCTAAGCACTTCCAGGGCTTGAAGTTGTTCTTCTCTAAACTCAAAGTACTTGTGCATAGGAAGACCCATTTCTTTGGCCCTGGCTTTGTGAAATTGGATTTCTGCTTGGTTCGGCTGTATGGGATCCTCTTCTGCTATTTCTTTTCCTTTAGCTGCTGTAGTGGTAGCAGCTTGAGGACTTTCCTCCTCTTCTTCTTCTTCCTCTAGGATCAGATGTCTTCTTCTGCTGCTTGGCCTGCCCTCAGGAATGGATTCCTCCCCCTTAGACTGAGCAGGGATAGGAGATTCATCCTGAGTAGACTGAGCAGCATGAGAAGCACCCTCTACTGTACCTGTTGCAGAAATTCCTGCTGGATGACCAGTTTGTGCTGCAGGCACTGGTTTCTCCTTAGGAGTGGAAGTTTTCTCCCCCTTAGACTTGGTCTTAGAGGCAGACGACTTCTCCCCCTTTGAAGGAGATGGACCAGCACCTTCAACACCCGGTCTGCCTGAAGACACAAAGTCATCAGGCGTGCCAGCAGTTTTGGCAGCAGGCCTGGGGCCAACAAGGCTAGTCACTAAGAAAGCCAAATTGTCCTTAACCTCTGCAAGCTGGGAAAGACAGGTTTGAAGAGAAGAGGATTGTGTATCAGCAAGGGAGGTCAGCTTAACAATGTTTTCCCTATTAGACACTGTGAACAACAAACTTTGAAGCTGTGCAAGATGGAATTCGAGAGAATCTTGCACATCAGCAAGGTTTGATGACATAGAATTAGATAGGGAGCCAATTAGGGTGGTCAAGCTGGCCAGAGTAGCAGGAAGGGTAGAATTGCAAGAGGTGAGGAGAGATGACAGCTGTTGTGAAATGGCTGTCATTGAGGACACAGAGTCCTGTTGTAGTGAAAGAATGGAGGAGAGGGAATTGGACACTGTTTGCAGCTGTGCAGTGAGTGCTATCAGCTGTGGGGAATTATCTGTTTGTGGAGTAGCAGGGAAGGAGTCTTTGAACGAATCAAAGAACCCCTTAAGCTGTTTAGACACAGAGTCTGAAATAAGAGAGGGTAGAGAGGTCATGGTAGTTTCCAAAGAACCAACTTTGTTGGTCAGCAAGGAAAGCTGATCCTTCAAAGGCAGGTCTTTGGGAGATGGAGGTGTATGGGTTGACTGTTTAGATTGGGTAGATTGAGAAGATGATGATGAGGCTGGTGTAGGGGGATGTGATGGAGAGGGAAGAGAAACTTTTGAAAGAAGCTCCATAGCCTGGGCAAAAGTAATATGGCCCAGCTTGGAGGGGTCAAAGGGTCCTTCAGCAGTGGCTGTAGCTGCATCACCAGGAGAAGGGGTTGGTGTTGAGGGCCTTTCAGATGCTGCTTGTGCTGCAACATCCTCATGAAGACCAGTGGTTGTTCCCTCTGCAGTGCCTTGGTTTAAAAGCACCTCATCATTGGGAGATGGGATATGCATTTCAACATCAGCAGTGGTGAAACCTGCTGATGTAGTTTGCATGGAGGGAATAGCCTCACCAGAGGGATGGTATGATCCCTGAGGTTCATCAGCTTGGGTTGTTGGTCCCTCAGCAGCTGTTTGGGGTAGAACAGCTGTATCATGGGGAGCGGAAGTTTGAGGCTGAGCTGCTGATTGGTCTATACCAGCAGCGTGGGCACCTCGTGCAGACTCAGGGTGTGAGGAGATTTGAGTGGGGGACAGTGTGGACTCAGTATGGAGTGGAGAGGACTCCTGTCTTTCAATATCCTCAGCCTGTTGGGAGGCTGGGATAGTTGATGTGCTATCTCCATTTGTACAACTGGTTCCTGTTGGGAGGAACCAGAGGGTCTAGGCTGACTCTGGGTAGACTCAGATTGGAGTGAAGCATGCTCCAATTGGGCTGAACCTTCTCCCAATATAGGAGAGGCAGCAGGGGTTGCTTCTTTTACAACTGAACCCTGTTGGGAGGGAACAGAGGAGGTAGTTGTTTTGGCTGGTTTCTTTTTGGAGATGGATTTTCGTTGATAGTGAAAGGATGCAATGGGTGATTGGGGAGAGGTGATGAGGGGTTCAGACTGGACAGGTTTTGAGACTGGGTCAGAAACAGGTGGGTTGGCCTGTTCCATAGTCTCATGTGCCACAGAGGCACCAGCCACAGAGGCTTGAGGTTCAACAAATGAACCAGGGTGAGGAGTCTGCTCCTCCTCAGCCACAGAGGCTAAAGTTTCAGACTCAGTCTGAGCTGTTTTGGCCTTCTTTTTCACAGGCCCAGCTTCAGCAGTTGCCAGGGTCCTCTTAACAAGTTTGGACCTGGCTTTGGATTTTCTTGTGGGAGCAGCAGCTTCTGGATCCACCCTCACAGCAGAGGGTCCTTCCACCAATCCTAACAACCTCCTCATTGGTGTGGACAGAGGAGGCTCATTGGGTAGAATAAAGGTATAGAAAACTCTATTCCCTATGACAGGGAATGCAGCAGACTTAAGTAAAGGCTGAGAGTTGTATAGATGCTCACCACAGTGATGCTTGAAGATGAGGCTCAGAAACCTGGGATATCGGACAGCAGCTGGTCTTGGCTCTTGCTGCACCAGGTTCCTCAAGTTCAGAAAGCTCCACTTAGCCATATCAATGGTAGTCCCATCCACTAGCTGTAGGACTATTGGGACTTCATCTCTGCTCAGTTGGTCAAATGAACCAACTTTGCTGCTGAAGCTCATCATCACAGAAGCAAACAGAAAGCTGTAGGTAGGAGACAAATCCTTCCTGTACAACGTTGCTCCAATTTTGGGTTCTGCTACACCACAGAAGCGTAGCAAATTTCCCATTTGCTCGTTTTCAGGCTGGGGCATATCATATGACTCAGCAACAGGAAGATGAAGAACCTCCCTGAGAAGATCAGCAGTAATCTCAATGGTCTGAGTCCCATTGAGGATAGTCCCCTTGATGACTTTGGTGTTGGGGTTGTAGGCACAAGTGTACCAGAACTCGTACACCATCTCCTGGTCCAGGACACCAGGAGTAGCAGTCATGGCATAGTTCAACGGATGAACTTGCAGAAACTCCACCATTTGATCGTAACCTTTCCCCACATAGTTTTTGGGGATTGTAAGGTTGGAAATGTAGTTTGTGGGTTTAAGGGTCAGCATTGTGGTGACTGATGAGTGTTTGACAACATCATCACCAACGAACACTGGAAGAAAGGGATTAGGTCTGTGAGCCATTTGGGAAGTTTTAAGGTTTGGATAAGCAAAAGACACTTAGTCTATTTTTAGGGTTCTTGAGGATTTTTGGAAATGATGAGGAAGACGAAGATGAAACAGTAGTTAGGTATTTATAGGATTTGAATGTGAGTGTGTATGAGAGAGAAAGTTTTGGGCGGTTTGATTTGAAAAAGTTGTTAACGGAAAACGAAACGGTTGTCCATGTCAGACCGTTTGTCAGACCACTTGAGCGCTTTTTAATCACTATCACACGTAACCCACATTATCCGCAGTAATTAAGTTAAATAAAACATAAATTAAGTAACTTAAGTTTGAAGAAAGGTAATTAAAACCGTTGGTCCAAGCTGTTGGTCAAACCTGTGATGAGCCAGGTCATCACAAGCTGTTCAGTCTTCAAGCTGTTCATTCCTCAAACAGTGCCTTCAGCCTGCTCTCTTTTGTAAGAACAGGTTGTGTTCAATAGTTGAACAGGTTACAAGACAATGGCTTGTAAGACAGTGTGAAGGAGTGAACAGGGTGAAGATTGGACCATCAGATCAGGCTGGACGATTAAACAGTTTTTGTTCAGCCTCTTGTGTGCTCAAGCTGTTCAAGTTTTTCAGACAAATGACTAAGTACAGAACAAGTAAAACGTGTTCTGTCTAAGCTGTTCAGAGAAACTTGAGCAGTGTGAAACACACAAATTCTTAGACCTTTGAGAAACACTTAGTCACTCTTGTTTAACATGCCCAGCTTGCTGACAAGGTAATTAAACCTATTTTCATCAAGAGGTTTGGTGAAAATGTCTGCAAGCTGTTCATTAGTGGAAATAAAACTTACCTCCACATTACCTTTCTGAATGTGATCCCTGATGAAGTGATGTCTGACTTCAATATGCTTTGTTCTAGAATGAAATACTGGATTGTTGGAAATGGCTATGGCACTTGTGTTATCACACAAAATAGGAATTTTCCTATACACAAGCCCATAATCTTCAAGCTGATGCTGCATCCACAGAATCTGCCCACAGCAGCTTCCAGCAGCAATGTACTCAGCTTCAGCAGTAGAAGTAGACACAGAGTTCTGCTTCTTGCTGCACCAACTTATCAGCTTTCCACCAAGGAGTTGACATCCACCTGTTGTGCTCTTTCTATCTAGCCTGCAGCCTGCGAAATCAGAATCTGAATAACCTGTTAGTTCAAGGCTGGAGTCTTTGGGATACCAAAGACCCAAACCTGGTGTACCCTTCAGGTATCTGAAGATTCTTTTAACAGCAGCTAGGTGAGATTCCTTTGGATCAGCTTGGAACCTAGCACACAGACAGGTAGCAAACATAATATCAGGTCTACTAGCAGTTAAGTATAGCAATCCCAATCATGCCTCTGTAAGCTGTTACTGAAACAGCTTTGCCACTGGCATCAGCATCCAATTTTACATTGGTTGCCATTGGGGTTTTAATAGGAGAACTTTGATCAAATTTGAACTTTTTCAACAGATCTAAAGTGTACTTTCTTTGATTTATAAAAATTCCAGTTGAGGTTTGTTTAACCTGTAATCCTAAAAAGAAAGTAAGTTCTCCCATCATACTCATTTCATACTTGGATTTCATGAGTAATGAAAAATTCTTGCACAACTGCTCATTTGTAGAACCAAATATTATATCATCCACATAAATTTGAACAAACATAATGTAAGATTACACTTTCTTTATGAACAGTGTAGTATCCACTTTACCTCTGGAATACCCATTGCTCATATGGAACTCAGTAAGAGTGTCATACCAGGCTCTAGGGGCTTGTTTGAGACCATAGAGAGCTTTGTCCAACTTATAGATAAAACCAGGATGTTGTTCATTTTCAAAACCTGGAGGCTGCTTGACATAAACTTCTTCTTGCAGCTTCCCATTCAAAAATGCACTCTTCACATCCATTTGAAATACCTTGATGCTCTTATGAGCAGCATAGGCTAGATACAAACGAATTGCTTCTAGCCTGGCCACAGGAGCAAATGTTTCATCATAATCAATTCCTTCCTCCTGTCTGTAGCCCTGAGCAACCAGTCTTGCCTTATTTCTAATGACATGACCTTGCTCATCCATCTTATTCCTGAAAACCCATTTGGTGCCAATTATGGTTTTACCTTTAGGCGCAGGAACCAGCTTCCATACATTGTTTCTCTCAAACTGATTGAGCTCTTCTTGCATGGCAGTGATCCAATTGGCATCTTTTAGTGCTTCATCAACCTTCTTTGGCTCCATTAGTGAAACAAAGCTAGAGAACATACAGAAGTTCCCTAAGCTGTCCCAACGTGTTTGTATCCCTTTGTTGATGTCACCAATTATTTGATCATTCGGGTGACACCTGATCCACTTAGGATCATTTTTCAATGATGTTTCACCTGAGTTGTTATCATCTTCAACAGGTCCTGTTGAACAGTTCTCAAGATTTTCAGACATACTGTTGCCTTGAGCCTGTTCACTTGTTGAACATGTCTGACCACTGTTGAACATATCAGCAGAAGAACTAGGAAAATCAGCATTGATAGGTTCAGGACATGCAGTTGTAATTAAGTCAGTACACTTATTCACACAGGGTGTATTGACATAATCATCATCATGCCCATCATGATTAACAGGTTCCACACTGGGTGTAGTGGAAGCTTTTGAGTCCTCTTCATTGTTTAAATGCATCAGATCATCAAAGTTAAGTTCTCCTGA
Source organism: Centrapalus pauciflorus (assembly GCA_020465985.1). NCBI lineage: Eukaryota > Viridiplantae > Streptophyta > Magnoliopsida > Asterales > Asteraceae > Centrapalus > Centrapalus pauciflorus. The sequence goes on from JAANYP010002836.1 coordinate 209,049, forward strand.
AACTGATTCAGGAACAGCTTTGGTGGAAGCATTCTTGGACTCTTCAAAGGTGACATTTATAGATTCATCTATCACCTTTCTTTTGTTGTTGTATACTCTGTAGGCTTTGGAGATAGCAGAGTAGCCAACAAACACACCTTCATCAGCTTTAGGTTCAAACTTTGTCAGTTGGTCCCTCTGATTCAGAATGAAGTAGGGACACCCAAACACATGGAAGTAACTGACATTTGGCTTCCTCCCTTTGAGCAGCTCATAAGGAGTCTTGTTCAACCTTTTCACCACTAAGGATCTGTTTTGGGTGAAGCAGGCAGTGTTGACAGCTTCAGCCCAGAATGATGAAGGTAACCCTGATGCTCACAGCATGGTTCTAGCAGCTTCAATGAGAGTTTTGTTTCTCCTTTCAGCAACTCCATTTTGTTGTGGAGTCCTTACAGCTGAAAAATTTTGAGTGATTCCTTTCTCTTCACAGAAGTCTTCAAGAGTACTTTTTCTGAATTCAGTATCATGATCACTTCTTAGCTGCTTCACTTGGGCAGAGTTCAGCATCTCCATCTTTTTCACAAATCCAATAATTTCTCTAGTAGCCTCTCCTTTGCTCTTCAGAAAGAGCACCCAAGTGTACCTGGAGAACTCATCAACCATTACTAGAGTGTATCTTCTTCCTCCTAGACTTGGGACATTTACAGGTCCAAACAAGTCCATGTGGATTAAGAAGAGTGGAGTATCAATTGAGAAATTATGTTTAGATTTAAAAGATGTTTTCCTCTGCTTGCCTTTCTCACAAGCTGTGCAGAGTTTATCTTTAACAAAGGTTATAGAAGGCAAACCTGTCACCAACTCTTTCTTACAGAGTTTATTGATGTTCTTGAAGTTCAGATGTGACAGCCTTTTGTGCCATAACCAGTTTAAGTCTACATTTGTTCTTGTGAGAAAGCATGTTTCAGTTGTGGGATCAGCAGATTGCATGTCCACAACATATACACCTTTCTTTCGTTGAGCACATAGCACAACTTTGCCTTGGGGATCCAATATGTAACCCAGGTGCTCATCAAAGTTAACCTTGTAGCCAGCATCACACAGTTGGCTTATGCTAACAAGGTTATGTTTTAGTCCAACCACATAGGCTACTCTTTTGAATACTGCAGCACCAGCTTTAAGAGTTCCATATCCCTCAGTGGATCCCTGTACATCGTCACCAAATGTGACTTTTGGCCCTTTTTCAGACCTGAGATCACTCAGCAATTCTTTACAACCTGTCATGTGGCCTGAGCAGCCACTGTCCAAGTACCAAACCTGGGAAGGTTGTTTTTCCTGCAGAGTGATAAGAGAAATATTAGTCATTTTTAGGGGAACTTATCACAGAGATGAGTTCTCCTACTTCATCAACATTTGTTGATGGACTTATAATATCCACACTAATATTCCCAATTTGAATGGTGTCAGCTTGGATACCATTTTTATTGACTGAGATGTTTCCAACACTACTTGTAACAGCTGTGAGAGAACTATCAGAGTCAACAGGCCTCATGTCCTCAAGTTCAGGACAGTCTTTGGCCAGATGTGTCTTCTTTCCACATTTATAACATTTTCTCTTTTTAGGGTTTTTGGAAGAAGAACTTTCAGAAACACATTCTGAGTTATTTTTGTTGATTCTTTTAGCAGGTTTAGCAACTTTATTACTATTTGATGAATCAACAGCTTGAGTGGAGGGTTCAATAGCCACAGCTTTGTTTGTCTCTTCTTTCCTCTTTTTAGGAGGACAAATGTCAAAGACAGGAAGCTTAATTGGCTTTTGAACTTCCACAGGTTTGGGGAACTTATTCCCAAGTTTCTCAGACTGAGCAATGGTTTTGCCTTTGCCCCTACTGAGATGTGATTTATGCTGCCTATCAGCATAATCATAATTTCTGGTTTTGAAAAACTTATTCTCATTTAAAACCAGTTTACCACTATGATTAAGAAACTTATTAGAAATCGCAGCAGGTTTGCTTTCAACATGAGACTTGCCCTTGTTGAAAACAGACTGCTTAACTTTTGAAAACTTGTGTTCAAAATGTTTAGCATCAAAAGGATTATTATGCCTTTTACCATCATCTTTGGACCCAGAACCTGTTTTGTCAACAGGTTTAGTATCCACAGCTGTAGTTTGGACATGTTTTCCTTTCTTTTGCTTGTGTGAATCAGCAGAGCACTTAGCAGGCTGGATTGATGGAGAACATATTCCAACACCAGCTTTTGAGTTAGGTTCACACGAGCTGTTAGTTTTTTGAGGCCTGACAAACCTGTTTGTTGAGATTAGTTTACCATTCACTTTTTGAACAAAAGTGTTTGGAAGCTCACCAAGAGTGGATAAATCTTCTTTCAGATTATTAATCTCAACAATGGAAGCTGCTGTATCAAGATCCCCTCCAAGATAGGCTTGAATTTGTGCAGGGATCTGTTGACTTATACAATGGCTGACTTTTTGTGCAGATTGGCACCAAGAGTCAACTATCTTTTGAAGCTTAGCATGCTTTATATCTGTTTCTCTCTTTTCTTCCAGTAAAATAGAGTTGATGTGTTTTAATTCATCAAGCTCAGTTTCCAACTTATGGAAACTGTCCAGTTTACTGGAGTTTGTTTTAAGATCACTTTTAAGCTTGGAGATTTCAGATAATAAAGCATCATGCTTCTCAACAGCAGCTTTCAAATCAACTAGCATATATTCAAACATCTTAATCTTTTCTTCAGAACTGTAAGCCATAAAATTTTGAACCTTATACATCATTGTAGGATTCCAGTTCTCTAAGCTGCTGAAAGCTTCAGCTTCAGCCATATCCTGTTTGAAACTGCTTGTTGATGGGACATCAGTGTTGGCCATCAGACATTGATTGTCTTCTTCATCAGATGATGAATCAGATTCCTCCCAGTCACAAGTCTCTGCCATGAGTCCCTTTTGGCGGTTGGAACCCACTGAGTTTTCCAACTTCCTCAGCTTAGCCATGGCCATAAGGTACTTAACCCTATAACCATCATCCTTGTTTGTCTTGTATGGTTTGGATGACTGACCAACAGCTTTTGACACACAGTCAGCAGCTATATGGCCAGTTTTGCCACATTTGAAGCACTCAGCCTTGGATTTATCAAATGCCTTCTTTTTGCCAGCACCTGAACTTCCTTGCAGCATGTTTCTTCCAAACCTTTTCTTGTTGAACCTTTTGAAAAGCATAGCTATCATTTGCTCATCATCCTGTTCAGCAAGATCTGCATTATCTTCCTCATCGGACACCTCCTCCTTGTCATCATCCTGTTGATCAGGTTGAGTGAACACATCACTCACCTGACTCACAGACTGTCTCACATTAGCCACAAAGGCTGCACCTCTGTTAGACATCTTCAAGGCATTTCTCTTCTGTTGCCTTGACTGTTCATCATTTAGTAAAGATCCATACAAGTTGACAAGATCCATACCTCTGATTGTACCTGAATTTCTTAAAATTGTTGAAAAGTAATTCCATTCTTCAGGGAGGATGTCCAAAAACTTGTTCACCAGAGTAAGGCTGTCCTTAGTGATCCCAACAGCTTTGAGATCATTCACAAGAGCAGTAAACCTGGTGTAGGTTTCTGTGAGAGTCTCCTTTGGTTTTGCAAAGAAGAGTTCATACTGTCTAACAAGATTGTTAATCCTGTTATCCAGCGTGATTGTGGGTCCATCATAGACGGTACACAAAGTATCCCACATCTCCTTAGCAGTCTTCATCTTCTCAACCTGTTTGAACACATCATCAGGCAAGGAGATGACAAGATTGTTTCTGGCCTTTGCATCAAGAGCCACCAATCTTTTGTCTTCATCAGACCATTGAGCTTTTGCTTTCTCAAATGTTCTGATCTCAGGAGCTACTCCTTCAGCAGCAGGAGTTATTGTTGTAACAGAGGTTGTCACATAAGGACCCTCCATTACAATTTCTGGTAGTTGTACATCCAGATTCTCTAGGTAGAGCATCATTATGCACTTCCAACCAGAAAAGTTCTGATGATTGAACTTTGGAGGTTTGCCCATTGAGCCATTGTCATAGTATGAGGAATTTGCAGCACTGTTGTCCATGGAAACTTGGGAGAATGAGACATCTAGAATGACACACACTCTAAACTGCTTTGATACCAGTTGTAGGTCCCGAGAGGTTCCCAAAGTATATAGCTTTAAGCTGTAGAGGGGGGGTGAATACAGCTATTTAAAAACTACACACTATTTTCTCAATGTTTGTATGTATTATCAACAAATTGTTAATTACAAACAAGCTTGAATGCGGAAAGGTTCAAGCTGAGATGACAGATACAACAGTATGTTCACTAGTCTAAGACAGACTCAAACTAGATTACAATGAATACACTCACTAAGAAGCACTCACTGTGTTTACAAGACTTAGAGGAACAACTTATGTAGAACAGCTTAGACACAAAGAAACTGTATTACACAGGCAGGCTTGCATGCATGAAAAACACACTTGCACGTTCACTCTTGGCTTCAGCACTTAGCTTTTTGGCTTTTTTTCTGTCCTTAGAAGCTTCCTTTTATACTCACTCAGAGGATCTGAGAGTATTTTCTTGATTGGACGAAATGAAAAAGGAGAAGTCTTGTTGAAAAGACAACATAACCTTTTCTGCACTTTCTGAAAGCAGACTTGTCTTCTTGTGTGCAGAACTTTTGTCTTTTCACTTTGTCTACTGTTGCATTGCCTTTAACTAAATAAGGAATGTCAACTTTGCGTCTTTCTTCCTTGTAAAGGCCTATTTTGATATAAGAAAAAGGTCAGTCACCCTTTTTCAAATAACCTTTTGTCTTCATGTAACAGAACAGCTTGGGCAGGCTGAGCAGTTCTGATTTCCACTTTGTCTTCGACTTTGTAAACTGATCTTGTAGTCAAAAACAATACATGAGGACTTGGAAACACATTCCATAAAGTGTTTAGCCTGTTCACAAAGAACAGGTTCTGTTCACAAAGAACAGAACACTTGTAAGATGCCCAAGCTGCTCACCAGTGTAGAGCAGCGTAGACAGTTTATGTCCAGCCTGTTCAGCAGACAGAGCAGCTTGGACAAACTGTCTTAGTTGCAACACATGAAACATATAGAACAGCTTTGGACTGATATTGCAAATCACTTTTTAGGAATTATTAAGGCATAAACAGGCCTTAACTTTTACCCATCAAGTGCATCAACAGGTTTGATTAATAATCTCCCCCTCAGATGCAGAACAGGTTTGACTGAGACATTTTTGTGCCTAACAAATCCTATTCATAAAATGTCAGGGTCCCGTTATCATAGTCATTCAGATATATGTGGACGATATAATATTTGGGTCTACAAATACTGAGTATTGCAAAAAGTTTGCATTTTTAATGTCCCAAAAGTTTGAAATAAGCATGATGGGAGAAATAATTTTTTTCTTGCGTCTACAAGTAAAACAACCGAGTGATGGAATTTTCATCAATAAGTCTAAATATATTCAAGACATGTTAAAGAAATTTAACATGGTCAACGGTACACCCATGAAAACTCCCATGGCTCCGGATTCTAAATATAACATCGATGAGGACATTTGAGGGAAACCTGTTGATGTAACTCATTATCGAGGGATAATTGGGTTATTAATGTATTTAACTGCCTTCTCTAATGCTGATCATGAAGGTGACAAAAGGGATCGGAAAAGCACATCAGCAGCAGTATAATTTCTTGGTGACAAACTCGTATGCTGGTCATCCAAAAAGCAACATTGTGTATCATTATCAACATCAGAAGTTGAATACGTTGTAAAATCATCGTGCTGTTCACAAGTGTTGTGGATGAAAAAGTCAACTCAGAGACTATGGGTTTACACCTCTAAAGATTCCCATATATTGTAATTCACAGAGTGCCATAGCAATAGCTTTAAATCATGTACAACATTCAAAACTAAGCACATTGATATCTGGTATCACTTTATAAAAGATCCTGTAGAAAATGGTAACGTAGAATTATATTTTGTACCAACTGAATATCAAGTAGCTGATTTGTTTACCAAAGCGTTAGATGAAAAACGATTTAATTTTTTTTGTATACAAATTGGGTATGTTGAAGCGATAGATTTAAACATTCAGTTGTTACATAATATAATTTTAGTTTTACAATTTTGTACTTGATTTAAATATTTGTTAATCTCAAATGCATTAAAAGTTTTAATATTTATGAGATTTAACAGAATTGGATTATCATGAGCTGGGGGAGCAAACAAAAATTTTTTTATCTGATATTTGTATATCTTATAAATTTTTTATCTGATTAATTGCAGGGGGAGCGGTTATAAAAAGTGATTAAAAAGTGATATACATCTGAGGAGGAGCTCAAATGCAAAATTCAAGGGGGAGCAAATTTTTTTTATCTTTTAAAAATTTTTTTACTTAACTATTTTAGTTCAGTTTAAATTTTTGTCAGTTGTTTAAAATTATTGTTTAAATTTTTAGTTGACAATTTGTTTAGTTTTATTTTTTTGTTTTTGTATGTGTGTACTTTTTGTTAATGGGCTTAAATGATAGAAAAGAGAGAGTGGGTTTCAAAATTTTAAAGTGGGCCGGGTTTTTTCAAAATTTCAAATTTCCTATAAATTTGAAATTTGAATTCAAATATTACTTTTTCCAAAATCCGGCCGCTGTTTGTAAGGTCTACTCTCTACGGATCTATCTAGACGTGACACCATCAACGAGTGCGGAATCCTCGTTAACGGCTTGACGGAAACAACTCTCACACGGAACACGGAGACTATCAACAAGCTGTACGGACGAACACGAACGCACCTACTAGAAGATTCTCTCCGAAAGAACACTCACAAAGCTGATAAACTCGAGATCGCCTTTTGCTAATCACTCACACGAAATCTGCAAAAGTCTGCTAATGATTCGAGTTAATCCCTAATTATAGAGGCTCATTCGAGTTTGTCATGGGCCAAACTCGAATCAGGCCCAAGGCCCATTCGAGTTTGTCCCCTTGACACTCTCGAATCTACCCTATACAACACATTCGAATCTGCCTCTATGTTAGATTCGAATTTGACACTAAATTCGAATTTCTCATGATGTACTTATATTTGATTATATGATTCAACTTATATTTGACTTAATCTTTGATTTTATGTTTGAACTTCTTGTAATACATTACATCAAGTTCAAACACACAATCAATAACTATCAAACATATATAAACACATACATCAATATCCAATACTCTGTAATATTACTTAAACCAAACTACTAGATCACTTAGACTGCTATCGTCACACAAGGTGTACCAACAGACTCCCCCTTGACGATAGCTTCTAACAATTTACACATTTGATTAAGTACTTTGTTTATTTATTTAAACTGCTGCCAGCATACAAACCTTTCTCAACACATACTTTAATTACATTCTGATACTTTCTAGCCTCAGAGTCCATATGTGCATCACTTGAGATTTTGTGATTGTAGAGCACTTGCATGTCATCTTTTGAAAGGTTCACTAGGTATAGCGGATCATAGACTCTAAGAATTTCTTTTTCTTATAAGTCTTCCATTACTGCTTCTCCTGTCTCACTCTCCACATACCACCAATTGAGATTTTTCATGACGTCCTGTGGCATTGGCTTGAGAGGAACCTTCCTCAGACATCTAACTGGTTTGTATTGAATTTTCATCCACGGACGACCAGTTAGAGGGTCAAATACGAGTATTGTCCATCACTCGTTTACCCACCCTTGGATTGAGCCGCTCGAATTTCCTTGACCTCCCTTCTTTTCTGATGATTTTTGCTATTATTTCAGCATAAGGGTCGTCGCCGATGTTGATAAGCTCCTTCCATGCTAATGCTTTTATTTCAATCTTTGGCAAGGAGTTGAAGACTTTCAGACTTCTTCTAAGGTACTTGAGGCCATCTTTTCGTTTGATAATGAATAGCTGCAGTTCTCGATCAAAGAACCAGCTCAAAATATTTCCTGATAGCTCTCCAGCACCTGACACACGCATTTTCTTCTTCAGCTCCAACTCTCTTTTCTCTGCCCTAAACCATAGCTTTCTTTTTTCTTCGTTGGTAAGCTCTCTGGCAGGTTCTTCACTTGATGATTCAACATTTAACGCAGCTTTTACTACTTCTATGTCTATCACCTGATTTCCTTTTGTTACGTATGTATCTGTGATGGGGTTTTGTTGAATAATGAACTCATTTGCTTCATCATCTTCATCAACACAAACTTCATCATCAGATTTCCAGTTAATTACGTCTTCAGGCACAAATTCTCCTTCTTCTAAATCCTCCAATTCATCCTCGAAATCAAATCCAAAGTCCATAGGGTCTTCATCGATATCCATTAGTGCTTCGATCATTTCATGTATCTCCGACTCTGTGACTTTTGAGGAACTGGCTTCACCTCCTGCAGCTCCTGTCTGTCCCGGCTCCCCCTGAATCTCAGCATGCTGAGCAGCAGAAAAATCTACTGGCTCATTATGTCTTTGCGCGCTGGGATCATTGCCGTCATTATCTCCATCATTGTCTCCATCCCTGGGCATCTCTTCTTGATCCCGGCAGCTTGTCTCCCCCTGAGCCTTTAGATTTTGCAATAATTGCTCAATCAGGGATCGCATTGATCGAATCTCTGCCGCTTGATCAGCAACAAAGGTTTTCAGCTCCAAGTTTTCTTCCTCCATTTTGCCAACTACTTTCTTCAACTCGGCATTCTCGATATCTATTTGTGCATTATGCTTCTGTATTTCTCTGAGAGCCTTTGTCAAACCGAAGATTTGGACTTGTTGGAAGTCGACTTTACTTTTCAGCTCAGAAAACCGTTGATTTTCGGTGAAAGTGGATGAAGTGGATGGTATGGATTGTATGGGGGTTGGAATGATTGGCGATGGAATGTACGGTTCAACAGGTGGTGGTGGTGGTGGAATGGTAGATTGAGCGGGTGGAGGTTGAGGAATTTCTGGCTGTGCAGCAGAAGCCGAGGAAGCTCCCTGCATGAATCTATGATGTTTCGCCCTTTGCCTTGTTACCAAAGGAGCAACTTCTTCCTCCTCAAAATCAGAGTCATCAGACTCCCTCGACGCTCGTCACCTTGTAGCTTCTTCATTTGTTACCACTATTCTCGATCCATATGTTCCTGTTTGGATAGACAGATTTTCTGTTACAGTCTCTGGAACTTCAACTTCAATCTCTTCCATTTCTTCAGACTCAGAAGTTGAGATGGCTTCGCCTTCTGGCATTGGTTGATAATCATCAATCTGTTTAAACACATCAACTTCTCCTTCTGGAGGGTCTAATAAATCTCCAATTAATTCAGCAGTTATTTCCTCATTAGCATTTGGACCGGCTGCCCAAATCTCTTCCAACGTTTGTAAAGTCGGATCAGATGTCGATGGCGCACTTGAAGGTCCAGGCTCTTGTGGCTCTTGAATTTGACTAGTAGAAGGCCTGTCTGCCTGAATTTGACTCGTGGAAGGCCTTTGACGTCTCCTCTGTTGTTGAGGGCGCGGTTGTTGCTGTGGTTGGTGCTGCTGAACTTGTACCTCTCCTGCCCACTTGGCATCGTCAGGAGCTACAAAGTTCGGGTCGATCACAGCACCGAACAAAGGTCGCTCTACTGGGACCGCTAATCTTCCTCGATGAGAGGAGCAATCGGCAAAAATTCTCTTATCAATGACTGCAACGCTCTGAATATCGTTCAGCTGCGGCAGATTTGGCAAAAAGTGCTAGATTAGCATCATCACAAAACGAGGGTAAAGAAGAAAGCTTTCCCGCTCCGGAGCCGTTATCCGGTGAACGAACTCTGAGAAGAACATTTCGGAAAAACTGAACTTTCGATTATAGACTAACGCGATCATCCCTGATTGGATCTTCGAAACGATATAGTCAAACCCAGCTTTCTTCGCAGCAAAACAAACCATGAACACATGCGCTAGATATCGCCATTGTCCAATTAGCCCACTCTTCATATATGATGTCTTAGTAACATCTAAACTATAGCCCATTCTTGCAAAGGCAGCCTGCCTGATTGATAGATGGAAATCAATAGGCCCATCTTCCTGCTCCTGAGTGCCCAATTGAAGCACTTGACGAAGAATATCAGCAGAAAACACCAAAGGATTACCAGCAATCCTTGTCCTCAGAACTGTCGGAGTGACAGTACAATCAACTTGCAAATGATCATAGAATTGTCGTACGTAAGGAATGACAATCTGGATATTATGAGACAGTGCATATGAGATTCTGGACTCCACCAAGAAATCCACCATCTGGCGGAAAGCCTGCGCTTCATGGATAGCATGGTCAGGGGAAATGACCATATTATGCTTCGGAACAAATACTCTATCCGCCATGTCTGCACAATATATCAAATAAAATATTAGAATTATTAAAAATGAATAAACTTGTTTAAATTCAAATTTGCTTTATTTTGAACTTGTATAAGGACAAAATCCAACACTTAAGAATTTCTACAAGCTTAATTAAAATTTAAATTAAATAATTCAAATATAATGACAAACGTGAACAAACAGATTCGAATTAACATCTATTCGAGTTTGATGACGCATTCGAGTTTAATGACCAATTCGAGTTTACTGACAAACTCGAGACTGGCCATGAACAGACTCGAAGGAGTCGGCCACCATCATCACAAAAATCCATGATTTTAACCATGTTAGACTCAGAATATCACATCTTTTAGTCCTACTAGGTTCTAATCAATGATATTTGTAATTAATTTGACTTTTCACCGGTTCAAAGTTTGTAATTTTGAAAAACCAACTTTCTACCACTAAAACTTCAAAATCCAATGATTTTGGCCTAAATGGAGTATAAAACTACCTAAATCTTGTACAATACACTTGGTTATACCTAGATCTACTGGTAGTATCGAACCCACATGGACAGAAACTCGACAAATAGTGTGTATCTTGAAAACGGCAAACTCGAGAATAGATTCGAAATCGCCTAGACAAACTCGAGAGAATAGATTCGAAAACAGGTGAGTTAATGACCATCACTGTTGACCTATTTATACCACCAACATTCGAGTTTGATGCCTTTTCGAATTTACTGACAGATTCGAGCCCTGCCATATTCGAGTTTAGCTTAAACTCGAATTAACCCCTGAAAATTTGAAATTTTCGAAATTTTTTGAAATAAATTCAACTTTTTCAACCTTTTCAACCTTATCGTGTAACGGAATAAACTATGCTAAATCTTTTACACTAAGCACAAGATTTTCACGCAATGTTTATTTTATTCAACTATGAATGCACCCTCAGTAATTTTTGACATTTTTCCTAAGTAAAGTTTAAAAATAAAATAAGATGAAACAAAAGAAAATGAAAAATAAACATAAAAATAAAAATAAGTAAAACTAAAATAAAATTTTAAAATCTTGAACAAAAATTTAACTAAGACTAAACTACATAATTATTTAAGATTACTAACTATACCTAACTCTAAACAACATATTTTTGACGAGTATAGTCAAAGAAAGGTTCAATCAGATAGCGGTGTCAGATACTCACTTTCAGTACTTAAACTTTCACACTTAGGAATTTTTGATTCCTTTGATAGTTTGGCGTGACATACACTATTAGCTGATTGTTGGTATTTACCCCTTTAAACATGCTACATTTCGGAATATCCCTTGGCATTTTTATTTATCATGAAATTATCTTACGTGACTCAGACATAGACATACCTTTATGATCAAGGCATACAGGCAATGATTCTAACTTTTTGGTATTTGCAAACTTTCTTTAAAAGACAAACATCGGACACAGGTCTGTATTTACATACAACAGAGTGTCTTAGTTTGACTTAAGGTTTATTTGTAAAGCTAGCAAGACAGTGGTGACAGGTCTGTACCGACGTACAACAAAGCGACTTATCTTGCTAACCCGAATCAAAACAGAGGCAACAGGTCTGTATTTACGTACAACAGAGTTACGTGTTTTTGACTCTCAATTCTGTATGATTTTTCTATGCTTTCCATTTTAAGATGTATTTGATGTTGCTATACATCCCCAGAAAGTTTGCATACCTCATTTATAATCAAAGTTTGTATGTCTCGTACATAAAAATTAAGACCGATTGGTCATACATCTAAGTTAGTGACACGTTTGACTTTTTCTTGAATATTTTATTAGCCTTGAGACTCCCTATATGCCTACCAACACATCAAACTAAAATAATGTTTAACACTTAGAATTTTAGGTGCATTATGTGTGAAAGCCTAAACACTTAGAGTTTGTAACGACTGTGCTAATTTTCGTCACTTTGAACCTATGTTTTTAAGTCTTAACTCTTTTTCTGATATTCTCTTTTTTTTGAATTTTTTATGGTTTTCTCTCTTTTTTCTTTCGTTTTTCATAAGAGATAGCAAGAAAATAATCTAACCTACTAACTTACTAAAAATAGAAACTATCCTAATTTAGCAAACTTACTATAAAAAGAAAGAAAGACTACAGCTATAAACAAAAATAAAAAAATATACTAAGGTCAATTTACTCTGGGTTGCGCATTCCATTTAGTGGAATCAAATATTCAAACCGTGGCTTATCAAAAGCTTTGGTAAATAAATCAGCATTATTATCATCCGTTGCCACTTTTACCAATTTGATTAAGTTCTTTTCAGCACAATCACGAATAAAATGATGCCTTATGTCTATGTGCTTTGTTTTACTGTGTTTATTTGGATTATTTGTTATAGCAATTGTAGATTGGTTATCTATCCTAATGGGAGTTTGAGTGTAAGCCAAACCGTAATCCCGCAATTGTTGTTGTATCCACAGAACCTGTGAGCAGCAACTACCAGCAGCAACATACTCGGCCTCGCACGTTGACACGGCTACCGACGTTTGTTTCTTGCATTGCCAAGAAACTAGTCTCCCTCCAAGGAATTGACAACCTCCAGTTGTTGACTTGCACGTCAAGCTGCATCCTCCGTAGTCTGAATCCGTGAATGCCTCCAATTCCAGATCTCCCTCCGCGTGATACCAAAGTCCCAGCTTCGGTTTCGAGTTGAGGTACCGTAGAATCCGCTTCACAGCTTTCATATGCATCTCTTTCGGATTAGCTTGAAACCTAGCACAAATACATACAGCAAACATAATGTTAGGTCTTGAAGCAGTTAAATACATAAGTGATCCAATCATGGCCCGATATAACGTCGGATCCACATCGGTATCACTTTCAGTACCCGGTCCGAGATTGTGGTTCACTTGAATCAGCGTGCTGAAATGGGCTGTCAGTTTCGTCCCTTCCATCCCGAAGCATTCTAATATGTCATAGACATACTTCGTCTGATGGATAAACATTCCTTCCTTCTTCTGGTCAACTTGCAACTTCAAAAAGAAATTCAACTCACCCATTGCACTCATCTCGAATTTTCACTTTATCACCTTCTCAAAATCCTTGCACATTTGTTCGTCTGATGATCCAAAGATGATATCATCGACGTACACTTGTACCAAGATGAAGTGTTCTCCCATTCGCTTAACGAACAGCGTACTATCTATCCTACCCCTTTCAAACCCGTTCTCTAACAGATGGTTGGATAAAGTCTCGTACCACGCCCTTGGTGCTTGATGCAATCCATACAGAGCCTTATCTAATCGATATACTCTGTCTAGATATTTTGGATCTGTAAATCCCGGCGGCTGTTCTACATATACCAGTTCCTTCACTTTCCCATAGAGGAAAGCACTCTTAACATCCAGTTGATATACCTTAAAGCCCTTGAAGGAAGCAAAAGCCAGAAACAACCTAATGGCTTCCAGCCTTGCTACTGGCGCAAACACCTCATTGTAATTGATTCCCTCCTCTTGGTTGAAATCCTTTACAACTAACCTAGCCTTGTTGCGAGTGACTATACCCCGATCGTCTCTTTTGCACTTAAAAACCCATTTGGTTCCTATGGCAATTTCCCCTCGAGGTAATGGAACTAACTCCCACACTTCTAGTTTCCTAAACTGAAAGAGTTCTGCATGCATCGCTTCAACCCAGGAGTTATCCTTTAGTGCCATTTGCACATTTTTCGGCTCTACTTGCGAGATAAAACAAGAATAGAGGCAGGTATGATAGGCCTCGGAGTCATTTATCATTGACAACAACAAAGTGTTGTTGTTTAAACTACTCCTAGTCCTCACACCCTCATTAGGATTTCCTATGATGCTTTCTATAGGATGGTTCTTGTTGATCCTAGAGGTCTCTATCTTATCAACTCTCAGATTATCTCCTAAGTTAGATCATATTTCATCTAATGGGGGAACATCCTCAGATTCCACATTTTCCTCCTCGTGGACATTTTCCTCAGAGTTGGAATTTGTTGTCTGAGTCTGATTCTCAGTTGAAGGTGCTTCTGGATCAGTGACTTCTGGAGATCCATCTTCAGTCGAAGTAGGCTAGGATGTTGATTGAAATGTAGTCCTCGGAAAGGTATGACCTTCGTCATTCAGATTCAACGTCGCCATGTCCTTTTCGATCGTACCTGCATTTTCATCCAAAGGAATGTTAAATGACTCAAACAATTTATCATAGTCAAATATCCATTCTGGACCTGTTTGGGGTTCATGTGTATAACTTGTGACTTCAATGTTATACACAATCTCTACTGTACCATTTGTTTTATTAAAAACCCATTTGTTTGGTGAGTTCGGCACATAACCTAGGAAGTATCCTTCGTCAGCCTTTTCACCAAAGTTAGGTTGATGTTTTGTTCGCAATAAAGTACATGGTACCCCAAACGGTTCGAAGCCAGTTAAATTACGTGGCCGCTTATTCAAAATTTCATAACAGGTTTTGTTCAAAGATTTGACAGTTAGGACCCGGTTTAAAATATGACATGCGGTATTCACTGCCTCCCCCCAAAACATGGTAGGAAGCTTTGAATCCGAAAGCATAGTCCTAGCTGCCTCAATCAATGTCCTGTTCTTTCGTTCGGCCACCCCATTTTGTTGAGTCTCATACGGTGCACTAAATTGATGCACTATGCCCTTTGAGAGGCAATATACACTACAGTGTTTTTAAACTCAGTTCCATTATAACTACGAAGCCTTTTAACCCGTGTTCCATAGGAATTCTCCACTTGGTCTAAGAACCCGATGAGCTTGGATGTCGTCTCGTCCTTTGTACCTAGAAAGAAAACCCAAGAAAATCGTGAGTAATCGTCAGTGACAACTAAACAATACCAACTACCACCTATACTCCTTTTGTTGATTCGTCCGAAGAGGTCCATATGCAGCAAATCGAATGTGGTAGTGATGGAGTTTTGAGTCTTGGACTTGTGTGCCTTCTTATGTTGTTTGCCCTTCTTGCATGGTAGACACTTGTCCTCGAACTGAAAACTCTTCATAGGCACACCTTGCACCAACCCATTTTTCGTTATATAGTTCATTTTTCCTAGGTGCAAGTGTGCCATGCGCCTGTGCCACAAAATTGATTCAGTCTCTGAAGCTTTGGATAACAGACAGATTGGCCCCATCGAAGTTTCCGGCTTGTTCATATCGAGCATGTACAAGTCATTCTTCCTTGGTGCCCGCATCAATATCCACTCTTCAGGAATTTTGAACCCCGGTTTTAGCACCAACGCTTCAGTGTCAGTGAACAGCATTGAATTCTTCTTGTCACAGATTTGAGATACACTAATGAGATTGTGAACCAGTTTATCAACGTGATAAACTTGATCCAACTTGATCGTCCCATTAGTGACCACGCCAGTACCCGTGATGTTTCCTCCCTTGTTTCCTGTGAATGATACAAATCCCCGATTCCCACCCTTGAAGTCTGTAAGGAGACTTCTTTCCCCTGTCATGTGCCTGGAGCATCCACTGTCGACGAACCATTTGTTGTTTGGACCTGTGGTTATCTCCTGCACATGAAAGAAAATAGGTTAGTTATCACGGGGAACCCAAGCCATAACTGACTTGGTTATACCATTCTCGTCCACATACTTAAACTCTTTCAAATACCCATCTCGCCTTTCAAGTGACTTGGGTCGTTGAACAGGAGTTTGTTGTGGTGCCGAGTGATGTAAATTCACTCTTTGCCTTTGAGTAGGCATTTGTTGTGGAGCTCTTGAATAATTCCGATTATATTGCATTTCAGATTGAGATCCCTGAGCTCTAACCGGTGTGTGATGTCTAACAGGAGTGTGTGACCTAACTGGAGTGTATGCTCTGCTAGGTGTTGTGCTCCTATATTGTTGTTGAGGTCCAGACCTAGATTGATTAACGACTTGATTCGGTGAATTAATCCTAACCACTTCTTTTGGTCCACCTTTTACCGGTATTTGTTTCACAACTTGTTTTGGTGCAGCCTGCACAGTTTTCTCGGTACTCTGAGAAATACTAGTGCTCGCCACACTTGTTGAAGGCTTTATTTGTGTTGACTTCCCTGTCTTAGGTGTAACGTCAATTTTCCTAAGCGGACAGTTAGAAGCAACATGCCCCTTTTCATGACACCTAAAGCAAGACATCTTGTCAATGGACTTCTTGTGTGTGCCCTTAGACTTAGGTGTCTCACTAATGTCTGGTTCTTTTTGTGCATCTATAGTGACTGGTTCATCATCCTGATCATTAAAATCAATTTTATGTTTTCATACAGGTGTTTCACTAGAGGAAGACACGAATTTGACTTTCTTAATCTTGACATTTGTATCAGTCACCTTAGGTGTATTTTCCTTTACAGGCTCAGACACTGGTTCAGGTATGTCCTCTAAGTCTACTGACTTCTCAGTTTTCTCCTGAGGTTGAGGCACATAGTTGGCATTAAATGGTGGAGGAATCTCATGAAATCCTAGACCTACAGGCTTTTTAGATTGGCGTTGAGCATCTAAAACTTTCCCTAGGTTCAGACTTGAGTTCCTAAACTTTTCTAGCTTACAATTAGCCTCTGCTACCTTCACCTTAGTTTCAGCTAGCTCTACTTCTTTGATCTTAAGATCTTTGGTCAAGGCCTCTACATGCTCATACATCAGTTCTAATCTAACACACTGCTCACTCAGCTTGTCTTTTAGAACTATGACATCTTGTGCATCAGCCTTAAGCTTATCCCTAAGATCTTGCTTAATGTCAGTCAGGCTAGCATTATCTGACTTTAATGACTCATTTTGAGCAGATATATTTTTATGTGATTCTAATACTAGATTCAACCTGTCGTTAGACGTAACACATAAAACACATAATTCATGGAAAAGAGAGTAATTCAGACTTACCTTTGTGTGATCTGATTCGATGTTGGCCATTTGAGCGGCAAACTCCAGAAGCGTCTGATCATTCGACTTCTCCACCCACATCGGACTGCTTTCGTGTTGACTGCTGTTCCTTGTGTTCTGCTCTTCTCCTACACATCCACTCTCAGTGACTTCAGCCATAAAGGCTCTAGCGTTAGATTCCGGATGTGAGCTCCAGTCGTAGGTACCGTCCAGCTGTCTGTCTGATGTGACGTTTGATAACAGACCAGCTGTGTTTGCTTGACTGGATGATGAACTCGGAAGATATCTCTGTTGAGATTGGTTCTGATACTGTCCTTGATTCTGATTTTGCCCTTGGTAATTATCTACCTTCAGTCTCTGACACTCTCTGGCGAAGTGTCCCAAGCCTTGACAGTTGTAACATTTGACTTTTGACTTATCAAAGGCAATCCCCTTATTATTCATATTCAGATTCCTCCCAGTCCGTTTGATGAATCGTTTAACCCGTTGGGTTACCATGGCCAGTTGCCATTTTAGATCCATCTCCTCAGGGTCGTCAGGGTCTACCTGATCGTAATCTTCATCCCAGAGAGCAGGATCGTTTATTTTTCCCTGAACGCAGTTCCCATATGCGGGCACAAATGACGCCAGCAAATTCAAATGTTCTTCGGCCGATTTAGCGCTCATGGGCATCTTAGAGTAGCCCTGAGATGTTGATGCAGGTGTTGCCTGATGTTGCTGTTCTTCCGGTCTACCAAACCCTAAGAACGCTCTATTCTGTGCGTCGTCAGGCTCTGCTGGTGACGACGTTTCTCCAGTGAAGAAGGCTGTAGCAGTCTTCATATCAGCTGCAACCGAAGGTTTTGATTTTCCAAAATACATGGCCGGATTTTGGACTTGTTCATAATTCGTTTCGGCCTTCAGTAGGTCGAAATGATAAGCCCTCAGCGTTCCCACTACATCCTCCAATGATTGAGTATAGTACTTATCCTCATCAAGCTTGATCATAGCCACGTACATCGCCCATTTGGCTGGTAAGGCATCAAGAAGCTTATTATTCTTCTCTGTGTCGCTATACTCGATATCATGACTTTCTAGCTCTGTCAGCATATGAGAAATGCGTGTTATGGTATCGTCCAGCTTTTCATCCTTCAAAGCCTTGAAAATCGCAAACTGCTGTTTCAACAACTCAATACGCTTTCTCCGAACCCTCGGATTACCCTCACACCTCTTTTCCAGCGTCTCCCAAAGCTCCTTAGAAGTCTTTTGATTGCGGAATGTGTGTAGTATGTCCTGAGGTAACGCCATTCGTATTATAGCGTATGCGCGGTTCTCAGCTTCAAACAGCTTTTTGTCATCGTCCTTCATCTTCGAATACGTGACAACCTTCTGTCTTCCCTCAATTTCAGCAGTTGGTGGAATGTATCCCTCGTCGATACATATCCACATTCGCATGTCGTTGAAACGCACAAAATCGGCAAACCGATTTTTCCACCAATAATAGTCTTCAAGTTTCATCAGCTTAGGCGGAGTATTAGCTTTCCCGACCTCATGATCCATTTCAAGAAACCATTGAAGATTTGTCATTGTTTCAAAAGTAATTGAATTGTAACTTAATAATTTTAATTCGAAATTAATTTAAGTTAATTCTTTCAAATTTAGGTAAATTCAAATATAATTACGTTTAAACCTATTTGGGATTAAATTCGATTTAGTTCTGAAATTCAATTAAAGTCGAAATGGGTTACAAATTCGAAGGTCTCAAATTCGAAGGTCCAAGCAAACTCGAAACAGTCAAAGTCGAACCCCAGCAAACTCGAAGCTCCTATTCGACTCTAGTCCAAACTCGAATCAAACTCGAACACTCTAAACTCGAAACACTCGAAAGCAAACTCGAAAGGAGCGGATATTTGGTTAGACTCGAAACTAAGCAAAACCCTAATTACTCCTAACAGATTCGAGCGCCGCAAACTCGAAAAACGGCTAATACCTCGATTTTTTAACGTTTTGTAGATTAAATCAATATTTTTACAACGAAAAATATTGATTTCGATCAAAAACGTGAAAAACACGAAGTATTTCCCGGATCCCAATTTGATAAGCTCGAAAAACACAAAAACTTGAGAGAATAACCGTCCAAAAGCGTCAAGAAACCTAGGATGTATCTATATGAACACGAAGAACACTAAGAACACCCCGTAGGCTCTGATACCACTTGTAAGGTCTGCTCTCTACGGATCTATCTAGACGCGACACCGTCAACGAGTGCGGAATCCTCGTTAACGGCTTGACGGAAACAACACTCACACGGAACACGGAGACTATCAACAAGCTGTACGGACGAACACGAACGCACCTACTAGAAGATTCTCTCCGAAAGAACACTCACAAATGTGATAAACTCGAGATCGCCTTTTGCTAATCACTCACACGAAATCTGCAAAAGTCTGCTAATGATTCGAGTTAATCCCTAATTATAGAGGCTCATTCGAGTTTGTCATGGGCCAAACTCGAATCAGGCCCAAGGCCCATTCGAGTTTGTCCCCTTGACACTCTCGAATCTACCCTATACAACACATTCGAATCTGCCTCTATGTTAAATTCGAATTTGACACTAAATTCGAATTTCTCATGATCTACTTATATTTGATTATATGATTCAACTTATATTTGACTTAATCTTTGATTTTATGTTTGAACTTCTTGTAATACATTACATCAAGTTCAAACACACAATCAATAACTATCAAACATATATAAACACATACATCAATATCCAATACTCGTTAATATTACTTAAACCAAACTACTAGATCACTTAGACTGCTATCGTCACACAAGGTGTACCAACACTTTTCATCTTCTTCTCGAAAACCACTTTCGACATTTCTTAACACCGAAGCAACTTATTATTCTGAAAAATATTTCAAGATTCTTGTTGAAATTGTAAGTATTGTTTCTGTTTTTGTTATTATTTGTTATTTTTCAGCTTATTGTTCAACTTTATTGAAATATGTGTTGTAACATCCCGAAAAATTCATCGAGCGAATATCAAATAATTATTAAAATGTATCGGATTATATATAATGATAATAATTATAATTATAAAAGGTGCTAAATACATATTTATGATAGATGAGGGGGGTTCTATATAAATAGATGGTAGATTGAGGGTGGAGAATGGAAATGTGCACATGTGAATTCACCAAATTGATGTGTCGGTAGAAGGAAATTGTGTTGATAAAATAATCATATGACAAAGGGCGTTGGTAATATGTCCGCATATACGCAATTTACATTGACGGTCGAAAATTTTAGTCTATAAATAGACGCATCTCATTCGAATGAAAATCGTGCCAATACTCATAAATATCACTATTAAACAAAGAGTCATATATTGAAAAAATTTCTACTTCTTTCTTACGAAATTCTTATAACCGTTTATGGACTACTGTAAGTTTCTAATCACTTCCACATTGAGCCTATCATTCTATTCATAATGCTGAATCATTATATTAGACTCTGTGATGTTTATATGATTTATGTTATGATTCAGTAATTCTTATGATATTGGAATTGTGACGTTATTTATAAATTTAAAGTTACATATTTTTAGAATATGCATAATAGTTGTTGGTATGACTTCGTGATTATCAACGTAATGATACTGGTAATATTATAAAAATGATATTGCCTTTTGAGACGGCAACATAATGCGCCAAAAGTGGCGAAGCCTTTTGAGATGGCACGAATGATACTTCTCTGTGATTAATCCAAGTAATAATATACCAGTAAATTTTATAACGATAAATGGATGGAAAAGCTTTTATGAAAATAATAGTATTTAATTTCGTTCACAAACATATCCATTTAACTCGGGTATGAAATGAAGAAATCAATATCCATTGTATCATGGTTTCTTCACAGCTTTCAGTTGCAGGGCGCTGTATTATTTTTGCAGAAAATATATTTTTACAAAAATGTTATTGTTTATACATTTTCTTGCCAGTTATAAATTATTTTTAAAACAAATTATTCCACCCCAGGTGATTAGTACTTGCTGGGCATTGTCGCTCACCCTTACATTTTTATACTCAGGTACTGAGGAAGGAATCTCTAATGACATGAGAAAAGAGAAAGTTTATGATTAATGTGTCTATGTTTTAATTCCTGAATTATGTATCATGTATTTCCATTGAATAAGTTGTACTAAAACACTGTTGGAGAATAATAGTTTTTATGTTCTTTCACCACAAGTCGATCCATTGTATGATGAATTTGACTCCGCCCCACATACCATGCTATATAATGTATTGATACAGTATGGAAAGTGATGGGTGTCACATGTGGTATCAGAGAATTTAGTTTAAGAGAATTAGGTATCTAAATTAGAACCTAGTCTTAAACTTCTAAAATAAACATACGATAGGGAAAAAAACTTTAATAATAAATTCACCACAAAATAATTTTATGGCATTATTACATTACATAACTATTACAGTATTAAAGCCAGTACCACTCCATAGCCATGGATATGGGAAGTAGG
Organism: Centrapalus pauciflorus; assembly: GCA_020465985.1. Taxonomy (NCBI): domain Eukaryota; kingdom Viridiplantae; phylum Streptophyta; class Magnoliopsida; order Asterales; family Asteraceae; genus Centrapalus; species Centrapalus pauciflorus. The sequence continues at coordinate 230,804 of JAANYP010002836.1, forward strand.
ACCATAATGATGGTAGCAAGAAAACAAAATGGCGGCCTCTCTTCAGATTCAAGAAGTGAATGCAGATAGATCATCACCGGGATGAGTATGATTGCAAAAAAATGAATGAGTTTAACCATCTTAGAACTTATGGGAGAAAGTAGTAATATTGGAATAGAGAAAATTTTAGAGATAGTGTAAAGAAGTGGTAAGATTATGATGAATTTATAGAAGAAGAGAAGAGATATAGCCATTGAACGGTTATATTCTCGACCGTTAATAGGTAAAAAAAATGTAATTTTTCAAGTTACATTGCGTAAAATAAATAAATAATTAATTAATTAAAAATTTTACGATTTTAAGCAAGGATAAAAATATTAATATTACAGATGTCAAATGGTAAGGATTCGTCTAAAGGAGAAACATCAAATCCTGGGTGGGTGGAAGAAACACTCGATAACTATCAAGAACCACAACCGTTAGGAGACCCAATAAATAATAATACGCCTATGGAGGATGATCCGTAGGAAGACCCGAAGAAAGATCCATAAGAAGATCCGGAGGAATATATGGAGGAAGATCCTGAGGAAGAACCTGAGGAAAACCCTGTAGAAGATGCCCCATATGGAAACGAAGAAGAAAACCTCAATAATCTTATGCAAGACGCCCAATTCGTAGAGGTCAAAATAGAGATTGAAGAAGATGACGAGGAACATCCTATGAACTTCCAAGTGCCTTTTCCATGGGAAGCAGAAAATTAGGATGCCCCTGTCTTAGCACCACCACCATCTCCAGAAGAAAATGAAGAACCTGAACCAGAAGCAGGACTAACGGATGACGAAACAACCGTCAGAATTAGAACCTTGAGCCTACCAGAATTCAATTCAATGGTGGAAGAAATAGCTATGAGACATGTGCCAATCAGCATCTCGAGGCAATGGTGGAACACAGGACAGAGCAAATAGATGCCTTAATTGAAGAGAATGATCATTCACATGAAGAGATAATCATTCTCAGGCACGAGCTACAAGAAATTAGACAACAATTACAGGAAAAACGAGCAAGGTCAAATGCTATAGACATAGACAATGCACGCCTAAGGACGATGTTGTATGGACAACAACCAATAAGATATCAGCCGCCACCCCCTAGACCTAACGGAGGATCATCTTCCAATATAAGACCATAAAAGTGTCATGTACTTTTTCTATGAATAAGAAATATACTATATAAGGAATAAACGATTGGAAAATAAAAATATTTCTAGTTAATATAACTATTGTGATCAAGTATATAATGCTCAATTTGACTATAGTAATTAATTACTAACTTAGAATATGAAGTTAAAGTATTCTAATAAAAATTTTTTTTCAGGCAATGTCACCGTCTAGAAGACAGGAGTCTCCTGAACCAATCCCTATGATCACCCCACCAGCAGCAGGCCGAAGGGGCAGGCCAAGGACCAGCCCTCGAGTCACTAACAACGAATCAGAACCAAACATATCCCAAGAATTTGCTCGGATGTTATGGGCTGTCGTACCTGGTATACTAGAAGAACAAGGGTATCGTCAAAGACCCAATAATTCTACGGGAGAAAGAGAGTGCACATATAAGGAATTTGTAAGTTCTAACCCTCTAGAATTTAATGGAGAAGCTGATCCAATTAAATCGACTAACTGGATAAAAGTAATGGAGAACATCTTTCGCATATGCAGGTTGGGGATAATAGGAAAGTGGTTTATGCCACCATGATGTTGCGGGGAACAGCCATCCATTGGTGGGAAATGTTAATGGAAACTATTGGTATGGGAGACATAGAGAATGTCACGTGGGAAGAATTTAAGAGGTACTTTCTTGATGAATATTGTTCTCAAGGTCTGCTAGATGCTCTTGAAGAACAATTTCTGAACCTGAAACAAGGCACTCAAACTGTTACGGAGTATGCCAATAGATTCCCCGAAATGTCTCGCTGTGCTACCTACCTTGTAGCCACTGAAATTCTAAAATCAAAAAGGTTTGTTGTCGGATTAAAAACCATCATAAGGGAGCCGACATCAATGACTCAACCAAGAACTTATTGTAAAGCAATGGAAAGACATTGGTGGCTGAGAGAGAGTATGGAAGAATGAGAGACGAAGGACGGGTTGACAAGAGGAAATGGGAGGAAGAGAAAACACGTCATCCAGAAAACAAGAAGTTTAAAGGAAAGACTCATGAGAATAATGCATTTCGATCCCAAAATGCAGGTTCGGGTAACCAATACGGCATTGACAAAAAGGGAAAACCTTGTGATAATTACAGGAAGTTTCATGGTGACAAGCCATGTTTAGCAAATACAGGTGCTTGTTTTACGTGTGGAAGAATGGGTAATAAAACCCGTGACTGTCTTGTGAAAAATCGTAGGTGTTTTATTTGTCAAGATCCTAACCATTTAGCACCTGACCGTCCCCAACGAACTGACACAAAAGGAGGAGCAACAAAGAAAACACTTACAGGGACCACTACTGTAAAAGAAAACCGAACAACAAACAAGACCACTGGAAGAGCATTTCATGTGACTGCACAGAAGCCTAAAGAAATCAATGATGTTGTCTCAGGTACACTCATAATCAACTCAGCTTATGCTAAAGTATTATTTGATTCGGGCGCATCTGGATCATTCATATCCCATCGTTTATGTGAGACATTATCTTTACCTGTTGTGCATATGAACATAGGGATAGAAGTAGAAATAGCCAACAATGAACGAATATACTTGAATAAATGGTGTCTTGACTGTGACATAGAAGTCGAAGGGAATAAGTTACCTATTGACCTAATTCCAATGCCATTAGGAGAATTTGATATCATCATTGGCATGGATTGGATGCCTATAAATAATGCATCAATTCTTTGCAAGACCAAGTCTGTTAAATTTTACACACCTGAAGGAAAAGAAGTAATTTTCCGGGGAGAACAAAACCTGTCGTCTACCTTTCTAACCTCGATTCAAGCCCGAAAATGTCTTCGTAAAGGATGCATAGCTTACTTGGCTCATGTTATTGAGAAAGGAAAGAAATGCTCAAACCTAATTGACATTCCCGTTGTTCGAGATTTTCTTGAAGTGTTTCCAGAAGATTTACATGGGTTACCTCCTGATCGGCAAGTGGAGTTTGCCATTGATTTAGTTCCTGGAACAGCTCTTCTATCCAAATCCCCATATCGATTGTCCCCTATGGAAATGAATGAATTGAAAAACCAACTCCATGAGCTATTAGATAAAGGATTCATTAGGCCAAGTGTCTCACCTTGGGGAGCTCCAGTACTATTTGTGAAGAAGAAGGATGGGTCAATGAGGTTGTGCATCGATTATAGGGAATTGAATAAAGTCACTATCAAAAACAAGTATCCACTCCCAAGAATTGATGATCTTTTTTATCAACTTCAAGGAGCTAGTCATTTTTCAAAGATTGATCTAAGGTCAGAGTATCAACAATTGAAAGTCAAAGAATCCTACATACCAAAAACGGCATTTAGGACAAGGTATGCACATTATGAATTTTTAGTTATGTCGTTTGGTTTGACCAGTGCACCTGCAGCTTTTAGGGACTTGATGAACCGACTCTGTAAACCTTATTTGGATAAGTTTGTGATCGTCTTTATAGATGATATTCTCATTTATTCCAAATCTGAAGAAGAACATTCCCGACATCTCAGGATAATATTGGAACTTTTGAGAAAGAGAAACTTTATGCAAAGTTCTTAAAATGTGAATTTTGGTTAATAGAGGTGCAATTTTTGTGACATGTAGTAAGTCATGAAGGTATTAAAGTTGATCTTGGAAAGGTAGAAGCAATAACTAAATGGTAAAAAACCACGAAGTCCAACAGAAGTTCGTAGTTTTCTAGGTTTGGAAGGTTACTATAGAAGATTCATACAAGACTTCTCCAATATTGTCGCGCCGTTTACAACATTAACACGGAAGAGTGCTAAGTATGAACGGAATGAAGAAAGAGAGGAAGCATTTCAGATGTTAAAGAAGTTAGTGAGTGCACCTATTTTGTCTCTACCGGAAGGAAGAGGTGGATTTGTTATGTATAGTGATGCATCCCTAAATGGATTAGGATGTGTTTTGATGCAAGATGGCAAATGTTGGTACACCCTGTGTGACGATAACAGTCTAGATATGTAATAGATAGTCATATGTAATAGTGAGGCTTTATTAATACAAGCTATGTGTGTTAATTCACGATTGTGTATGATATCTGCATTTGCATATTAAGTTCTAGAGTATCAAGTTAAGTTCTAGACTGTCAAGTTCTAGACTGTAATGTTAAGTTCTAGAAGGTGTAGATAAGTTCTAGACTGTGAAGATAAGTTCTAAGGGTAAGCCTCGAACTTAAGCCAACCCAGACGATCTTAAGAAAGCTAAGTTCGTAGGGTATTGGGCATGTTCGTGGGCTTGGGCCTAAATGAACTTAACTCATTTAGTTAGAACTTAACTGGTTTAATTAGAACTTAATCAGTTTTATTTTGACAATCTGGGAGTAATTCGTTTTTCAGAGCTTGTGAGTGCACGTACGAGCTAGAAAGGCATTTCAGAGAATTTCTTGGGGCAATACATCGTGTGGGGTCGTTTCTTACATCGGCAAACATCGTGTTCGGCTCCGTGTTCCACGCGTGATCGATCTGTTAAGCGTCTAATGAGGACTCCGCACCCGTTGGATGGTGTTGCGTCAAGATCAGATCCATAGATGTGGTGACCTTACAAGTGGTATTAGAGACATCATGATTGTTCTTCGTGTTCGTCGCTTTCGGTGAACATTCATAAGGTTTCTTGACGTTTTTACCGGATAAGTCAGGTATTTTCGAAGTTTTCAGCGTGTTTAGTGCAAGTTCATTGGAAAATTTTCATCATGGTTCATATTTTCAGTCGAAATCATTGTTTATAATCCTAAAAATATTGAATTAATCTGAAAAACTGAAAAAGTCAAATTTTTGGTGTTTTCTCGAACTTGCGGCGCTCGAACATAAGGGGTGTATTAGGGTTCTTCGAACGTGTCAGAATACGCTTTTCTCGAACTTGTTTTTAGGGTTTCTCGAATTTGATCTGGTACGAAATTTTCAGGGAATTCGAACTTGTCTGGGATTCGAATTTGTTGGGTCTCGAACTTGGTTGGAATTCGAACTTGACTTTGTTCGAACTTGTCAGTCGAATTTGACAGATTCGAACTTGTTAGAAGGATTAGGATTTCTCGAACTTGCAGGCTTTCGAACTTGTTGATTTCGAACTTAATACTTAAACGAATTTAATTTTTAATACAAATTTAAACTTGAATTTATACGAACTTAATTAAGTCTGAAAGATTTGTTAATTTTCTTTTAAAATTAAATTGTTTAAGTTCGAAAACAAAAGGTTTTCAAAGGATGTCAAGTTTACATAAGTATATGGAAATGGACCATGAGGTGGGCAAATCTAATACACCACCCAAGCTGATGAAAATAGAAGATTATTATTGGTGGAAGGACAGATTTGCAGACTTTGCGAGATTCAACGACATGCGTATGTGGATATGCATAGACGAAGGCTACATTCCCCCAACACAAGAACTCGAGGGTCGATTAAAGGTTTTATCGTATCAAAATATGAAAGATGACGACAAGAAGATTTATGAAGTCGAGAATCGAGCACTATCATTAATTAGAATGACACTACCTTTGGAAATGATGCACACTTTCAGAAATCATAGAACTTCTAAACAGCTCTGGGAAGCTTTAGAGAAGAGATGTGAGGGAAATCCTGGGTAAGAAAGGGAAGGACGGAGATGTTAAAGCAGCAATTTGCGACATTCAAGGCGCTGAAGAATGAGACCTTAGATGAAACGATTACTAGATTCTATCACCTACAAGCATAACTTGATAATAACAATGTTGAGTATCAAGAAATAGAAAAGACAGAGAAGCTTCTAGATGCTTTACCAGCGAAGTGGGAGATGTACACTGCACTGATAAAGCATGATGAAGAAAACTTTGAGACTCTCACTCCGGAAGGAGTCATCAGGATGTTGAGGGCCTACAACTTCAAGTTGCAGAAGAAGGAAAGGGAATTTGAACAAGTACAGGATCCTGAAATGTACTTCGGGAAGTCAAAGTCATCAACTTCTACTGAACTGGAGAAAGGGCCCACAACATTCTTTTCTGGAGAAGAGTCAATCCCAATCGAAGCTGAAGAATCTGGTACTAGAGCTTTCTTAAGGTTTTCTAAACCGGAAGAAAAACCATAACACTCAGTATCAACTTCTCAAGGTTATACCAAGATGCCTATGAGCGCTAAATCAGCTGAAGATCATCTAAAGCTTCTAGCTTCGTTTGTAGCAGCTTACGGAAACCGCGTTCAAGGCAAATAAATTATCCAACTCTGTGGGAAGAGGACTACGATCAGGTAGATCCGGACGACTTGGACTAGATGGACCTACAATGGCAACTGGCCATGGTAACGCAAATGGTCAAGAGATTCATGAAGAGAACGGGTAGGAATCTGAGTGTGAGTAACAATGTTGGTTTTGACAAGTCAAAGGTGAAATGCTACAATTGTCAAGGATTGGGGCATTTTTCCAGAGAGTGTCAACGGCCAAAGGTTGAGAATCATCAGAATCAAGGAAGACAGCATTCTGGTGGATCAGGGAATCAAGCTGCGATAGCTGGTCTGTTAACGAACGTATCTTCTAACAGACAGCTAGACGATACATATGATTGGAGTACTCATCCGAAGTCAAATGCCAGAGCTTTTATGGCTGAGGTAACTGAGACTGATGAAAGAGCTGAAGCAGAAAAGGAGGACACCCAACAGTCCGATTCAATTCCTTTGTTGGTGGAAAAATCTGAGGAGCAAACCACTCTGGAGTTTGCAGCTCAAATGGCTAACGTGTAATCAGATCGCAAAAAGGTAACTCCTAAATTTTCTACGTTGCATGATTTATGTGTTTTATGTGCTACATTAAGTGATAGATTGAATCTAGTGCTAGAAGCACATACCACCATGACTACTCAAATCCAATCATTAAAATCTGACAATGCTAGTCTTCTAGATATTAAGGAAGATCTGAGGGCCATGATCAAATCTGATGCTCAGGATGTGATAATTCTAAAAGATAAATTGAGTGAACAACGTGTCAGTTTAGAACTAATGTATCAGCATTTAGAATCATGGACCAAAGAAATCACCCTTAAGGATGTAGAACTAGCTGAAGCTAGAGTTAAGGTTGCAGAGGCCAATAGTAAACTTGAAAAGTTTAGGAACTCATCCCTAAATCTAGGCAAAATCTTAGACACACAGAGACAGTCTAAAAAACCAGTGGGCCTAGGTTATCAGGTTAGTCCTCCACCGTTCAATAATAACTATGTGCCTCAACTTCAGAATAAGACCACAGAATCGGTTGAATCAGAGGAAGCAATTGTGACTGAAACTTATCAACAACTAAGGTGTCAACCACAACCCCTAAGATTAAGAAAGTTAAGTTTGTGCAGTCCACTAGTGACACTAAACTAGAAGAGACAAAAACTGTGAGTGATAATAATCAAGAGATTGTGAACACTATAGTTGATCAAAAAGAACATGATACTAGTGAGACACCTAAGTCAAAGGGTACCTATAAAAAGCCAATTGATAAAATGTCTTGCTTCAGATGTCATGAGAAAGGTCACGTTGCGTCTAGTTGTCCCTATATGCAAGTAGAGTCTACATCGATAGTATGGAAACCAGACCAACCAGCCTTAAAATCAGTACCTTGTATTGCAAGTGTACATTCATAATTTCAGCAATTCATTCAACCCTAACAACAATCATATGAACAATTATATCAAATCCATAAAACCGAATGCTTGATTAATGAGAGAAGAAATATTACATTGGTAGTTCTTGACTTGCAAAGCAATCCTCCCTCTAATCTGAATTGTGATGCCTGTAAATTCTGAGCATGCGTACCTCAACAGTACACATACACCTCTTTTTATACTCAATACACAAGCTTTGAGTATTTACAATCCAACCCCTGTACTATTGACTATTTACACTAAAACCCCTAGACTTATTAACAATATAATTGTTTCATCTCTATTATATATTCCCAACATTCTCCCCCTTAGAGATGAACACAATTATTAAAAGAAAAATTCATTTTAACTCTACACATATTGTCCCTAACAATCTCCCCCTTAGAGATGAAAAAAAATTTCCGATGAAAGATCATTTCAAGGACTTTTTCGTGAATCTTCTTCTTTTATTTGATCTCTGAATCTTCTTCTTTTCTTTATTTGTCTCTCTCAGATCTTCATATCTCTTCTTCTCTGATCTTCTCTTTTCTTGTATTTTCTTGTAAGTACACTCCCTCTTGAATCATGAATAACTTTCGATTATCTCACTTTATCAATTGTGTAACATCCACGGATTCAATTTGATGTATTTTGACTAATTAAGTGGAAAATTTATATTTAAAGTTAAAATTTAAGCAATTATTATGTATTTGGGTTATTTAGAAGTTTGTTGCTATTTTAAGAGAAATTTGAACACGGAATCATTTTATGGAATATTATGAATATTAAAAGTTAATTATGATAATTCTAAGATTAAATCAGTATTTTATGGAACCGGTTAAGTCGAGGGGAGAAATGTGCAAAATGGTGAAAATTGGAATAAAAGAGCAAAAGGGCTTCATTTTCACCATCTCTCTCTCTCTCTAGACTCTCTCTCTAGAATTCTCTCTCTACATCTCTCTAAGATAAATCACAAACCGACCGTCGGATTTTCGAGAATTATACGTCATCAGAAAGATATCGAGGAGTACAACAACAATCTACAAATGGATTTCAGATTTCATACGAATTGAGGTAAGAATCGAACCTTTTTAAGTTATGGTTTCGGTTTTGAAGAACAGGAATCTCGAATCTATCATTTTATGCAAATTTAAGTTTGTTTTGCTTGAAATGTTGCTGGATTATGATACTATATGCATAGTAGAATCGAATATATGCATCATACATGATATAACACTGATTTTAGGCCTTAGAAATGAAGGATTTAAGTTGAAATGATGAACAGACTCGAATATGTCAAGAACAGAGTCGAAATGTAAGAACAGACTCGAGTTTGGTGCTAGATTCGAAGTTGTACTATTAGATTCTAAGGGGGAGGCCTCGAATCTGACATCAGATTCGAAGATGAATTCGAATCTGATGGGGGGGGGGGTTCGAATCTGTCCTAAGGGTTCGAATCTGATGTGTAAAATTCGAATCTGATGCTTGATTTCGAATCTAACCCATTAAATTCGAGTTTAATGCCTAAAATTGAGAATACTACTCCTTAGACTTGTGTATTTTGAATGAAACTCATAAACAACACATAAAATGTCATGAGTTATATAAAGGTCAATATATGAACTTGAAATGGGTTCAAACTTAGTTATGGTATAAATTTGGTCATGTACCTGAAATGAGGAAAATATCGTCAAACTTACGAAACTTGATTATTATGGAGTTAAACGGTTAATGATACGATGTAATGTTGTAATTGATATAACAGGTCCCTTGTGGTGTTGTTTAACCCACAGTGGGGTACTTGGTGGAATCCGGTTGAAAGCCCGAAGAGAGATAATATTGGTTAAAAGATAATACGCACCCACTGTGAGTACAGTAGATTTCGCATGATTATATCTGATTTATGTTAAGCTTTGCCTGCTGAGACCTGTTGTTTCACTTGTTTGGTTGGATTTCTACTAACTTGCGTAGATTTAGATGCACATTCTTACTTGTTGCATGTCCTTTCGATTGTTGTGCATCTAGTGATGGACCGGTGGGTCGCATCGTTAACTCTGATGTTACTGTGCTATATGACGCTGGAGCTGATCCCTCCAGGTCCGGTAGGCAGTATGTCATCCCCGATCGTTCGTTTGTCTCAGATGGTATGTGTAAATGCCGAGCTTTGGGCTCGAAGGGGCTGCGGCTCTGGTCCGTACTTGGTGTACGAAGAGAGTATACGACGTTTGTCGTCGGGGTTACTCTTGGGCTTCATAAATATTTATAATATGCGCAATCTTTGTATTCACTAAGCATTCGCTTACGTTTTAGTTGTTGATTTTTATTTTACAGGCAAAGGAAAATCTACGGCTGGACCTTCTAGTTAGGTCAATTTGGAAGATTTGGAAGATATCTGCTATTTAATCGGTAATTATATTGTGGGACAATTGTTGTAATATATTTTGGATGATTGTAATAAATGTATGGGTGTGTAGACCTAGACTTGGTACCTGATAGCACCGTAGGGTGTTTAACACTTGTTGCACTACGTATTTATGTTTTAAAATGCTTCCGCACTTAATTTAGGTTATCAGATCATTATGTTAATGTATGTGGGTGATTAATCCTGGGTGTATTGTAATTGGTGGTTGTTGTGGCAAGGGTGTCACACGAGATGGTATCAGAGAAGTAGTTTGAGATTCAAGTGTCCGTGAGGTCTTGATCTCAAACATTAGGTGATGATATGTAGTGATGTTAAGTAATGATCTGAACTAAGATAGGTTATGATCTAGTAATTATAAGAAATTGACTATCATACGGGACAAATGAATGGTGTCTTTAAATTTATGACATGTTGCTAAATAAGTTATATGTTTCGTATTTCAGAACATGTCGGGAGGAGGAATGACACCTGAAGAGACGAGAGAAATGATGCTAGCCATGATGGCTGAGCAAAGAGAGATGATTCAAGAGCAGTTTCGGGCTCGAGATGAGGCCGAAACTAAGCGAAGGGAAGACAAAAGGAAGAACAAAGATAAAGAAAGGGAGGGAATTAATGTGGAACAAGATGACAACACTGGGTCATCTAATAAGCCCAGGGGTTGTCGGTTTAAGGATTTTAAAGGAAATGGAGCTGTAGAGTTTAACGGTTTAGGGGATGCTGTTGCTGCACTGGAATGGATAACAGCAACTGAGCGAACATTCCGAATCAGCGACTGTGCTGAGAAGGACATGGTTCGTTATGCAACTGCTATGTTCACAAATGATGCAATCATGTGGTGGAATGCCATGGTGAACGCTTTAACACTAGAGAAAGTTTTGGTTATGACTTGGGCTGAGTTCAAGGACTTATTCACTCAGCAATACTGTCCGATTGATGAGCGTCGGAGATTAGAGGCAAGATTTATGGCGCTGGTACAGGGGACGAAGACGGTGTCCCAATATGCTGTGGAGTTCACGAGGTTAAGTCTGTTCGCACCTCATCAGGTGGACACCGAAGAAAGGAAAGTGACCAGGTTCGAGGCTGGTCTTGACATTGAAATAAGGAGGGTTATGAGCAACGTCCGCTACCCTACATTTGCTGGCTTACTTGAGGCTGCCAGAAATGTAGAGCAGATTCTGATCATGTCGGGCTACTCTGTTGGGTCTGCTGCTGCTTCCACCAATCCGACACAACCGTCACCGCCGAAGCGCCAAAGGGAGGGAGGATACTCGGGATCTTCCCGGTCTTCACAGTACTCACCTCAACAGTCGTATCGCCGACAATCTGGTTCATCTGATCGCGGTCGTGCGCGTGCATACTCCATCAACACTGAGCCGCAATATTGCAATAAATGTCATCTGGAGCATTTTGGCAAATGCCCTAACGGACGTGCTTGTTTTTGCTGTGGGGAGCTGGGACATTTTCAGAATGACTGCCCAAGGAAGGGTGATGCTTGCTATAAGTGTGGGGTGTGGGGTCACTATAGCAGGAATTGTAGAAAGAATGCTCCAACGGCTGCTGTCCCATCATCAACACGCTCGTCTGGAGGTTCGAGTGGTGGTTCAGTTAACCGCCGGGGTCAGTCACAGAGGGCACCTGCTCGTGCTTTTCAGATAACTGCAGAGGAAGCAAGGGAAAATCCGGAGGTCGTCACGGGTACGTTCATAGTTAATTCTATGTCTGCACGAGTTTTATTTGATTCGGGTGCCAATAGGTCGTTTGTTTCTACTGTGTTTGCACAAAGACTTGCTAGGCCACTGTCTAAGTTGTCTGCTATACTTGATATTGAAACTGCTAGCAATACTTTAGTTAAGGTAGATCATGTATACCGAAATTGCACGTTAGTAATTGAAGATGTAGTTTTCAATTTAGATCTGATTCCGATAGAGTTCAGCGAGTTTGATGTGATAGTCGGAATGGACTGGTTGATCGAGAATGAAGCCCATATAGTGTGTAAGAGCCGAATGATAAAGATAACTACCCCGGAGGGGCGTGAGATATGTATATATGGGGATAGGAGAAGCGGGATCTGTGTTTGCTGACTATTGCAAAAGCTCGAAAGCTTGTTGCAAAGGGATGTGATGCATACTTAGCATATGCGATTGATGCTAAGGCAGAGAAGAGAACGTTGGCCGATGTGCCGGTTGTTTCACAATTCCCGGATGTGTTTCCGGAAGACTTGTCTGGCGTGCCGCCTGAAAGACAAGTAGAATTTAGGATTGACTTGATCCCTGGAGCTGCACCGGTAGCTCGTTCTCCTTATCGTCTTGCCCCAACCGAGATGAAAGAAATGATGACACAACTTCAGGAGTTATTGGACAAGGGCTTCATTCGGCCGAGTTCATCGCCGTGGGGAGCTCCGGTACTGTTTGTAAAGAAGAAAGATGGCACGATGAGGATGTGCATAGATTACCGGGAGCTGAATAAATTGACGATTAAGAACAAGTATCCTCTGCCAAGGATAGACGACTTGTTTGATCAGTTACATGGCGCTAGTGTATTTTCTAAGATTGATCTGAGATCGGGGTACCATCAACTGAAAGTTCGAGAAGAGGATGTGCCTAAGACAGCGTTTAGGACACGTTATGGGCATTACGAGTTCTTGGTTATGCCTTTTGGGTTAACCAATGCCCCGGCTGTCTTTATGGACTTGATGAATAGGGTTTGTAGACCGATGTTGGATAAGTCGGTGATAGTGTTTATTGATGATATACTGGTATATTCTAAGACTGAAGCAGAACATGCTGAACATCTGAGAGAACTGTTGGAGTTGTTAAGAAAAGAAAGGTTGTACGCCAAGTTCTCAAAGTGCGAGTTTTGGCTACAACAGATACAATTTCTAGGACATGTTATATCTGGAGCTGGGATTTCGGTTGATCCAGCTAAAGTTGAGGCTATAAGAAATTGGGAACCGCCACAATCAGCTACGGAAATCAGGAGTTTTCTTGGGTTGGCAGGATACTATCGGAGATTTATCAAAGATTTTTCTAAGGTTGCAGTTCCTTTGACGGCTTTAACGAAGAAGAATGCGCCTTTTGTTTGGGAGACTGTGCAGCAAGAGGCGTTTGACGTTTTAAAGAAGACTTTGAGTGAAGCACCGATACTTGCTTTACCGGAAGGTAATGATGACTTCGTGGTGTATACCGATGCTTCAAGGTTGGGATTAGGTGCTGTATTGATGCAGCGTGGGAAGGTTATAGCGTATGCTTCAAGACAGTTGAAGCAGCATGAGAAGAATTATTCGACTCATGATCTCGAGTTAACTGCGGTAACATTCGCATTGAAGTTATGGAGGCATTATCTTTACGGGACTAAGTGCCAATTATACACGGACCATAAGAGTTTGAAATATATTTTCAGTCAGAAGGAGCTCAATATGAGGCAGAGACGATCAATGGAGCTAATAAAGGATTATGATTGTGAAATCCTTTATCACCCCGGAAAGGCTAATGTAGTAGCCGATGCCTTGAGTCGGAAAGCTTATGCTAAGGATTTCTGTTATATGATGACGTCCACTATACTAAGTTCCACGATCATTAACGATGTCAAAGCTGCCCAACTAGAAGCTTTGAAAGAAGAAAATGTCGGTGCTGAGGATATTAGAGTACAGATTAAGAATATGGAAACTAGCGAGTCTGGATTAAAAGGTGTATACGGAAGGATTTGGGTGCCGAAGTATGGTGGTATGAGAAATGTTATCATTGAAGAAGCGCATCAATCTAAATTTTCTGTACATCCCGGGAGCACAAAGATGTACAACGACTTAAAGGCAGACTTTTGGTGGCCGGGATTGAAGAAGGATATCGGCCAGTATGTTGAACGATGTAGGACTTGCCGGTTGGTAAAGGCCGAGCATCAACAACCGTACGGCAATATGCAGCCGCTTCCTATTCCGGAATGGAAATGGGAGCACATAACAATGGATTTTGTTACAAAGCTGCCAAAGACTAAGCGACAGCATGATGCAGTTTGGGTAATCGTGGATCGGTTAACAAAGTCGGCTCATTTCATACCGATTCGTGAAAGTTATTCGTTGGAGAAATTAGCTCAAATTTACATGAACGAGATTGTTTCTAGGCATGGAGTGCCTAAGTCTATTGTATCGGATCGGGATAGCCGATTTACTTCGAATTTTTGGTCGGCACTGCAAGAAGGCTTAGGGACAAGGATAGCAATGAGTACAGCTTACCGCCCGCAAACTGATGGTCAGAGTGAGCGGACCATCTTAACACTTGAAGACATGATGAGATCGTGTGTGCTAGATCTCGGTGGCAATTGGGACGATCATCTGCCACTCATAGAGTTTTCGTATAACAATAGTTACCACGCTACGATCAAGAAAGCTCCGTTCGAGGCTTTATATGGAAGGAAATGTAGGACTCCTACATGTTGGAGAGAAACGGGTGAAACGCCAATAGCTGGGCCGGCCATGCTTCAAGAAACAAACGAGAAGATACAGTTGATTAGGCAGAACATGAAAGCGGCTCAGGATCGTCAGAAAAGCTACTATGATCGGAGGCACAAGCCGATCAATTTTGAAGTGAATGACTGGGTCTATTTGAAAGTATCACCCATGAGGGGTGTTACTCGTTTTGTTAAGAGGGGCAAGTTGGCTCCGAGATTCGTCGGACCATTTAAGATAATCGAAAAAGTGGGGAATCAGTCATACCGTTTGGAATTGCCTGAAGAGATGTCGGGCATACATCCAGTATTCCACGTTGGGAATCTTCGAAAATCGTTTAACACTGGAAACGAGGATTGGGCCGACCATACTGAACTACAAGTTGATGAAAGGCTCCGATATGTTGAAGAGCCGGAGTGTGTGTTAGACACTAAGATGAAGAAATTGAGAAGTAAGGAGATAGAAATGGTGCTTGTACGTTGGAAGCATCATAAAGGAGCAAATCATACATGGGAAACTAAGTCAGAAATGTTAAGAAAATATCCGAAACTGTTTGAGTCCGAGTAACTTCGAGGACGAAGTTGAGCGTGGTGGAGCCCATGTTGTAACATCCACGGATTCAATTTGATGTATTTTGACTAATTAAGTGGAAAATTTATATTTAAAGTTAAAATTTAAGCAATTATTATGTATTTGGGTTATTTAGAAGTTTGTTGCTATTTTAAGAGAAATTTGAACACGGAATCATTTTATGGAAGTATTATGAATATTAAAAGTTAATTATGATAATTCTAAGATTAAATCAGTATTTTATGGAACCGGTTAAGTCGAGGGGAGAAATGTGCAAAATGGTGAAAATTGGAATAAAAGAGCAAAAGGGCTTCATTTTCACCATCTCTCTCTCTCTCTCTAGACTCTCTCTCTAGAATTCTCTCTCTACATCTCTCTAAGATAAATCACAAACCGACCGTCGGATTTTCGAGAATTATACGTCATCGGAAAGATATCGAGGAGTACAACAACAATCTACAAACGGATTTCAGATTTCATACGAATTGAGGTAAGAATCGAACCTTTTTAAGTTATGGTTTCGGTTTTGAAGAACAGGAATCTCGAATCTATCATTTTATGCAAATTTAAGTTTGTTTTGCTTGAAATGTTGCTGGATTATGATACTATATGCATAGTAGAATCGAATATATGCATCATACATGATATAACACTGATTTTAGGCCTTAGAAATGAAGGATTTAAGTTGAAATGATGAACAGACTCGAATATGTCAAGAACAGAGTCGAAATGTAAGAACAGACTCGAGTTTGGTGCTAGATTCGAAGTTGTACTATTAGATTCTAAGGGGGAGGCCTCGAATCTGACATCAGATTCGAAGATGAATTCGAATCTGATGGGGGGGGGGGTTCGAATCTGTCCTAAGGGTTCGAATCTGATGTGTAAAATTCGAATCTGATGCTTGATTTCGAATCTAACCCATTAAATTCGAGTTTAATGCCTAAAATTGAGAATACTACTCCTTAGACTTGTGTATTTTGAATGAAACTCATAAACAACACATAAAATGTCATGAGTTATATAAAGGTCAATATATGAACTTGAAATGGGTTCAAACTTAGTTATGGTATAAATTTGGTCATGTACCTGAAATGAGGAAAATATCGTCAAACTTACGAAACTTGATTATTATGGAGTTAAACGGTTAATGATACGATGTAATGTTGAATTGATATAACAGGTCCCTTGTGGTGTTGTTTAACCCACAGTGGGGTACTTGGTGGAATCCGGTTGAAAGCCCGAAGAGAGATAATATTGGTTAAAAGATAATACGCACCCACTGTGAGTACAGTAGATTTCGCATGATTATATCTGATTTATGTTAAGCTTTGCCTGCTGAGACCTGTTGTTTCACTTGTTTGGTTGGATTTCTACTAACTTGCGTAGATTTAGATGCACATTCTTACTTGTTGCATGTCCGTTCGATTGTTGTGCATCTAGTGATGGACCGGTGGGTCGCATCGTTAACTCTGTTGTTACTGTGCTATATGACGCTGGAGCTGATCCCTCCAGGTCCGGTAGGCAGTATGTCATCCCCGATCGTTCGTTGTCTCAGATGGTATGTGTAAATGCCGAGCTTTGGGCTCGAAGGGGCTGCGGCTCTGGTCCGTACTTGGTGTACGAAGAGAGTATACGACGTTTGTCGTCGGGGTTACTCTTGGGCTTCATAAATATTTATAATATGCGCAATCTTTGTATTCACTAAGCATTCGCTTACGTTTTAGTTGTTGATTTTTATTTTACAGGCAAAGGAAAATCTACGGCTGGACCTTCTAGTTAGGTCAATTTGGAAGATTTGGAAGATATCTGCTATTTAATCGGTAATTATATTGTGGGACAATTGTTGTAATATATTTTGGATGATTGTAATAAATGTATGGGTGTGTAGACCTAGACTTGGTACCTGATAGCACCGTAGGGTGTTTAACACTTGTTGCACTACGTATTTATGTTTTAAAATGCTTCCGCACTTAATTTAGGTTATCAGATCATTATGTTAATGTATGTGGGTGATTAATCCTGGGTGTATTGTAATTGGTGGTTGTTGTGGCAAGGGTGTCACAAATTGTCTTGATATGATGTAGCAATTGTCTTCAGTTGACTTCAAACTACTCAACATTTGTTTCTGAAATTCAGCTTTTCTCCCCCTCATGATGATCATAAAAATTATGAACATCATGCAAAAACTTCAGAAACATGAATTCAATGAAATTATAGTAGAAGAAATACAACAACAATTACAACTCAGAATTTATTACAAATTAATTTTCTCCCCCTTAAACTGATATCTCTCCCCCTATACAAAACAGATTTATCTCACCCCCCTCAAATTGAACAGTAAATTCAGAACAAAAAAATAAAGCTTTTCAACTTTGGGGAACATGAAACACATTCATTTTGTGAAATAACGAGTCCAGGTCCACATACGATTCCTGTTTGCACAATAGACAAAATCTATGTGACCTACATTCAGCGCTGGCGTGATGTTAACACTGGTAGGATTTCAAAATAGTCATCGTGAAATCCTTTAAAATGAAAGAATCACTCTTATTTGTTTCGGCGTAGTCAGTTTGGACTAGCAGTTTATAGTCACTCAGACTGTTAGACTCGATGTGTCCTAAAAGTGTATATAATCAGCTCTAGACACAATGTGCATCAAATGAAATTGGAGACCGGAGCAACTTGATGCGAGTGTCGTTAATCCGTCAAAAATAACCACTAAATACCTTAGAAGCTAGGGTAAGTAGGGATCGTATCCACAGAGAGCGAGAGGTTAAATGCACGTATTCGAGCGACTAGCATTTGTAAAATAGTTTGGAAAGATTGATTGGTTGAAAAAGATGATTACTTGATTTATAAAATTAACTACCTACGAGATTTGTAAAAAGAAAACTTAATGAATTAGTTTGATTAAATATAATACGAAGATAACCATTCCCGGATTCCACACTTAGCTTTGTATTTAATTTATAAACGATGTGAAGATTACAGAGACATAACCTTTTTATAATGATTATTAGAATCGTTACGTGATCTTGGGCATAGCGCGTGACACGTTTGATTACTCGTCTTAATTAAATAAATAACTCAGCACGAATAATAAAATATCAACGAACTATCTTGCGAAACGCAACTAAACAAATAACAATCATTCGTTCACAATCAAAACATAAATAATAAAACCATGCAAACATAATCGTTCATAAAATTAAACACTTAGCGTTGTGCTTCCTCCGAGAATGATTATTGTGAGATTAGCCGGACATCCTTTGCGTAGTGCTCAAGAGTTATGTGTCCATCTTCACAGCAATGTCGTAGATTGACTCGTGCTTGCTTCGTACTTGTGTTCGCTCAAACGGGGTCCTTTTCCTAAGCTTTCTTCTCCAAAAAACGATCTTTTTTTTAATCTCTATCTTTGTATTTATAGGAAAAGCTGGAAAACCCTAAAAACGGCTGGGAAATATTTTAATGGGCTGGGCGAAGGCCTGCGCCCCCCCCCCCCCCCCCCGCGCCTGTCTGTAAAATCCGTATTTTGGTGAATTAATTTCTTCTGCTGAGCACGTGGTCTGGGCGCAGGGCTGCGCCCCTCTCTGCGCATGGTTCTGAAATTTTGTCCCGTTTTCGCCAATTTAGACTGGATTTTATTTAGCTGTACAAGCACAGAATATATTCAATAGTAGCACATTCTACGACATTTTCCTTCTAAAAACAACTCTTTTATATCTAATAAACATGGTAAATTATAACCCGATCAAACTTTCCCAACTTAACCTGTGATCGTCCCGACTGGACTATTTTCAGATATATTGTGACTTCTCTCGGATAGTTGTTCAAAAATTCCTCACCACTATCATCCTTTTAGCTCAAGGTTATAGAATTGAATTCACGTGGGTCACTGGACCATCTTTTCCTCGACGCATGATTCTAACTACTGATTTTTCTTTTCTTTTCATTTTGGTCTTTTTCATGCAATATATATGTTTTTCATTTCAAGTTAACATGGCTTTCTAGATGATTCGTGTAACAGGATTTAGGTCAGCCACTCCCAGACCAGTTGGCCTTAGGGGACTTGGCATGATGGTATCCTTCAGACTTAATCTCCTGAATCAACTAGGCCACACTTGAATTGAGGCTTATATTCATGTTCGCTTCCTCTCCCTTATTGCATGAATCAATAGCGGCTATTGGAACTTTTGTTATTTATCGCTCGCTACACATGATATATCCTACTTCAAATTTGGTCCACTTCTTTGATTTTAAGTGTTTATGACTCTCTGTGTTGTATTTAAACTCATATAATTACATATTTTTTACTTGAAGCCGACCTAACTAACATCATCATATTTAAGTCGCAAGCTCAACAACAAGGAATTATAGGGCAATTCGATCGGATCATTTTAACGGCTTACTTCTCACACAACCTTTCTTAAAAGAAACACATTTATTTAATAATAATAATGCATGCGAAAATAATAACTCATCTTACTAAAGAAAAAGGAACGGAAGAACCTGACTACTGTGGTGGTGGTGGTGGTCCAAAGATGCCGGCAAAGAATTCCCCGAAAGGATTCCGATCTTCTTGCATGATTGGTGCAGGCGGGTATGTGTTCACAGGATCCACCATGCTGTCCCCTCGTGTCGTGGTTGGGATCCGACCATAAACTGGGAAGTATTGAGGTGTTCGCTCCTCAATGTTCAGCCTCTCGAAGTTCTGCCACTGATAGTTCTCATACTGTTGGTGTGGCAATCCGGCGTTATAGTTCATATGGTCTCTTTCCGCGTCAGTGTAGGCCCAGTGTTGCTAGTTTTTAAAGGCATTCTGAAATGCCGTCGCGCGCACACCAGTGTAGATCTCACCAATGCGGCCTGTTTGAGTTTCCAACTCGTGTTGGAACTCGTCCATCCTCCCAACTACATCCTCTTGGAAGCTACCCAAACGCAGGTTCATTGCGTCCAACCGTGCGATCACCTGAGACATGTCGTTGGCTCCCCCTGCTGCATGTACTCTCTCTGCCTGATGCTGGTGATAAGCTTCTACTTCTTCTACATCATACGGCTCCTGATGCGTCTTCCCCGTGTCTGAGTCAAAGATTTCAAACCCTTGATCTGTTTGGCTAGGGTTATGCTTTGTATCATGGCTGCTGTGATGGCGGCGCCAGAGACTCCCCATGGAACGGAGATGGGAGAAATAGCTGCTTGAGCCCTCAAAAACTCTGATATAACCCATCCGTGAGGAATTATCTTCCTCTCCCTTGTGTCATACATCGACCAAAGGTCATTCATTACAATCCAAGCAAAGGAGAGGCTCGACTCTCCTGTCATGAACGCGTACAGAATGGTTACCTCCTTGTGCCGAATCTTCGTCAAATCACTGTCTCTCGGAAGCACATTGTTGGTAACGATTTTGTGCAACACCTTCGCCATGGGGCTGAGATCGCGCCTGGCATATGTCGTATACCCTGCAGCGACATTATAGTCAATTCTTAAAATTTCCGCCAGCTGTGTAGTCCATTCTCCCTCCCATGTCCTATCCGTGAAAGCTAGCTGTGCATCCGTCTTGTACTCATAATTGAAAACCCGTGCCTCGTCTGCTCCAACTCCGATACCAACTCTAAAAATTTCTCTCAAGGCTTGTGCAGTCATCGGGAACTCATGTCCATTCACACGCCCTATTAGTGTAAAGTCGCCTCTAGACCGTCCTTCCTCTCTTCTCAATGTGGACATCCATTCCACAACTCGTCGTGATAAATATGCTCCCCCCCCCCAAATCCAATACTGCCTCCCATCCTAAACGATCGAAACACCTTACTACCCCGTAGTTCTCAAATTCATCTTTTTTCACTCTCTTTTCTACTAAGACCTTGCCCGAGAATTTCTTCGTCATGAATAATTGCCGTCGTATGTTGGCCGGGTGTTGTGACAGAGAAAAGTCTGGATTTTATTCTACCCTCGGTTGGGTAGAGGAACAGGCGCCTTCTCCCACACGTTGTCTTGTTCGGCGAGACATCTGCAATTACGATGACTTAAGTATGTATGTGTATATATATATATATATATATATATATATATATATATATATATATATATATATATATATATATATATATATATATAAGTATAAAATTCTCAAGTCGTTCTAATTTCACAATAAGGAATCATAACTTATAATTTGTGCAATGATCATATCATATGTAATATAAAGATGCATAACTTATTCATATCAAGCCAAACACATTGTCACATTTAACAGTTTAAGCAATTTGCACAAAATAGCAACGAACTTTTCGGAAATTGACTAACATGGCTTCTTTCTTATTTGTGACCATGATTTTACTTTATACTCTACTTTGCATCATAAAAGCACTAAGTTTATCTTGTTTAATTGGCCATGCAAAAAGTCAACCTAAAAGTCAAAATCAACCTCAAAACTCCATTAAAGCTTAGTTGTTCATAAAAGGAAAAATGACATCAAATAGCTTTGAACTTGCGACTTTGTACACATTTATGTAGTGAACTTTTTTTTGTGCACATTTGGTAGTCAAAGTTTCAAAATTGTTCCAATTTGGTAGTTGGCGTACCTTTTAACCAGTTGCTTCGGATTTCAATGCCTACGTGGACAATTGTTTAACGACGTGACTACCCGTTTTTATATTATACCCAGTTTTATCTACGTGACAACCCGTTTTTTAAAATCAATCGGATTTATAACGGGTTTTTTAAAAAACGACGTTATAAACCCAGGTGATTTCTTAATTTCATAAAGCGTTATAAACCCAGGTGATTCTAAAAAACGGGTTGCCACGTAGATAAAACCGAGTATTATATAAAAACGGGTAGCCACGTCATTAAAAAATGTCCATGTAGGCATCGAAACCAGAAACAACCGGTTAAAAGGTACGCCAACTACCAAATTGGAACAATTTTCAAACTTTGACTACCAAATGCGCACAAAAAAAAGTTCACTACATAAATGTGTACAAAGTCAAAAGTTCAAAGTTATTTGATGTCATTTTCCCTTCATAAAATGGTGGAAAGTTCATACATTGCTCTTGATGAAAATGGAGGAGGATTTAAATCTAACTTGTAGTGAATGAGTTCCTAGCTTGATTCCTTCTTCCCCAACTTGAGTTGAAAACTCAAGTGTTTTGCCAAATCTTGTTTAATGTGAAGATCTACCTTGATTTCTAGTGATTTTTGTAGGCAAAAATTGGTTTTTAGTGTGAAAATATGTGAAGAGGATGAAGAAACAGTAAGGGGGGCGCAAGGGTGCTCCTTGTAGGGTTTATAAAAAAATTTTCTATTTAAAGTGGGATAAAAACGGGCAGGCGCACCCCTGGGCGCAGGCCTGTGCCGGCGGCTGCGCTTGGGGGGCCTGTTCGTCTAAATTTTTTTTCGTTTTTTCAGTTGGTTGGGTGCATGCTTGATTCGATAATTAACATTTTTTCAATAAAAACTTATGGTTTACAAGCATTTTTCTTGAAGTATAAACACATTTATGTGTTTCCCCTTTCCCAACTTAAAAGATTTGTGGCGTCCTCGACACTAAGAGAGCTTAAAAATAGGTCAATGAAATGAGCAATATGTTGATAACAAATTCATCGCAAGTAATAGTCCTACTAGTTATGGCATGAAAATGTTACGATGTCCGAAAATCTTCGGTGCCAACATAAACACCGAAAACCCAATTGTTTATGGCCCACGGCCAATTACACAACCAAAAGTAATTGTTTAAGTATCTAGAACCATTGTTTGTTAGCGGAAATCACACGGAACAACTTTTTTCAATACTCGTCGGGGGAAGTCATGTGCGAGGTACGGGCGGAGGTGGTGTGGGAACTTCGGCGGCCGACAACCCGCTTGAGCTCATCCACCCGAGAGTGGAGGCTAGAGAGCCAGCGGGAGTGAGCTCCCACCGAAATCCCATGGACGTTGAAATCATGCTTGAGTTTGTCGACCTCCATAAGAACCGCTTTGTTCGCCGCTAGTAGTCCCTCGACAGCATCTTTGATCTCCTTAAGACGTGCCTCCAAAACATCATTCTTTGAAGGTTGTGAATGTGATGGTCCTCCCTCATCGTTATGCTCCTCAACAAGCCTAGCCTTTCCTTTCTCAAGAGTCTTTTCATACACATAAAACGATCGAGCTGCGGGGATGATGGAAACTGTACCATGAGCTGGATCCCGAATCAGAAAGGTGTCCGAAACTTGTTCAAACATTAATCCAGCCATGATATGTCTTGTGAACCACACATCATTCGGCCCTAACAAACGTGGGCTAGCTCCCTCAGAAATGACTCCCATGTTGATAAACAACTCGCTTAACATACGGTCGTAGGAGATTTCCATCTGTGTTTTCGACAAAGTAGCTTCCCATATGGTTTGCATCATTATGTATGCTAGGGAGATAGCTGGTTTACCAATGATGAGTGCGTGAATTAGTATCACATCTCTTGTACGGACGGCGGTGGTATTTGAAGATCGGGGTAAGATGTTGAAAACAATAATTTTCCAAAGCACCTTCGCCCATGGCCGTAGATCACCTCGGTAGTACTTAGAGTAAACCCGTGCCTGCTCAATAGTGAGGTTGAACACCTTAGTCGATTTCTTAGCCCACCCCTCAGAATGTCGTAAGACACTACTTGACAAATCTTGTTCGGTCCAGAATTCTCTTGCTACAGGTATTTCAGTATCGAAGTCAAAATAGTCACATAGCTCCGACCTCGAAACTATCATTTCCTTCCCATCAATGCGCCCCCGGAGATCAAAATCATGCTCCAAATCACCCTCCCTACGAATGAGAGATCTCATCCACTCACGAATCTCATTCTCATGAACATAGGGTGTCTCAATTCTCAATGCACCCGACCATCCTATTCGGTCAAAACTTTCTATAATTCCGAAGTTCTTAAAATCAGATTCTTTCAATGTTTTCTCGATGTAGAAGTGGGTGGGTGGTTCTGAGACCGGTGGTGATGGTGGAGGTGAATGGTATTCTATGTTAATCGAAATGGGCATGTGGACGCGCATACGTGGAGTGCGGGTTATGCGGCGACGAGAACTTCCTGAAAATTGTTATGCCATCTATATATAGCAAAAACGGATTTTAGCACGTGTAAATTCACATGATGGCACATAATTATGCAAATCTCGATGGATTCCGAAGAAACCGGTGAGATACTCATAACCGAAATGTCAAGTGTGAAGGAATCCGCAGAGAGTAATGTATAACAACAACGGAATGAACATTCTCCTTGGATTTGTCTTATATGCATGAAAAAAATGAGGGGTACGTAGCATGGCAAGATTTATGTCGTGAATTGCATGATTATGAGCGACAAATATAACGATTGGAAGCACGAATCATGGAATTGTGGTGTGATGAGATGTTATACTAATTTTAGCATAGAGTTTGTGCACCTAATCTGGAAAACATCACTAATATGGAAATCATAAACACATCACAGTGAGAAATTCCTCAAAATCTATATTTAGAAATTAAAGATAAAATCATGAAGCGCTAATTTTATAGGAATTTCCACGCAAATAATGACATAGCAAGCATCTAAAACATGTTCAACTTCAAGATTTTGGAATTAGGGCAGAAACTTATTTTAAAATAAAGTAGCATTTCTTGCTTGGAGAGAAGAACAATGGAGGAATAGTTGACTTACATTGATGAATATAAGCAAAGAGATGAGAAATTTGGACAAGACTTCCTGTTCGTTGAAGATTGGAAAGCAAAAATGAGGCAAAAATTCAGAGTTTTGGAGAGAAAATGAGAGAAATGAAGTGAAAAAGGGTTAAAAACCGTAGGTGTTCATCAGGGCGCAGGCGCAGGCGCACCCCTGCGCCCTCCGGTGCGCTTGGGGCGCAGGCCTGCGCTGGCCGGTGCGCTGCTCTGCTTCCAGGTGATTTTTGTGTGTGCTGTTTGTAGTGTTTGGTCCCCCCAAAAGCCAACTAATTTACGTACAATGCACTGATTTCCGTCCTTGATTTTTCCATGTTTTCGTCATTCTTCGACTTTGGATTTGCATCCGCTTGATGGATAGTTTTTCCCCAACTTAGTCGGATACGACATGTAGCAGTCTATTGTAGGATGAAACATTATTTAGCTAAGTGTTTTACGGGAGTGACTAACTAAGGCATATTAAAGTATACTCTAATATCTAAAAGTAAAAACACACTTTCGTGGTGAAAACGATTGCACTTAGCACGTGCAACAAGCCTTTAAACCCCTCGGTAGCCCCAGTGGACGAGTTATAGTCTTGTGAGGGATTCTGTGGAACACACCCACAAAGTTTACTGGATTGCCTTCTAGAAAGCGCTAAGTTTAATGTCTTCAGCCAGACATTTAGGAACCCTTAATGATTTAAGTGATATCTTCCAAGACCATTGTCTCAGATGATATAATTTCGTTATCGGCCCATTGTACAAATAATTTTAATCGATGTCCGTTCACTTTAAACGGTTCACCGCCTTTTTGATCTATTATTTCTACTGCACCGTGAGGATATACGTTCGTAACTGTGTAAGGACCTGACCACTTACTTTTTAATTTACCTGGGAAGAGCCGCAGGCGTGCGTTGAATAGCCAAACTTTGTCACCTTTATTAAACACCTTTCTTTTAATTAGTCGATCGTGGAAAGCTTTTGTCTTTTCTTTATATATTTTAGCACTTTCATAAGCTTCCTTACGTATTTCTTCTAATTCGTTTAATTGGTGTTTTCGATTTATACCGGCGGCTGTGAAATTAAGGTTTGCATTTTTAATTGCCCATAAGGCTCGATGTTCTAGCTCAACCGGAAGATGACATAATTTCCCATATACTAACTTATAGGGAGACATGCCAATAAGAGTTTTAAACGCCGTACGATATGCCCAAAGTGCGTCATCTAATCATGTTGACCAATCTTTCCTATCGGTTCGTACTATTTTCTCTAATATGCGCTTGACTTCCCTATTAGACACTTCTACTTGTCCACTAGTTTGTGGGTGGTATGGGGTTGCAATCTTATGGGTGACTCCGTAATGCTTAAGTAGTTTGCTAAAATACATATTTTTGAAATGAGAACCCCCACCACTAATTATAGCTCTAGGAATTCCGTGATGAGAAAATATATTTCTTTTAACAAATTGGCATACTACTTTCTGGTCATTAGTCCTTGTGGCTTCGGCTTCTACCCACTTAGAGACGTAATCAACTGCCACTAGGATATACTCGAAACCGTACTTAGGGAAGGGTCCCATGAAGTCTATGCCCCAAACATCAAAAATCTCTACTATAAGAATTGGTGTCATAGGCATTTGGTCTCGTTTTGAAATACCTCCTATTTGTTGGCATCGTAAGCATGACTTGACAAACTCATATGAGTCCTTAAAGATAGTCGGCCAAAAGAATCCACTTTGTAAGATTCGATGGCCTGTCTTTTTAGCACTAAAGTGACCTCCACATGCATACAAATGGCAGTGATTTAAGATGTCATAGTGCTCATTGTCTGGCACACATCGCCGGATAATCTGATCTACTCCTATTTGAATAAATCCGGCTCCTCCCAAATGTATTGTTTAGTTTGGGAAAAGAAATACTTTCTTTGATGTGAATTCCAGTGGCCTGGGATTTTCCCTGTGACAAAGTAGTTCACTAAATTAGCAAACCAAGGCACTTTTGCGGTAAACAGTAATTGTTCATCTGGGAAGTTATCCCGAATGGAATCCAGCATATCAGTGGTGATTGCTGGCAATCTCGATAGATGGTCTGCTACTAAATTTTCTGAGCCCTTTTTATCTCGAAATGCTAAATCAAACTCTTGTAATAACAGTATCCAACGAATTAGCCGTGGTTTAGCATCCTTCTTAGCCAAGAGGTGTCGTAAGGCACTGTGATCAGAATACACAATTACCTTAGCTCCCCAGACATAAGATCTAAACTTATCTAGCGCATACACCACTGCAAGCAATTCTTTTTCAGTTGTTGTGTAATTAATTTGAGCTTCGGAGAATGTTTTGCTTGCATAGTATATTACCACAGGCTTTTTGTCCACTCTTTGGCCAAGAACGGCACCTACTGCGTGATCACTTGCGTCGCACATGATCTCAAAGGGCTGAGACCAATCAGGTGATTGCAGATTTGGTGCTTCCGTGAGCTTTACTTTTAATGTATCAAACGCCTCTATACATCCTTTATCAAAGTTGAAAGGTGCGTCCTTAAGGAGAAGGTTACATAAACGTTTGGTTATGGCACTAAAGTCTTTAATAAACCTCCTATAGAAACCTGCATGTCCTAGGAAAGAACGAATTCCCTTAATATTAGTAGGCGGTGGTAACGAGGAAATTATTTGTATTTTAGCTCGATCAACCTCCATTCCCCTTTCAGAAACTATATGTCCTAGGACTACTCCCTATTTAACCATGAAATGACTCTTCTCCCAGCTTAATACCAACTTGGTTTCTGTACACCGCTTGAGAACTTTTTCTAAATGAGAGAGACACCCTTCGAATGACTTATCAAATATAGAAAAGTCGTCCATGAATATTTCAAGAGACCCTCCGACCATGTCTGAAAATATAGCCATCATACATCGCTGGAATGTGGCCGGAGCGTTACATAATCCAAATGGCATTCTTCGGTAGGCGAATGTGCCATACAGACATGTAAAGGTCGTCTTACCTTGGTCTTCTGGGTGTATCGGGATTTGGTTATACCCTGAATAGCCATCTAAGAAGCAATAGAATTTTTGCCCTGCTAACTTCTCTACTATTTGGTCGATGAATGGGAAAGGGAAATGGTCCTTAGAGGTTGCGGCATTTAGCTTTCTGTAGTCAATACATACTCTCCACCCCGTTACAGGGCGAGTTGCAATATTTTCTCCTTCGGGAGTATCGACAACAGTGATTCCAGATTTCTTTGGAACCGTCTGTGTGGGACTAACCCATTGGCTATTTGATATAGGATAAATAATTCCAGCATCTAGCCATTTTAGTACTTCCTTCTTCACTACCTCTCTAATGTTGGGATTTAGCCTTCTCTGAGCATCTCTACTTGGCTTAGCTGTTGGATCAGTTATAATCCTATGCATACACAGTGTTGGGCTAATCCCTTTCAAGTCTGCTATGGTCCAGCCTACCGCTTCCTTATATCTCGATAGAACTTCTAATAAAGCCTTTCCTTATGCAGCAGTAAGATCTGTTGCGATGATTACGGGAAATGTACTCTCAGGGCCAAGAAAAGCATAATTGAGCTGAGATGAAAGTGGTTTCAACTCTAATTTGGGTGGTTGCTCTAAAGATGGTTTTGCTGATGGTGGAAGATCGGTAGGAAGTTTCTCGATCTTATGTGTCCATGGTGGTTGAGTAGAATCCACTAACTGAACACGCTCAAGTTCGAACTCCTTACCTTCAGGCATATTATCCAACTTATGCTCATTATAATACAGAAGTAGCTCCACCGGATCTTTACATGTTATTGTTGATAATTGTTGTTGTATTAAATCATCAAGTAGGTCGATCATGTAGCACTCTGAATCCAATGGTGCATTAGGTACATTATTAAAGACATTAAGTTGGAGTTTGCGGTTTCCGAATGCTATGTCTAAGGCACCTGTCCTGCAATTGATCTAAGCGTTTATTGTGGCTAAGAAGGGACGTCCTAATATGATTGTCGGTTGGCTTTCTTTGTAAGCATTGTCCGAGTCCAACACTAAGAAATCTACTGGATAATAGAAGTCTTTGACCTTAACAATTACATCAGATAACATCCCCCGTGGTACTTTGGTGGACCTATCTGCTAATTGTAGGATGACATCTGTTGTCTGTAGGGTGCCTAGGTCATGTTGGTCAAATAAATTACCAGGTAAGATGTTTACACTTGCCCCTAAGTCTAGAAGTGCCTTTTTAATTTGAATATCGCCGATAGTTACCGGGATCAAGGCTGATCCTGGATCTTTTAGTTTAGGCGGTAGTGAGCTAGTGATAACTGCACTGAGTTGTTCGGTGAGGTTGATTTGCTTTGGAGGAGATATTTTAAATTTACGCTTTTGTGTACAAAGGTCTTTTAAGAACTTAGCATAAGAAGGGACTTGCTATATGGCTTTAATTAAGGGAATGTTAATTTTAACTTGATTAAAAATATCCCATAATTCTTCATTTTTAGGTCCTTTCTTACCATAAGAAAATGATGCCGGATTTTCTAAGGCCGTTGGGTAAGGAGCAATTTCAGTATTGGAACTGCCTTCCCCAACTTTAGTCTCTACTGGTTTCTTGGCTTCTACTTCCTTAAAGGTTACTTTCTTAATCTTTGTTTCTACCTTTGACTCCGATTTAGGTGGTTCTTCTTCATAGGCAATTTCTACCTCATCGTCTGTCTCACTTTCCTTAGGCATTTCTATCTTATTATCTACTTCATTTCCACTCCTAAGGGTAGTGACTTTGTTAACTTCATTCACTTCGTTGACTTCATATTTCTTTTCCTTTCCATGGTGGTGCGATGGATTAACCGTGGTGTTACTTGGAAGCTTCCCTTTTTCTCGCTTAGTTAGGGACTCCGCAATTTGTCCCATTTGCCTTCCAAGCATCTCCATAGTTTTTGCTTGAACCATGGTCTGTTGTTTCATGAATTCCATAAATTCAGAAAACTCTTTCGAGTTCCCTGACACTGGTCGTGACTCATGTTCTTCTTTAGGGTCTTGGCGTTTATAGTACCGATCATCCTTCGTAGCTGAGGTCGATCCATATTGAAAATCTCGGTTTTGTTGACGAGGCTGCTCATATCTTGGCTTCGGGGGAGCATCATTGTCTTGATTATCCCTCCAACTAAAGTTCGGGTGTTTTCTCCATCCCGGATTGTAGGTTTCCGAGTATGGGTTCTCCCGTTCTCTTCATTGTCGAAAGCCAAAAGCTTCATTCACATACTCTTCGTGGGCGAAGGTATGTGGGCAATCCTCGGTTGGATGAGAAGGGTCTCCACAAGTGACGCAGCAGACCTGTGCCACTGTAGTCTTTCCCATTCCCTTCATCAACAAGTCCATCTTTTTGCTTAGTTAAGAGATATCGGATTAACTTCCTTTTTCCATGCATTGTCTATGCCCATAACTTGGACACCAACACTACTATCCGAACCCGCTTGGACTTTTAAACATTTGCTTAACTGGGTTAATAGTTCCCAGGCTTCGTCATCTTCCTTAGCTAAAAAGGTTCCGCCGGAAGCGGCGGTGATCATATTCCTACTTTCTTGACTAACCCCATCGAATAAGATTTTAATTAGCATCCATTTAGGAATTTCATGGTGAGGGCATGTTCTTAGTAATTCATTTAACCTATTAAAGGCTTCATGGAATTGTTCCCCAATTTTCTGTTTGAATCCAGTTATTTCTTTACGTTTTTCTATAGTTTTGCTAATTGGGGTAGTATTCAGTTAGGAACTCTTTTTTCATTTCGTCCCAGTTAGTTATACTATCACTGGGAAGTGACACAAACCAGTTTTTAGCCCTTTCCTTCAAGGAGAAAGGAAACAGCCTATGTTTGAGTGCGTCTACGGTCATTCCCCTAACGTGATTGGCCTTACATATGGCGGTAAATTCGGCTAAGTGCTCATACGGTTCTTCGCTTGGTGCTCCGCGAAAAACGGGTAAGATGCTAAATAGCTGTGGCCTAATTTCAGGTTCATTCTCATTGATTGGGTAGAGAATGGGTGATGGATCAGGGATATCACCCGGCCTATAATGGGATTCTACGGTTCTACGGTCTCCCATTCGTCTTTGATTTTGTTGGACGTCGACAAGAACGTTATCGACGTTCTCGTCTTCCGAATTAATTACTTCTTCTTCCACGTTTACTTTAGGAGCAATATTTTTAATTTTGTTTGCTTGAGTTGTGGCTCGACTATTAGATCTAGCAGTTTTTTCGATTTCTGGGTCAAACTTCAAGGGTGAAATCCTACCAGAATAACGCGTGTGCATAAACCTATGACGACTAGATGAAGAATTAGAATTAGAAACTTTCTTTTTGGTGATAATCGATGCTTGCGCCACGATTCCCTTTTTCTTAATAAAACTAAGGCAATAATTAAAGCTTAAACTAATTAACTAGAATAATAGCAAATAAATAAATTAATTAAAATTAACTAAACAAATTAAAGCAAATAAGCAAATAATTTGAAATTAACTAAATTAACTAAATTAATCTAGAAAATTAAGTAACTAAACTAAGCTAATTACTAAAATATGTGATTTAAGCGCAACCGCTCCCCGGCAACGGCGCCAAAATTTGATGCGAGTGTCGTTAACCCGTCAAAAATAACCACTTAATACCTTAGAAGCTAGGGTAAGTAGGGATCGTATCCACAGAGAGCGAGAGGTTAAATGCACGTATTCGAGCGACTAGCGTTTGTAAAATAGTTTGGAAAGATTGATTGGTTGAAAAAGATGATTACTTGATTTATAAAATTAACTACTTACGAGATTTGTAAAAAGAAAACTTAATGAATTAGTTTGATTAAATATAATACGAAGATAACCATTCCCAGATTCCACACTTAGCTTTGTATTTAATTTATAAACGATGTGAAGATTACATAGACATAACCTTTTTATAATTATTATTAGAATCGTTACGTGATCTTGGGCGTAGCGCGTGACACGTTTGATTACTCGTCTTAATTAAATAAATAACTCGGCACGAATAATAAAATATCAACGAACTATCTTGCGAAACGCAACTAAACAAATAAAAATCATTCGTTCACAATCAAAACATAAATAATAAAATCATGCAAACATAATCGTTCATAAAATTAAAAACTTGGCGTTGTGCTTCCTCCGAGAATGAATATTGTGAGATTAGCCGGACATCCTTTGCGTAATGCTCAAGAGTTGTGCGTCCATCTTCACAGCAATGTCGTAGCTTGACTCGTGCTTGCTTCGTACTTGTATTCGCTCAAACGGGGTCCTTTTCCTAAGCTTTCTTCTCCAAAAAAGGATCTTTTTTTTTTTAATCTCTGACATTGTATTTATAGGAAAACCTGGAAAACCCTAAAAATGGCTGGGAAAATATTTTCATGGGCTTGGCGCAGCCGTATGCGCAAGCCTGCGCCCCCCCCCCCCCCCCCCCCCCCCGCGCCTGTCTGTAAAATCCGTATTTTGGTGAATTAATTTCTTCTGCTGAGCACGTGGTCTGGGCGCAAGGTTGCACCCCTCTCTACGTCTGGCTCTGAAATTTTGTCCTTTTTTCGCCAATTTAGACTGGATTTTATTTACCTATACAAGCACAGAATATATTCAATAGTAGCACATTCTACGACGTTTTCCTTCTAAAAACAACTCTTTTATATCTAATAAACACGATAAATTATAACCCGATCACAATTGTCTTCCTTGTTTCAATATCAATAATATCCAAATGATATATCGATATAAATGTGTTATATCTCCGTGATTATTGAAACAGAAATCTTTTGAGAGATAACTGAGTGGTTGGTGGGGTAAAGTGCATGTGTCACTGGGTGCATGACATCTTTTTCAATATCAAGTCGCCTATACCTGGTTTACCCAGCCAACACAATGTAGGTAGGATTTTCTTTTCTTTAAATCCTTTCGCAACTCTCAGCTCTCAGCATTTTTCAACTAAGCTCCCTCAGGCTCACTTTTGAGAAATACAAGATAATCAGCGTCATAGTGAAAGCATGATCTGATGCACCTCCATCTCCTTTCAAAATACCCCTCTCATTTACATTTTACCTCTGCTCTACCCTGTCAGTATTATGTGATAACTGACACTTCTCAACTAATAAACCTAAAGAACCCTCACCAACACAAACTATAGATGGTTTGCTCCTTGGGTAGGTCTTCCGGTTCTTGTTAGACCATAGAAGCAATATTTATGCCTATCACACAGTTAGGTGCATAATCGGGGTCAGCAGAGATAAGTTTAGCTTTGAAGCTCATGAGATATCACGAAATTCAGCTCATAGGATATTCAAAATAAATTTTGGGAATGATAATTTGAGAGATATCGGAATAAAATGGAAAATCTGACATATGATATGAGATTAATTAGATTCTCATGAAAGAATTAGCACATGGGAGAATATGGAAGAATTCTATAAATAGGAGAATATCAAAGAGAATCTCAGAATCAATGAGATTTTGAAAACCAAAGAGATTAGACCAATTAATCTCAAAGATAGATTCAGAGAATAAGATGAAAAAATTTTCTTTTCAGCTGAAATATCTTTTTATGTGTGTATCAAATATTTTCGTGAAAAGTCACACACAGTTTTTATATAAAAATGTCATCGTCAAAGAATGTCTGAAATTCCCCCTCGAAATAAGCACACACAGTTAGTCAACTCACAGAAATTAAATCAGGAGCAAAAAATTATGAAAATAAAACTCCCTCTAATTCAATGCAGCTTCAGAGTTGAATTCAGGGCAGGAATTCCAGAAAGATTTGTCTTTCAGACTCGGGTTCTAATATGAAGTGATTAGAAACCATTTGTCACGGAAGCTCGGGATTCAGTCTGAAGTAACTGAAAGCCTTTAGCTCAGGTTCTATATGGATAAGTTCGGAAACCATTTGAACTGAAGCCCGGGTTCTACTCTGATGTGAGTAGAAACCTTCTTGAGTCGAAACACGGGTCTTGATATGATGTAATCAAGAGCCTATTGAAATGAAGAACGGGTCCTTATCTGAAATGATAAGAAACATGGCTTTGATACCAATTGTGAATCCTACTTATCAATCAAAAATTAATTCAAATAACAAATAACAAGATCAAGAACAACTAACCAAATGATTGTATTAATCACAAAATTGATTACAGAGATGAAATGTTGAACACGTACTCATTCAGCTCCCCTGCAAACTTGATTTCCCTATTCGGCGGAGTCACGTTTATATTTCGCATGCCCCTTTCAACACCTATTTGGAGATCTTGAACTGACATAAGAACAAGCTTTATATGCATGAAGTGAAACAAAGTCTTCAGAGCAAATCTACAATGCTCATTCCTTTTGTTTCTGCATAATTCGTCAAACAAATCTTCAATATCCACTAAGTTCATCCAAAATATATCAGCTTCAGTGAATATGTATGTATTCCCATATGATCTTGTAACCGTGAAGGTAGGATAAAAGAACTTAACGAATCTATCCTTTTCAATCTTTATCAGATCAACTATTGGAAACTCACTTCTAACTTTTTCTGCACTTTGTGCCTTATTCTGAAGAAAACTTGCATAATTCACCAGATTAGGTCTATTCGGCTCCAACACTCTAAGTAACTTCAGAAATGTGCACGGTGCTTGCTTTTTGCAAAAAAGCTTTTTCTCAAGATAGTCTTCTAGATATGGAAATTTATTTATTTTTCTGGTATATTCAGCAGATTTCTTCAATGTAAGTTCCAAACCCTTTTTCCTTTTCTTTTTAACTTCCTATTCATTCAAAATGCACAACATATCATCAATTTCCTTCTGAACTATCTTCTGTGCTTTGAATCTCAGTTGATGTTGTCTTTGCGACTCGTCTGCTAATACATATTCATTAAAAAATCTCACCATAAACACAAACTCATTTACTTGTTTCACAACAGGAAGAATAAATCTTTCAACTGGGAATGGCTCCAACTCTTCTTCTTTTACTTGTACCGTAACCTCAGGCTTTTAAACCGTTGGTATAGGTATATCATCTTTTAAAGTTTCTTGAACTAACACTTCTTCTTCTTCTTCCATTCTGTCAGCTCTCACAGCAACATCTGTTAACTCTATGACATCATCATCATCATCATCTGATTCTTCTATCTCTACAACCTTCTCAACAACATCCTCAATCATTGATACTTGCTCTTGTTCATCATCATCAGAATCTTCATATTCATCAAATTTGTAAAACTCTGACTGAATGCTCAATGGAACATGAACATCTTCATAAAGAATCAATTCATGACCTTCTTGAACATCAGCAGGTTGTTTTGAACTTCCCGCTTCACCTCTCTCTTGTCCTTCCATCTCTTTCTCTGGATAAGTGATCATTAAAAGACCCGGTGTTGGCTCATCAAGCTTCCTCCTCTTCTCCCCCTCATGAGGAGTATCATCGGAGTCATCATCATGCTCATCATGTTTTCTTTTAGACGCAGAAGCTTGAGCCTTGCATGTTTGTTCAAAAGCTGCTACACGTTCTGATAATTTTCCCAAAGCTGTTATCACTGTACTCTCCAACCCTATCATCCTCTCTCTCATTTCATCAAATTTTTCAAAAACTAAGTCTCTTATATAGCTTGATTCGGATCTGGTTGCTTCACTGACTCTTCTGCTACAGATTTTCCCTTTAGAAACTTATGAATATTTGTCATTTGAGCCATAACCTCTGATAATTGAGCAGAGACATGATTGTTCACACCAGCAACAGCAGCATTCAATGCTTGAGATGAAGTAGTTTCAGTCACAAATGGGGACAGATTAACTACTGGGTCACTTAGACTTCCAGTTGACACAACAGTGGAACTTATAAAAAGAACCTCTATGTGGCCAGTACTCAGAGATGTCATAGTTGTGGCTCTGACTGGACTTCTAACCTCTTCAAGTGATGAAACAACAAATTCTTCCATTACTGAGGTTGTTCCGGCAGTGACACTGAGTTCAACTGCACTTACTTCAACGAATGAAGCAGATGCAATTGTCCTAGTGCGTGTCGGTTCTAGACTTTGTGAAAGAAAAGAAGTCGTACACTCGGGCAGATGTGTACTAATTTCAATATCCATCAAATCCAAAGGATTATCGGATAGCATATGAGCTTGATCCCGGTGTTCAAATGAAACAGTCTCCTATTAAGAGGAGACTGAGTGGATGGGGGGTGTGCAATCGTCAGTGGGATACTGACTTCTTCAATGCTAACTCCCTGTTGGGAGCTAACAGCATATATGGCTCTTTCCCGGGTTTCTTGGCTTTGGACATCCCTCACACTCTGCTGAGCTATATTTATAATATCAATTAATGCAGCTCCTCCCTCATCATGATCTGGACCACCATCATCATCATCATCCTCACCTTCCGCAGCTCCCTCATTAATATTTGACAATGTACGTTCTGAATTAGAGCTACTGTCATCTCCCTCACCACCCCTTACTTCAACCTCTGCTTCCTCAGACACTCTAAGGCTTCCCTGAACTTCAGCCCCTTGCTGAAGTTCCTCCTGTCCTACAACTCCTTGGTTTAGAGAACCCGGTTCTTGGGTCTCTATGGGAGCGTTATCTATTCTCTAAAGCCTCACATTTTCACTCTCCTGATCTGCATATTTTAACAAAGCTTCAGGAATAGGCATGATGTTGGCATTTGGAGAATATGGTACTTCATGTAAGCTCATCATTACATAATCAGGACATCTTTGAGAGCTGGATCTTTTCGGTATGTTTTCATTTGCCCTGAGAATGCCTCTTATAAGATTTGAATAAAACATTGCAAAGGAACAAACTTCCTTGATCTATTTGTTGTCTTAGCCATCACAACTTCTTTGAGGTCCTCCCATATGCACTGTGCATAATCATAGTGCTTGTTGAAAGCTATGCCGTGGAAGATCCTGAGACAGTGTATACTGCATCTGTCTATGCTTGTGTGTTTAGACATCATGCACCGATTAATGATTCTGAATAGAGTGTACCATTCACCATTCAATCCGTTGTGATGAATCTTTGAACTTTTAGGAAGTGGCTTTGAATATCCCAAACAGATTAGATCATGGACCAACTCCTCATCTGATTGGAAAATCCTCAAAGTCGGATAATTCTGGAAAGTTTATTGTATCTATTCTACGGGGTAGAAATAGATTGTGCCTGAGTCTGGCTAGAGTGATTTTAGTTTTAAATAGATCGATGGTAACCTTGAAATGATGGTTACCATCTGCAGGAACAAACTTCATGGTATGCCAGAATTGTTGAAGATATACTTAAGGAATGAATGGTTTATATTGAAGAAGATATCCCAAAGGATGACCTTAGAGAATATCTACGATGATTGGGTGGCTAACTTTGATGACTTTAGTGTCAAGACGATGGTTATTATCTCTGAACGGTAAGCAGTATCTGGGTTTGACTAACTGGTTATCAGGAATAAGGGTAGATGGTGAAGGTCTAGTGACAGATGCGGAACGAACTGGTTTGGATACAAGAGTGTGGTAAGACGAAGAATTGGAGTCAGAGGAGTTTGAAGGTTGGGATTGAGCTTGAGAAGCCATTTGTAACCTGTGTAAAATAATAAGCATGTTAGATTCAACAGATAAACAAATGAAATCCTGCAAAATAGAAAAATAAAACATTTTGCCAAAAATTATAAAAAAATGTGCTTTTCTGTTTAAAGCATCGGGATTCCAGACAATAATATGAAAATATTATTGGTAGGATTCCAAAGTCAATCTTTCAGAGACCAATGTTAGAAAAACACATATTTAAACAATTTCTTGAAAAATGTAACATTTTTCTTAAAAATGTAAAATCCCAACACTAAGAAATTTTTCAAAAAAAATGAGTATAAATCTCGAATGACTCTTAAAACTCCTCAAATGACTCGTAATCAAACTCGAATGATGTGGAATGATTCTCGAATGAGCCTATGTACAAACTCGAAAGGCATAGAAGATTTCTCGAATATGTCTAAGTACAAACTCGAATGAAGTATAAAATTTCTCGAATAACAAACAACTCAACTCGAATGAATCTGAGTCCTTTCTCGAATGAAGAACTTATCGAGAATTAATTTGAAAAATTTTCAAGTCATGGACTCAAGGCAACTCGAACACCAAATGAAGTTCCTCGAACTAAGGATAAACACAACTCGAATGATATACGAGTGGACTCGAATGAAAATTAATTCTAAGGACTGGAATGAGTTCAACTCGAATGTGTCGTGAATGAACTTGATTAAAATATGAGACCAACTCGAATAACATTTGAAGTTTCTCGAATGACTAAGTGATCAACTCGACTTAAACAACACATTTCTCGGGTAATGTATCATTCAACTCGAATGAAACTGAATGATTACTCGATTATGCCTTTATTCGAGAAAAATGAGTTTGAAAATATTTTGAAGTCCCCACACATTGATTTTCAAAATTTTAATTCTAGGGACTGTTTTACTGATTAAAATCATAAACCCCACTCGAAAAGTGATTTCAAATAAGTTTTGTTTACTGAACTTTGTTCAGAAACAACAACATCTTGGTTAAAAATCCAATTTTCAGTAAGACATGAACTCGAAACAATTTGAACCAAAAATTCAAATTTCTGCCAGTATCTTGAAATTGAACCTTGAAACTTGAGATTCAAGTTCAAAACTATAATCCGCAAACAAACATACTATTAATTTCATATTATCACCTCCAAAAATTCAAAAACCATGAACACAAACACACACAAAAAAAATACACGAACAGATATGAATAAGAACAATATTAGTCTAAAAAATAAAACCTATATCAAATAAAATACATGAAACTAAGTAAGAGACTCACAATTAATAACTGAAGGTGTGAAAGGACTGAAATCTTGTTTGGCTTCTTGAGTTTACTTCGTGAGGAAGAAAGGTGTTTTGAAGAAAGTGAACAGTGTCGAAAAGTTTGAAATGAAATTTGAATTTCAACTATATAGTTGAAATTTACAAACTTCCAATTAACCCGGCTCACTTTCTTCAAGTAATTGGATTTATTTCAAGCCCATTTCACAAAAATATTACCTTTCAAAAAAAAATTAAAACAAAACAAAATTTAAAAAAAAATTATAACACTAAAAAAAATTTAACTACAAACAAAAAAAAACTAAAGTAAAAAAAATGGAAAATAAAAATCACAAAACACAAAAAAATATTTCTAATAAAAAAAATTTTAAAAACATATAATGCTCCCCCTTGATGTTTGAAATTCAGCTCCCCCTCAGATGTATATATTATTTTTCATGTCTGCTCCCCCTACACAACACCAGATAAAATTTATCAAAATTTCTCAAAGCCGGATAAAATCATTTTTATGCTCCCCCTGCACATGACATTCCAGATCAATTAAATTCTGAAAAATTTAAACTTTTAAAATTCATTAATTTAACATCAAATTAAGATCAAAAAATAAAAAATGTAAATTTAAAATTATAAATTGTAACTTCTGAATTTTTAAATCTAATGATTCAACATACCAACTTGTATACCAAAAAATTAAATCGTTTCTCATCTAATGCTTTGGTAAACAAGTCAGCTAATTGATATTCAGTAGGAACAAAATATAATTCTATATTACCATTTTCAACATGATCCTTAATAAACTGATACCGAATGTCGATGTGTTTGGTTTTTGAGTGTTGCACTGGATTAGATGCTATAGCAATTGCGCTCTGAGAATCACAATATATCGGAATCTTCTGTGGTGTAAACCTGTAGTCTCGCAGTTGGCTCTTCATCCACAACACCTGAGAACAGCATGATGATACAGCAACATATTCTGCTTCAGCTGTAGACAAAGAACATAGTGTTGTTTCTTGGATGACCAGCAGACGGATTTGTCACCTAAGAATTAAACTGCACCTGATGTACTTTTTCTGTCCATCTTATCACCTGCGTGATCAGCATCAGAAAAAGCAGTTAAATGGAATGAAGATTCTCGGGGATACCACAAACCAAGATTTGGTGTTCCCTTTAGATATTTTAAGATCCTTTTAGCAGCAACTAAATGTGATTCGTTTGGATTTGCCTGATATCTAGCACAAACACATGTAGCAAACATAATATCAGGTCTACTTGCAGTTAAATACATTAATGACCCAATTATTCCTCGATAATGAGTTACATCTACAGGTTTCCCTGAAATGTCCTCATCTAGTTTGGATTTTGAATCCGGAGCCAGGGGAGTTTTCATAGGAGTACTGTTGACCATGTTAAATTTCTTTAACATGTCTTGAATATATTTGGACTGATTGATAAAAATTCCATCAGTCAGTTGTTTAACTTGTAAACCTAAGAAAAAATTTATTTCTCCCATCATGCTCATTTCAAATTTCTGGGACATTAAGAAAGCGAATTTATTGCAAAATTCAAATTTTAGACTCAAATATTATATCGTCTACATATATTTGAATTACTATAATATCTGGCCCCTGACACTTTATAAACAGGGTAGTATCCACTGCACCTTTGTTAAATCCACATTTCAACATTTATGTTGAAAGTGCATCATACCAAGCACGCAGTGCTTGTTTAAGGTCATACAGGGATTTATATAAAATATATACTTGATCAGGCTTTGAAGGATCAGTGAACCCTTCGGTCTGATATGTATAAACTTCATCAGTTAGTTCCTCGTTTAAAAACGAAGTTTTTACATCCATTTAGTAAACTGTGAAGTTTTTATGAGCAGCGATTGCTAGAAACATCCAAATTGCTTCTATTCTTGCAACTGGAGCGAATGTCTCATCATAATCGATCCCTTCTTTTTGACTGTATCCTTTGGCAACGAGGCGAGCTTTGTTACGAATGATGACACCATGTTCATCCTTCTAATTCTTGAAAATCCACTTCGTGCCAATGATTGATTTATCTTTAGGTCGCTCTACCAATCTCCAGACTTTCAACCTTTCGAACTGATTCAGTTCTTCTTGCATTGCCACAATCCAATCAGCATCCAGAAGAGCTTCTTTCACATTCTTTGGCTCAATTTTGCTGAAAAAGTTAGAAAATAAGCACTCGTTTATTGTTGCTCTTCTGGTTTGGACTGATGCAGAAGGATCACCAATGATATTTTCAGTTAGGTGAATTCTTTTCCACTTAAAGGTATGTGGATACGGTTGAATGTGGTCTTGATTGGGATTTAAGTCTAAGTAGGGAAGTCGGGGGTTAGCTTCGGATGTAGATGGTAAATTATCTAAGATAGGGGTTTCTGAGTGTTCAGATGGTAAGGGGGTTTCAAAAGATTTTGGAGGTTGAATGGGTTGTACACTATCAGTAGGTAAGTGCACATCTGTCGTTGAAGCTTCTCCAGTTTCTTCTGAAATTGGTTGATGAGAATGATCCAAGACTACGACGGGATCTTCAGTAATCCAGTCAGGCACCAAATTTAAAACATTAGTTTTGGGCTTTTCTTCATAGAAATTCTCGAACAATTTATTTAAATCCGAATTATCTGCACTATGTTCAGTTGACTTCATAGTAGTCGGCTTGTTATGGTCGGGTCATGAACTGGTATGTTCAGAAGCCATTACTACGCCTTCATCAAATTTACATTCACGCTTTCATTGACTGTCTTGGTCCGCTTGTTGTAGACCCGGAAAGCCACCGATTCCTTCGAATACCCAATGAAGATACCTTCATCAGCTTTTTGATAAAATTTTCCCAGATTGTCTTTGTTGATTAATATGAAGCACCTGCATCCAAAGACATGGAAAAATTTAACATTAGGTACCCGTTTGTTTATTAATTCGTACGGAGTCTTTCCGAATCGTTTATTGATTGTTGATCAATCCTGCGTGAAACAAGCTGTTGCAACGACTTCAACCCATAGGAATAATGGAAGGTTGGAATACGTCAGCATCGTTCTTGCAGATTCCACTAGTGTCCGATTTCATCGTTCAACGACACCATTCTGTTGTGGAGTACGAGCGGCTGAGAATTGATGTGTTATCCCCACAGAATTCAAAAACGATTCGAGACATTGTTCTTAAATTCTATCCCGTTATCTGATCTGATGGTTTGAACTGAAAGCTGCAACTTTACTTGAATTCTTCGAATGAAGTCTATTATGATCTTGGTAGCATCAGTTTAGAACGCAGGAAGAAAACCCATGTGTATCTGGAGTAGTCATCGACTATTACCAACACATATCGTTTCTTGTTTATACTTTGTACTCTCTTTGGTCCACACAGATCCATGTGTAGCAAATCCAGTGCTCCGTTGATGAGTGTTCTGTTTTGGACTTGTGTAAAGCTCTAGTCATCTTTCCTTTTTCACAAGCGGCACACAACTGCTCCTTTTGAAATTTTAGAGTTGGTAGCCCTTTAACTAACCCACCTTTTGCTAGGTTGTTAATTCATTAAAATTCAGATGTGAAAGACGACGATGCCATAGCCAAGATGTTTTAGATGTTGCTTTTAACATTAAGCAGACATCCTTTTTCAGATTGATTGAGGCTAGGTCAATTGAGTATTGGTTTTCCCTTTCCCCGCAAGGATTTCTTTTCCTTCTCCAGATCTTATGCTGCACCGATTAGCTTTGAAGCTGACCTCTAATCCTTTATCGCAGAGTTGTCCAATGCTGAACAAGTTGTGACCAAGACCGTCAAAGTAGAAGACTTTCTGAATTGTAATCTTATCGTACACAAGACTCCCATAACCTTTGATCGGACAGAATTGATCATTCCCGAATCTGACCGTCCCACAGAACTTTTCTACAAAGTTAGTGAGTGTTTCTCTCTGTCCGGTCATGTGCTTTAAGCATCCGGAGTCAAGGTACCATACATGATTTACCTATAAGACGAAATAAAACATGAGGTACCCACTTATAGTTGAGTACTTTTGATTTTGGTAAATCATGTAGTTGAATATGCTTTTTCTCATCAGATATGTCTTTTATTTTAGGTACCCACGTTTTAACAGTTCTTTTTGGTATCCACTTTTGTACAGTTCGATGTGGAAATGTTTTTGAAAGTTGGTGCTTTGAAACCTTTTTCTGTTTGAAAGATGGGTCCTTTTTCTTTGGTTGTCATACAAGCTTATCAGATTTTGCATGCATTGATTTACACGAAACAGAATTCAAAGCAATTAAAGCAGTCCGAGAGTATTTAATACAAGATTTATCAGTAAATTTATTATTACAGGCAGATTTTTCAAATTGTCTAATTCTATTTGTAACAACATTTTCCTTCACTCTCCACTCTTGTTTTATACTCTTGTTTTTCTTTTCTTTCTGCTTCTTTCTCCATTCTTGCTTCCGAGAACCTTTCACAATATAATCTGGCATACAAGAAACACGAGAATTAGTGATTTTAGAAACTTGTTTCTTCTGTAAAGGACTCTTACCTTTTGAATTTTGGACCTTGAATGCAATAGAGTCCTTTGTGGAAGATGATTCACCTTTTTCATAGGTAGGAGTCACAAAAGTAACTTTTGTTTTCCCTTTTGTTAGTTGTAAACTTGGTGAATTTTCAGATGATTCCTTTGAATATGTAGATATTCTTTGCAGAATTCTAACAGGTTCTTCAAGGTCATCAACTTGTTTGTTGTGTAAAGGTTTTACAAACTCATCTATTTTAACAAACATATCTTCCAATAAGTTAACATCAGAGTTCATATACAGATCAAATTCCTTTTCAGAGTTAATAGAATCAAGTGGAATTAAAGATGATTGATCTGATATTGTTTTGTTCTCAGGCTGTTTTTGTAACTTTTGTTCCAGAATTTTAAGTTCAGCCTTAAGAGTTTGATTTTCTGTCTCAAATTTTTTGATTTTCAATTCGAGATCAGAATTTATGTTTTCAAGAATTGAAACAGGTAAATATAACTTTTGAGATTTAGTAGCAGATTCGGATAAATCCTTTTCAGAATATGTCTGAATATACTTCTCTTTAATGCAAGTATTGTTATTTGATTCATTTATTCTGTTATAATCAACAAGAATTTTGCATTTTATCAGATCTTAGTCTTTTTGAATCTTCACTTGATTCTATCTCATCTGATGCTTTCATAAAAGTCATTTTTAATCCTAGATTCGTATATCTGACATCATATAAAGTAGGTGAATTTGAAATAGCCTTTGTCAGATATTTAGGATTATTCCAACCAATACCAGATTTAGAATTATAAAATTCTGTATCTTTTGGTTGATTTAAATAGATTGTTTGATCTGTTTGAGCTCTTTTAATAAACTCATCTTCCAATGTCTTTATTTTCTCATAAAGTTTTGTTCTTTCTACAAAAATGACATGATATTTTACAGAATAATTTGAAGCCTCTAATTCTGCCAAATTCAGTTTTTCTTTTAAGTCAGATCTATTGTTATTTAGTTCTTGGATTTTGCATTGAAGTTCATTTGTTTTATCTTGCAAATCTGAAACTGCTCGTAATGCTGATGCTTTATCTTTGGAAAAGTCCAATACTAACGCGTGTTCGTGATCTAGCTTGTTTTCCAAGGAATGAGCATTCTTCTTTTCAGCTTTTAAGGATTTTTAAATTTCTTAAGCATAAAATCCATTTGTGTTAATTTTTCTTCAAGCAAACAGGAATCATCATTTTCAGATTCAGAGTTAGAATTTACCTCCGGTGTTTCTGAACTACCTGATTTCTCTGAATCTGATTCATCAGTCGCTTTGTCTTTGCTGCAGCCAGCATTCCCTATTGCCATCATCGCAAATTCTTCAGTCACTTCATCATCAGACTCTTCCTTGTCCTCATTCTCTTCATTCGTTAACCCAACCCATACTTCATCTTCTGCTACCATTGCTGACTCTCTCAGTTCTGATTCATTGAACACTTCTGATTTCAAGCAGATATGTGCATCTTCAACCAAGATGTCTTCATCTTCTGATAGCTGTAGCCAATGATCATCCTCAGCCATTAGAGCTTTGCCAGCTTCCTTTTCTTTGGCTAGAAGTGCCTTTCTTTTGTAGTATTCAGAGTTTTTGACTACTGGCATTCTGCACCCTTGGGCAAAGTGTCCTGGCTTGCGACAATTGTAGCATTTTTGCTCTGTATCTTTCTTGGCTGATTTTTCAGATTTGTCATATTTTTCGGCTTTCCTTCCACTGCTTTC
The DNA here is from genome assembly GCA_020465985.1 of Centrapalus pauciflorus. Taxonomy (NCBI): domain Eukaryota; kingdom Viridiplantae; phylum Streptophyta; class Magnoliopsida; order Asterales; family Asteraceae; genus Centrapalus; species Centrapalus pauciflorus. The sequence goes on from JAANYP010002836.1 coordinate 275,768, forward strand.
ACCAGAATTTTCATACTTCTCCTTCTTGTCAAACTTTGTTGAGCCAGTCTTGTATCTCATTTTGTTAATTGTTGGCTTTCGATAGATATTTTTCTGAAATGGCTTAGTGAGTAAGGACATTTGTTTTTTCATTTCTTCTATCTCTGAATCTGCGGATGAATCTGATGAGTCTGATTCAGAAGAACTACTGCTTATGACTGCCCATTTTTCCTTCTTCAGCTTATACTTGTATCTCTTATCAACCAATAAAGCTAAAGGGTCAACGGTCTCCTTTTCGGCTTTCTTCTTTCCAGACATTTTCCTTAAAACAACCTCTTGATAGTTGTTAAGGTTCTCAAAAATCATATGGAAATCCATCTCCTCAATGTCTTTCGTCTGTTGGATGATCATTGCATACTTTTCCCATTCTTGGTTAAGTACATTCAGAAATTTGACGTTTATGTCTAGATTGGACTTCGTAACACCGTTCCTTTTCATCTCACTCACTAAACTGAGAAACCGCAAGTAAGTGTTCTCTAGTAATTCCCCCTCTCTTGCTCTAAAATTCTCAAAAGTGATCAGACTGTTCCTTGCTCTATTGGTAGCTGCCCTGTCGGATCCCCTCATCAGCTTACACACCTCACCCCAAATGGATTTGGCTGTCTTCGTGTTTGTCAAGCAGGTGTAGATGTCATTGGGGATAGAAATCAGCAACAACTTCCTTGCGGTTTTGTCTCCCAATTTTCTTTGTTTCTGTGCCTCTGTCAGGTTTGTTACCTCAATAGTTCTTTCCGGAATTTGAGGGTTTCCGGTGGGTACAGCAGGAATTGTCTCTAAGAATACAGCTGTTCCGTCAGTTAATGACTTTAACATTTCTTCGGAGAGATCGTGGAAACTGATAAATTCCAGAAACCCTTCATTGTACGTATTCTCCTACTTATCAATCTAAGAATACAGCTGGTCCGTCAGTTCTCAATACACTGAGAAGATCTTGAATGCAACACCACGTGTAGGTGCTAAACAAATACCGGTGTCGGTCAGACTGAATGAAGTGATTAGCACTAATTCACCGAATAGAGTCCCTACTCAATCTAGGTCAGAACCACAACCTGTCTTTAGGAGTACTACACCTAAGAGGAGTTACACTCCAGTTAGGTCACATACCCCTAACAGACATCAGACACCAGGACAAGCCCAGGGATATAATAGTGACATGCACTATAATAGAAATTATTCTGGGGCTCTACAGCAAATGTCAACCCCAAGGCCAAGAGTGAACATTAATCACTCAGCTCCACAACAGGTTCTTAATAAAAAAACCCAAGTCACCGGAAAGGACAGATAGGTATTTGTAATAGTTCAAGTATGTGGATGAGAATGGTATTACCAAGTCAGTCATGGCTTGTGTTCCCCGTGATAACTAACTCTTTTTCTTTCATGCGCAGGAGTTAACTACAGGTCTTAACAACAAATGGTTCGTAAATAGTGGTTCCTCTCGTCACATGACTGGGGAAGAAGTTGTTGGAATGTATTTTGTTGATGGAATACAAAGTATAGGGTGTATTTTGTAATTAGTTAAAAGTTATAAAATGTATATAAATAGGTGTTTGACTTTCAAAATAGAAATCAGATCTGACAGTTAACATTTTGTACGCATTGAATTCAGAGATAGGGCTACTGTTCACGAAGATTCCATTCTCTATTTTGTAATCGTCCTTCAATCAATATAATCATTCGGTCAGTATTAATTCTTTCTGTTCTTGTTAGATTGTTGATATTGTTGTTTGTTTGTTAAGAAACTAGAATTCACAATTGGTATCAGAGCATCTAGGGCTGAATTTTTTATCTGAAATTGAAAATTACGAACAGTGTTCTTGAATATTTTTTTGAAAAACCTAATAATCATCAAGGGTTTTTATTCTGTTGATCATAGAGTCTGAAAATTGGATCGAAGGAAAAGGATTAGTAGTCGATTCAATTGAATATAATCTTGTTTTGATTCATCAAACACAGAAAAATATCTAGTGATTTTTCTGAAATTTTGAAAAACCCAAAGTTCATCACTGTTTTATTGAAAAAGTCACGTCTAGATCTATTTTTGAACAATCTTATTTCACAAAAAGTGTTTGAAATCATAATCCTTACCTTCGATTTCAATTTGGTTGAAAATGGCTGTGTTTTACGAATTAATTTGAGTTTCAGACTTAAATAATCTGAAAAACTAAGAGACTCGAAATATACTTAGTTTATGTGCAATTCGAGTTGACTGTGCTTATAAATCGAGTTGATAACAAGTGTCAATCGAGTTGGAATTGTTATTCAATCGAGTTGACTTACAATTTTATTCGAGTTGACTCTCAATTCATTCGAGTTGACACTCATTTCATTCGAGTTGAACTGAAATTTAATCGAGTTGATCCAAAGATAATTTCAACAAGAAATTAATAACTAGGAATCAATCGAGTTTCACAGAAGCTTAGTCGAGTTGTACTTAGTCTCATTCGAGTTTAACAGAAACTTAATTCGAGTTTCTCAGAAACTTAATTCGAGTTTCCCAAAAGCTTAATTCGAGTTTTACACAATTTCATTTGAGTTTCACTCAAAGCTAATTCGAGATTTTCACAAAGTTACTTCGAGTTTCACAAAGCTAATTCAAGTTTAACACTAAGTTCATTCGAGTTTAACAAAGAGTCATTCAAGTTTAACACAACATCAATCGAATCTAACATAGAACCAATCGAGTCTTGCAAAGAATCAGTCGAGTATCACACTAAGTCATTCGAGTTTCATCATTGCTTGATTCGAGTTGATTCATTCATCTGACAAGTTCCTTTGCTATAGATTCGAGTTGATTGTACACTGGTTCGAGTTTTACTCATTCTTTGATGGAGTTGATCAACTTATCATTCGAGTTGATCATCTGATTCAATCGAGTTTCACTAATCTTTCTTTCAAAGGTTGATCAACTTTCAACTGTTGATCAACAATTTCAATTTCAATCAAAGTTCATCAGATCTTGGATAGTTTCCTAAATATCAATCACAATGTCAAAAGACGCTCTAGCGATGGGATCAGAGACTAAACCCCCAATTCTCTATCGGGGAGAATACATTCAATGGAGGGAGAGGTTTTTAGAATTCATAAGTTTTCATGATCTGTCGGAAGAAATCTTAAAATGCTTAACAGAAGGACCAGCTACATTCATGGAAACAATTCCTGGAGTACCCACTGGAAATCCCCCAATTCCACCAAGGACAGTTGAGGTTACAAACTTGACTGAGGCACAAAAGATAAGAAAATTAGGAGATAAAACAGCCAGGAAATTATTACTGATCTCAATCCCCAATGACATTTACACATGTCTCACAAACACAAAAACCGCCAAATCCATATGGGATGAGGTGTGTCAACTTATGAGGGGATCTGACAGAGCTGCAACAAATAGAGCAAGAAACAGTCTGATGACATTCGAGAATTTTCGAACACGTGAAGCAGAATTATTGTAAAACACTTACCTGAGGTTTGTTAGTTTGGTAAGTGAAATGAAAAGAAATGGAGTGACAAAGTCCAATCTGGATATAAATGTCAAGTTCCTAAATGTACTGAACCCAGAATGGGAGAAGTATGCCATGATAATCCAACAGACAAAGGATATTGAAGAAATGGATTTTCATATGATTTTTGAAAACCTCAATAACTACCAAGAGGTTGTATTGAGGAAATTATCTGGCAAGAAGAAAGCTAAGAAAGAGACTGCTGACCCGTTGGCTTTACTGGCAGAAAAGAAGTACAAATATAAGCTGAAAAAGGAGAAAAGGGGAGTAGTCAGCAGTAGCTCTTCGGAATCAGAAACATCAGATTCATCTGCAGATTCCGAGATAGAAGAAATGAAAAAGCAGATGGCACTACTAACCAAAGCATTTCAAAAGAAGTTTTACCGTAAGCCCACCAACAATAAAATGCGCTACAAGACTGGCTCGAGGAAATTTGAAAAGAAGGAAAAATATGAAAAATCTGGAGAGAGCAGTGGCAGAAAAGCTGACAAATATGAAAAATCAGATAAATCAGCAAAGAAAGAATCAGAGCAGAATTGCTATAACTGTGGAAAACCAGGTTATTTTGCCCTTGAATGTAGACTGCCAGTAGTCAAAAACTCTGACTACTATACAAGAAAGGCTCTCTTAGCCAAAGAAAAAGAGGCTGGCAAAGCTCTTATGGCGGAGGATGACCATTCGCTACAATTATCTGAGGATGAAGACATACTAGATGAGGATGCTCATATCTGCCTGAAATCAGAGGTTCTCAATGAGTCGGAATTAAGTGAGTCAGCCATGATAGCCGAGGATGAAGTATGGGTTGGACTAACAGATGAAGAGGATGAGGAAAGACAAGAGTCTGAGGAGGAAGAGACTGAAGAAGTTGCGTTGATGGCAACAGGAAAAGCTGATGATAAGGATAATGAAGATTCAGAGTCAGAAAAATCAGATAGTTCAGACACACCGGAGGTAAATTCTATCTCTGACTTTGAAATTGATGATTCCTGTGAGCTAGAAGAGAAATTAACACAGATGGCCTTTATGCTTAAGAAATTTGAAAAATCGTTAAAGGCTGAAAACAAAAATGCTCACTCTTTGGAAAACAAGCTACGTAATGAACATAATTTAGTTTTAGATTTTTCCAAAGATAAAGCATTAGCCTTACGAGCAGTTTCAGATTTACAAGACAAAGAAAAATAACTTCAAAGCAAAATACAAGAACTTAATAATAATATATCTGACCTACAAGAAAAACTGAGAATGGCAGAATTAGAAGCTTCAAATTTTTTTGTAAAATATCATGCCATTTTTGAAGAACGAACTAAGCTTTATGAGAAAATAAAGAAGATGGAAGATGAATTTATCAAAAGAGGACAAACATATCAAACCATATATTTAAATCAATCAAAAGACACAGAATTTTACAATTCTAAATCTGGTATTGGTTGGGAAAATCCTAAGTATCTGACAAAGGCTACATCCAATTCACCAACTTTATATGATGTCAGATATATGAACTTAGGATTAAAAATGACTTTTATGAAAGCATCTGATGAAGTAGAATCTAGTGAAGAAACAAAAAGATTAAGATCAGAAAAAATGCAAAATTCTGTTGACTATAACAGAATAAATGAATAAGTATTAATACTGATATTATAGAAGAGTATATTCAGACATATTCTGAAAAGGATTTATCTGAATCTCCTACTCAATCTCAAAAGTTATATTTGCCATTTTCAATTCTAGAAAAGTTGAACTCTGATCTTGAATTGAAAATTAAAAACTTTGAGACAGAAAATAAATCTCTTAAGGCTGAACTCAAAATTCTAGAACAAAAGTTACAAAAACAGCCTTAGAACAAAAAGTTGTCTGATCCATCATCTTCAACTTCTCTAGATTCTATCAATTTAGAAAAGAAATTTGATCTGTTTATGAACTCTGACTTCAATTCCTTAGAGAAAATGTTTGTTAATATTGATGATTTTGTAAAACCTTTATATAACAACCAATCAGATGATCAAAAAGAACCTGTTAAAATTCTGCAAAGAATTTCTACAGATTCAATAAAATCATCTGAAAATTCACCAACTTTACAACAAAAGAAGGAGAAAACAAAAGTTATTTTTGATACTCCAAAATTTGAAAAAGGTGAATCATCTTCTACAGAGAACTCAATTGCACTTAGAGTCCAATCTTTAAAAGGTAAGAGAAATTTACAGAAGAAACAAGTTTCTAAGATTACTAATTCTCATGTTTCTTCTATGTCAGATTATATTGTGAACGGTTCAAGAAAGCAAGTTTGGAGAAAGAAGAAGAGAGAACAGAAAAACAAGAAAATAAAACAAGAGTGGCGCGTGAAGGAAAATATTGTTACAGATAGAAATAGCAAATTTGAAACCTCTGTCTGTAATAATAAATTTGTTGATAAATCTTGTATAAAATTCTCTCGAACTGACTTAATTGCTTTGAATTCTGGTGCATGTAAATCTTTAATTGTAAAATCTGATAAGCTCGTATGGCAACCGAAGAAAAAGGACCCATTTTCTAAATAGAAAAAGGTTCCACGGTAAAATATTTCAAAAACAGTTCCACCAAGAATTGTACAAAAGTGGATACCTAAAAGAACTATTCAAAAGTGGGTTCCTAAATCATCATCAATTCTAAAGCTAAAAGCCATATCTGATGAGAAAACAAATCATAAACTGCATTATTTACCTAAATCAAAAGTACCCAACTATAAGTGGGTACCTCATGTGCTATTTCGTCTTATAGGTAATCATGTATGGTATCTTGACTCTGGATGTTCGAAGCATATGACCGGACAGAGAGAACACTCACGAACTTTGTAGAAAAGTTCTGTGGGACGGTCAGATTTGGAAACGATCAGTTTTGTCCGATCAAAGTTACGGGAGCCTCGCATACGATAAAATAACCATTCAGAAGGTTTTCTACGTTGATGGTCTTGGACATAACTTGTTTAGCATTGGACACCTGTGTGATAAAGGATTGGAAGTCAACTTCAAAGCTAATCGGTGCAGCATTCGATCTGGGGAAGGTAAAGAAATACTGGCAGGAAACTTGAAAACCAATTTGTACTCCATTGACTTAGCATCCATTAATCTGAAGAAGGATGTCTGCTTACTATCAAAAGCTACATCTAAAACAGCATGGCTATGGCATCGTCACCTTTCACATCTGAGCTTCAATGAATTAACCAACCTAGCAAAAGGCGGGTTAGTTAAAGGGCTACCAACTCTCAATTTCCAAAAGGAGCAGTTGTGTGCCGCATGTGAAAAAGGAAAGATGACTAGAGCTTCACACAAATCCAAATCCGAACACTCTTCAACGAGAGCACTTGAATTGCTACATATGGATCTGTGTGGACCAATGAGAGTACAAAGCATTAATAAGAAAATATAGGTATTGGTGATAGTTGACGACTATTTACGGTACACATAGGTTTTCTTCCTGAGGTCTAAATCAGATGCTACCGAAATCATCATAGACTTCATCCGGAAAATTCAAGTGAAGTTGCAACTTACAATTTAATCAATCCGATCAGATAACGGAACAGAATTCAAGAACAAATCATTTGAATCATTCTTGAATTCTGTAGGAATCACACATCAGTTTTCAGCTGCTAGAACTCCACAACAGAACGGTGTCGTTGAATGAAGAAATCGGACACTGGTGGAATCAGCAAGGACGATGCTGGCGTATTCCAATCTACCATTATTCTTATGGGCTGAAGCAGTTGCAATAGCTTGTTTCACACAGAATCGTTCAATCATCAATAAACGATTCGGAAAGACACCTTATGAACTAATAAATAAACGAATACCTGATATTAAATTTTCTCATGTCTTTGGATGCAGATGCTTCATACTAAATGACAAAGACAACCTTGGAAAATTTAATCAGAAAGCAAATGAAGGTATTTTCATAGGTTATTCAAAGGAATCAGTCGCTTTCCGTGTCTACAACAAGCGAACCAAGAAAGTCAACGAGAGCGTCAACGTCAAATTTGATGAAGGAGTGATAATGGCTTCTGAACATACCAGTTCAGGACCCGACTAACAAGCAGACTTCAATGGAGTCACCTGAAAAGAATGCTGTTCTGAACTAAATAAATTGTTTGAGAATTTTTATGAAGACTACTTTGAGAAGCCCAAAACTAATGTTCTAAATTTGGTGCCTAACAGGATTACTGAAGATCCCGTCGTAGTCTCCGATCATTCTCATCAACAAGTATCAAAAGAAACTGGAGAAGCCTCAACAACAGATGTGCAGTTGCCAACTGAAAGTGTACAACCCATTGAACCACCAAAATCTTCTGAAACCCCCTTAACATCCGAACATTCAGAAACTCCTAACTCAGATACCCTACCAACTACATCTGAAACAATCACCCGACTTACATATTTAAACCGTAATCCCAATCAAGACCACAACGAACCGTATCCACATACTTTCAAGTGGACCAGAAATCACCCAATAGAAAACATTATTGGTGATCCATCTTCTTCAGTTCAAACCAGAAGAGCCACAATAAACGAGTGCCTATTTTCAAATTTTCTCAGCAAAATAGAGCCTAAGAATGTGAAAGAAGCACTTCTGGACGCTGATTGGATTGTTGCAATGCAAGAAGAATTGAATCAGTTCGAACGGTTGAAGGTCTGGAGACTTGTTGAGCGACCTAAAGACAAATCTATCATTGGCACGAAGTGGATCTTTAAAAACAAGAAGGACGAACATGGAGTAATCATTCGCAATAAAGCTCGACTCATTGCCAAAGGATATAGTCAACAAGAAGGGATTCACTATGATGAGACTTTTGCACCTGTTGCACGAATAGAAGCGATTAGAGTGTTTTTAGCTTTTGCTGCTCATAAAAACTTCAATGTTTATCAAATGGATGTTAAAACTGTGTTTTTAAACGTGATATTAACTGATGAAGTATATACATATCAGCCCGAAGGTTTTACTGATCCTTCAAAACCTGATCATGTATATATTTTAGACAAGTCACTGTATGGCCTTAAACAAGCACCGCGTGCTTGGTATAATGCACTTTCAACAAATCTGTTGAAATGCGGATTCAACAAAGGTGCAGTTGACACAACCCAGTTTATAAAATGTTAGGGGCCGGATATTATAGTAATACAAATATATGTAGACGACATAATATTTGGGTCTACAAATCCTGAATTTTGTAAAAAATTCGCATTCTTAATGTCCCAAAAATTCGAAATGAGCATGATGGGAGAAATAAATTTTTTCTTAGGATTACAAGTTTAACAATTGGCTGATGGTATTTTTATTAATCAGTCAAAATATATACAAGACATGTTAAAGAAATTCAACATGGTTAACAGTACTCCTATGAAAACTCCCATGGCTCCGTATTCAAAGTCAAAACTCCATGAGGACATTTCAGGGAAACCTGTAGATGTGACTCATTATAGAGGTATAATTGGGTCATTAATGTATTTAACAGCCAGTAGACTGGATATTATGTTTGCTACATGTGTGTGTGCTAGATATCAGGCGAATCCAAAGGAATCACATTTAACTGCTGCAAAAAGAATTTTAAGATATCTCAAGGGAACTCCAAACCTTGGTTTGTGGTATCCCAGAGATTATTCATTCATTTTTAACTGCTTTTTCTGACGCTGATCACACAGGTGATAAGATGGACAGAAAAAGTACGTCTGGTGCAGTACAATTCTTACGTGACAAACCCGTATGCTGGTCATCCAAGAAATAACACTGTGTTTCATTGTCTACAGCTGAAGCAGAATACGTTGCTGTTTCATCATGCTGTTCTCAGGTGTTGTGGATGAAAAGCCAACTACGAGATTACGGGTTTACACCACAGAAGATACCTATCTACTGTGATTCTCAGAGTGCAATTGCTATTGCATCAAATCCGGTGCAACATTCAAAAACAAAACACATCGACATTCGGTACCACTTTATAAAGGATCATGTTGAAAATGGAAATATAGAATTATTCTTTGTTCCTACTGAATATCAACTAGCTGATTTGTTTACCAAAGCGTTAGATGAAAAAATGTTTAATTTTTTGGTATACAAATTGGGTATGTTGAATCGTTAGATTTAATAATTCAGTAGTTTCAATTTACAATTTTAAATTTATATTTTTATTGATTCTAATCTGATGTTAAATTCTTGAATTTTAAAAGCTCAAATTTTTTGGAATTTAACAAGATCTGGATTGTCATGTGTAGGGGGAGCAGAAAATAAATTTATCTGATTTTGAGAAAATCTGATAAAATTTATCTGATATTTTGTAGGGGGAGCTGAGTTGAGAAATATGATATACATTTGAGGGGGAGCAGCATTATGAAATTAAAGGGGGAGCATTTTAATATTTTTAAATTTTTTTTGTGTGATTAATTTTTTTTTATTTTGTGTGTATTTTCAATTTTTTTTTTGTTTTTTTTTTTTTTTTTTTTTTTGAAAATCAGAAACTTTTTTTTTTGTTGTTGTTTCGTTTTGTTGAAATTTTTTTTGAAAAGATATTGGGTTTTGTTGATAAATGGGTTTATAATTGGTGATTTGAAAGTCGGCCGGTTAAGGTTTTTCAAACATGGGCCGGGTAATATATTCTATAAATTTGATTTCAAATTTCAAATTTACTTTTTCAGAAAACTGACTATTCATCATCTTCATCAAAAAGTTTCATTCACCATTAAGAAACCTCAAAACCCACATATCTTCGACTGATTCAAGAAACAATTTCATCTTATTGTGAGTAAATTCTTTTGTTTCTTGTGTTTTTACATCGTTTATTTCAGTATCAGAATATATATATATATATATATATATATATATATATATATATATATATATATATATATATATATATATATATATATATATATATATATATATATGTGTGTGTGTGTGTGTGTGTGTGTGTGTGTGTGTGTGTGAATGTGTTCGTATTTTCGTATTTGAATGTTCATGGTGAATCAAACTTTCTGTTCATTAAATTGAAATTAAATGTGTGGTGAGCTTCGGTTTATGAATCTGAACATGAACCTGTAAATTCATAGTTCAAATAAAACCACACAACTAGAAATTTGAATTTTAGTTTCAAAAAGTGTCGTGTTCTTCATTTTTCTGAAATTTGGATTTTTAACAACTTTATTGTTGTTTTTTTTTATCAAAGTTCAGTAAAACAAAGATGATTGAAATTGTTTTTCGAATAGGATACAAGTTTTAAATCACTGAAAAAGTCCTTGGAATCAATTTTTGAAAATTCAATGTATAAGGACTTGTCAATAAGTGCATAAGAACTTTCTCGATTGAAGGTTTAATCGAGAAAATCTTAAGCATCAATTGACTTGATTGATTAATCAATCGAGAATTACCAATGTTTAATTCGAGTTGACCAACTTTGTCATTCGAAATATATGAGTTGATCGAGTTGCATGTTTCACCAATCGAGTTGTTCATACTTAGAAAAATTTTCAGTACATGTCTCGATTGTAATATCGCCCGAGAAACCTTATGTTTCATTCGAGTTGTACCTTAGACTTAATCGAGTTGGTCCATATACTATCATGTTTAATTCGAGATTCATACTTACTTCATTCGAGAATTGGTGTACTTCATTCGAGTTGGAATTTACATCCACTCGAGTTCTTTCATGTTATATTCGAGTTTAGTCATTATACATTCGAGTTTATTCCAAGTTTAACTTGAGTTGAACTAAGTCTTATTCGAGAATCATCAAGTCTTATTCGAGAAAGGCTACAATTCATTCGAGTTGATTCATAGAACAATTCGAGTTTGTTCATGTATCATCCGAGATTTTTCTAGAGTCATTCGAGATGGATAAAGTTTCATTCGAGTTTCTATTCAATTTTTTCCTAAGTGTTGGTTTTTTAATGTTTAAGAAGAATGTGACATTTTTTCAAGAAATTATTTTAAATTTGTGTTTTTCTAACATTGGTCTCTGAACGATTGACTCTGGAATCCTGTCAATAATATTTCATTATTGTCTGGAATCACGATGCCTTAAACAGAAAATCACAAATTTTTATAATTTCTAAACAAAATGTTATATTTTTCTACTTTGAATGATTTCATTTGTTTACCTACATTGGCTAACATGGTTCTTATTTGTGTACAGGTTACAAATGGCATCTCCAAGTCATTCCCATAATTCTAATTCTTCCGATTCCCATTCATCTTCAAACCATACACTCGTATCTAAACCTGTCCGATCTGCCTCAGTTACAAGGCCTTCACCTTCAACCATCATACCAGACAATCAGCTTGTAAAACCCAAACATTGCCTTCCTTTCAAAGATAATAACCATCGTTTGGATACCAAAGTCATTAAAGTCAGCCATTCCATCATTGTAGATTTTCTCAAAGGCCATCCTTTGGGATATTTTCTCCAATACAAACCATCTATCCCACAAGTCTACCTTCAACAATTTTGGCATACTGTCAAATTTGTTCCAGCAGATGGTAACCACCATTTCAAAGTTACCATTGATCAGTATAAATCCAAAATTACTTTATCTAGACTTCACCACAACTTGTTTCTACCAAGAAGAATTGACACAGTTAACTTCCCAGAGTTAGCAGATTTTGAAGACTTTGTGTCAGATGAGGAGTGAGTTCATGACCTCATATGCTTGGGTTATTCAAAGCCACTTCCTAAGAGCTCCAAGTTTCATCGCAATGGCTTAAATGGAGAATGGTACACTTTATTCGGTATCATTAATAGGTGCATGACATCTAAGCACACCGGAATAGACAGATGCAGCATACACTGTCTAAGGATCTTCCACGGCATTGCTTTTAATAAACACTATGACTATGCACAATGCATCTGGGAAGACCTGAAGGAAATTGTACATGCAAAGACTACAAACAGATCCAGGAAGTTTGTTCCGCTTCAGAGGTTCATACAAACTCTAATCCGAGGGATCCTCCGAGCTAATGAGAATATTCCGAAGAGAACAAACTCACAAAGATGTCCAGACTACGTGATGATGAGTTTACATGAGGTGCCAGATTCTCCTAATGCAAACATAATGCCTATTCCAGAATCTTTGTTAAAATATGCAGATTCGGAAAGTGAGAATGTGACGATTTATAGGATAGACCATGCTCCTATAGAGACCCAAGAACCGGGTTCTCTTAACCAAGGAGTTATAGGGAGAGAGAAACTTCAGCAAGGGGCTGAAGTTCAGGGAAGCCTACAAGTGAGTGAGGGAGTAGAAGCAGTGAGGGGTGGTGAGGAAGAAGCTGGTAGTTCAGATTCTGAACGTACGTTATCGAATATACAAGAGGGAGCAGAGGAAGGTAGTGATGGTGATGATGGAGATGATCATGATGAGGGAGGAGCCACTTTGATGGAAATTGTTCATATTGCTCAGGAGAGTGTGAGGGATGTCCTTCACCTAGAAAGTCGGGAATTAACCACATCTGCTGTTAGCTCCCCTCTAGGAGTTAGCATTGAAGAAGTCAGTATCCCACTGACAAGTGCACACCCCACCATCCACTCAGTCTCCTCTCAGACTGTTTCAATTGAGCACCGGGATGAAACACAACTTCTATCCGATAATCCTTTGGATTTGATGGATATTGAAATAAGCACACATCTGCCCGAGTGTACAACTTCCATTCAAGCACAGAGTCTAGAACCAATACAGCCTAGGACACTTGAGTCATCTTCATCTGTTGAAGTAAGTGCGGCTGAACTTAGTGTTCCCGCTAGAACATCCTTAGTTACGGAAGCATTCGTTGCTCCGTCGCTTGAAGACGGTGGAAGGCCAGTTAGAGCGACAACTCTGCCAACTCTAAGCACTAGCCACACAGAGGTTCTTTTTACAAGTACCACTGTTGTGACAACTGGAACTCTGAGTGACCCAGTAGTGAATCTTTCCCCATTTGTTACTGAATCTTCACTGAGCCAAGCTTTAAACGCAGCTGTTGCGGGAGTGAACAGTCATGTCTCTGCTCAGTTATCTGAAGTGATGGCACAAATGTCCAATATTCATAAGATTTTTAAGGGTAAGTCAGTGGCTGAGGAATCTGTAAAGCAATCTGATCCACATCAAGCTATAGATGAATTGAGGGAAGAATTGAAAGATTTTGTTTTTGAGCAGTTTGACGAAATGAGAGAAAGAATGATCAGTTTGGAGAGTACAGTGATTACTGCGCTAGGCAACCTGTCTGAGAGGGTAGCGGCAGTAGAGGAGACGTGTAAGGCTCAAGCTTCATCATCAAAACGTAAACATGATGAGCATGATGAAGACTCCGATGATGCTCCTCATGAGGGGGAGAAGAGGAGGAAGCTTGATGAGCCTACACCTGGAATTCTAATGATTACATACCCAGAAAAGGAGGAAGAGGTGAGAGAAAAGGAAGCAGGAAGCTCAAAAGAACCTGCTGATGTTTAAAGTGAGCTGGGATTGATTCTTCATGAAGATGTTCCAGTTCCTTTGAACACTCAGTCAAATATCTACAATTTTAAAGAGTATAACGATTTGGAAGATGACAATCAAGCAGTTCAGGATCAGATGCTAATGACTCAAGGATTATAAACTGAAGGTGAGAAAGAGGAGTATATTGAGTTATCAGAGGATGATGATGTGATTACTTTGACAGATATTGATTTTCAGGCTGAAAGGATTGAAGAAGAAGAAGAGTTTCAAGAAATACTGAAAGAGTCTATACCAATTCCGATGGTTGAAAAGCCTGAGGTTGTTGTTCAAGTGAAAGAGGAAGTTGAAGAGTTTCCAGTTGAAAATGTGATTGTTTATGAAAGAGTGGAGTTGAATGAAGTTGAGGTTATGGAAAGGTTCTTTAACGAGTATATTCTTGCGGATGAGTCGCAGAAACAACACCGACTCAGATTCGAAGCTCAACAGGTGGTGCAGAGGGAAATAAGAGATATGCTCACATTGTTGAATAAGGATGAAATAAGTAAGAAGAAAGTTAAAAAGTTTGAGCTATCTGCAAAAGGGTCAGCTGATTTCATTAAGAAAAGGAACAAATTGCCTTATCTTGAAGATAATTTGGAGAAAATATTTTTTTGTAAGAAACAAGCTCCTTGTACGTTTCTTAAGTTGTATAGAGTTCTGGAGCCGAATATGCCAAATCTTGTCAACTATGCTAGTTTTCTGAGAAACAAGACTCAAGAAGTGGATCAAGTGAAGAGTGAATTTAGGATAGTTGATTTAATCAAAATTGAAAAAGATCGATTCGTTCAGATCTTCTATCCTACATTCACTATCACGAGGGTTGATGGCAATACCTATACGTTCACTGAAGCAGATATGTTTAATATGCATCTGGTCGATATTGAAGATTTATTTGATGAGTTGTGCCGCAACAAGAGAAATGAGCACTGCAGATTTGCACTAAAGACAATTTTCCACTTTATGCATACCAAACTGGTATTGATGTCTGTGCAAGATCTGCAGATTGGTGTCGAACGAGGGATGAGAAAAAATAATATCACAGCTCCGAATCGAGATATCAAGTTTGCAGGAGAATTAAAAGAGTTTCAAGTCATTATGGTGAAGCATCCTGCGGTCATGTACAAAGACAGAAACAAAAAGTTAAGAGCGATGAGGAGTGTTGAACTCAACAAATTTTCTGATGGTACATTACAGAAAGTGTTGAATGGATTGAAGGGAAAGCTGGCTTCGGACAGAAAGAGAAAAACTAAGAAAGGAGCGTTATCTGTTAACGATAGAAGACTAATGGTGGAGTTTATATCAAAGATTGAGTGGAGGCTTTCAGGCCGAAAGAGTGTCAGAAGATTTGAGCAAAAGCTGGGATTATCTACCTGAAGACTTTGCATATTCCATCAAAGGGGGAGATTGTTGGAATGTATTTTGTTGATGGAATACAAAGTATAGGGTGTATTTTGTAATTAGTTAAAAGTTGTAAAAATGTATATAAATAGTTGTTTGACTTTCAAAATAGAAATCAGATCTGACAGTTAACATTTTGTACGCATTGAATTCAGAGATAGGGCTACTGTTCACGAAGATTCCATTCTCTATTTTGTAATCGTCCTTCAATCAATATAATCATTCGGTCAGTATTAATTCTATCTGTTCTTGTTAGATTGTTGATATTGTTGTTTGATTGTTAAGAAACTAGAATTCACAGAAGTCTACTGACGGACTTCAAGGGTGGGAACAAGGGATTTGTGTCATTTGATCGGAATAAAGGAGGAAATATCACTGGAACAGGAGTAGCCACTAATGGGATAATCACTCTTGATCAAGTCTACCATGTAGATGAACTTGATCACAATCTCATTAGTGTCTCTCAGATCTTTGATAAGCAGAATTCAATCATCTTTATTGAAAAAGAAGCGTTAGTGCTCAAGCCGGGATTCAGCATACCTGAAGAGTGGATTATGATGAGAGCCCCAAGGGTGAATGATCTGTACATGATGGACATGAATGTATCAGATTCAGTGATGGGAACGATTTGTCTACTATCTAAAGCTTCAGAGTCTGTATCTCTACTGTGGCACAGACGTATGGCACACTTGCACTTAAGGAAGATGAACTTCATCACGAAAAATGGCCTTGTGCAAGGTGTTCCATTGAAGAGTTTTCAGTTTGAAGACAAGTGTGTACCATGCAAGAAGGGAACACAACACAAGAAGTCACACAAGTCAAACACTCAAAACTCAATCACTTCCACCTCCGATTTCCTGCGTATGGATCTCTTCGGTCCAATCAACAAAAGGACTATAGGTGGAAGTTGGTTTCGTTTAGTTATTACTGATGATTACTCACGTTTCTCTTGGGTTTTCTTTTTAGGTACAAAGGACGAGACAGCAGGCACGCTGATTGGGTTCTTAGACGAAGTCGAGAACTCATACAGGAAAAGGGTAAAACGTATCAGGAGTGATAACGGAACAGAGTTTAAGAATGCAGTAATTGGAGTATATTGCCTAACTAAAGGCATACTGCATCAATTTAGTGCATCTTATGAGCCACAACGAAATGTGGTGGCAGAACGTAAGAACAGGACTTTGATTGAGGAAGCAAGGACTATGCTCTCGGATTCAAAGCTTCCTACCATGTTTTGGGGGGAGGCAGTGAATACTGCTTGTCATGTATTAAACAGAGTCCTTACTGTCAAATCACTAAACAAAACCTGTTATGAAGTTCTGAATAAAAGACCACCGAATTTAATTGGCTTTTAACCGTTTGGGGTGCCATGTACTTTATTGAAAACGAAACATCAACCTAAGTTTGGTGAAAGGCTGACAAAGGATACTTCCTAGGTTATGTTCCTAATTCACCAAACAAGAGGGTTTTTAATATAACAAATGGTACAGTCAAATTTGTTTTTAACATTCATGTAACAAGTTATTCAGATGAACCCCAAAATGGTCCAGAATGGTTATTTCATTATGACTCTGTGTTTGAGTCATTTAACATTCCTTTTAGTGGAAATGTAGATACTATGGAAAACGACATCTCAACCTTAAATCTCAACGACGAGGGTAGAGGTTTTCCAAATACAAGCATTCCAACAACATATGAGAATACAATGACAGAATATGGGCCTCCAGAAAATAATGAACCTGAGTTGCCTACGGATGAGAATCAGACAAATAATTCTACCTCAGAAGATAGTGATCACGAGGAGGAAGTTGTTCCATCTGAAGTCATACCTCCAGTAGGTGAAATAGGATAAAATTTAGGAGATAATCTTCAAGTTGATGAAATTGAGACATCGAGAATAAATAAGGATCATTCGATTGAGGACATCATTGGGAATCTGAATGCAGGTGTGAGAACTAGAAGTAATGTGAATAATAACACAGTGTTGTTATTGATGATCAACTACTCCAAGGCATTTCACACGTGTTTATACTCGTGTTTCATTTCACAAGTAGAGCCAAAGAATGTGCAAATGGCTCTGAAAGACAATTCTTGGGTTGAAGCTATGCAAGAGGAACTTTCACAGTTCAGAAAGCTTGAAGTATGGGAGTTAGTGCCTTTGCATCGTAGAGAAGTTGCTATAGGGACCAAATGAGTCTTTAAGTGCAAAAGGGACGATCGGCGCATCGTTACTCGTAACAAGGCAGGACTTGTAGTCAAAGGGTTCAACCAAGAAGAAGGGATAGATTATAACGAAGTGTTTGCACCAGTGGCAAGGCCTGAGGCTATTTGATTGTCTCTAGCGTTCACGTCCTTCAAAGGGTTAAAGGTATATCAACTCGACGTCAAGAGTGCCTTCTTGTACAGAAAGGTGAAGGAGTTGGTGTATGTCGAGCAACCGCCAGGGTTTACAGATCCCAAGTGACCTGACAGAGTATATCGACTCGATAAGGCTTTGTATGGATTGCATCAGGCACCTAGGGCTTGGTATGAGACATTGTCTACTCACCTATTAGACAATGGGTTTGAGAGAGGGAGAATTGATATTACACTATTCGTTAAGAGGAAAGGTGAAGACATGATACTGGTACAAGTTTACGTGGATGACATCATCTTCGGGTCGTCTAATGAACAAATGTGCAAGGATTTTAAGAAGGTCATGAAGTCTAAGTTTGAGATGAGTGCGATGGGAGAGCTAAACTTCTTTCTCAGTTTACAAGTTGAACAACGAAGAAAGGGAATATTTATTCATCAGACGAAGTATGTCTATGATATTTTAGAGCGCTTCGGGATGGAAGGAACAAAGGTGACAGCACACTTCCGTATTCCGATAAAAGTCAATCATAATCTCGAACCGGGTACCGATAGTGATACTGATGTGGATCCGACTTTATATCGGGCCATGATCGGGTCACTCATGTATTTAACTGCTTCTCGTCCTGATATAATGTTTGTTGTTTGTATTTATGCCAGGTTTCAAGCTAACCCAAAGGAGATGCATATGAAAGCTGTGAAGCGGATTCTGAGATACGTGAAGTCGAAACCGAAGCTGAGACTTTGGTATCATGCTGATGGAGATCTGGAATTGGAGGCTTACACGGATTCAGACTATGGAGGGTGTAGCTTGAACATAAAGTCAACGACGGGTGGTTGTCAGTTCATTGGAGGGAGACTAGTATCCTGGCAATGCAAGAAACAAACTTCAGTAGCCGTATCAACGTGCGAGGCCGGGTATGTAGCTGCGGGTAGTTGCTGTTCACAGGTTCTGTGGATTCAACAACAATTGCGGGATTACGGTTTGACTTATACTCATACTCCCATTAGGATAGATAATCAGTCCACAATTCCCATAACTAATAATCCAGTTGAGCACAGAAAGACTAAGCACATAGACATAAGACATCACTTTATTCGTGAATGTGCTGAGAAAAACTTGATTAAGTTGGTAAAAGTTTCAACGGAAGACAACAATGCAGATCTTTTCACAAAAGCATTTGATAGATCACGCTTTGAGTTGTTTGTCCAACTTAATGGCATGCGTAATCTGGAGTAATCTGACCTCAGTAGATTTTTCTTTCCTTTTAAAATTTTAAGTTATTAGTTTACCTTACTTAAAAATGAAAAACAAAAGAAAAAATAGAGAAAACCATAAAAACCTCAAAAAAGAGAATATTGGAAAATGAGAGAAGTCTTAGATTTATAAGTTCAAAGTGATGAAATTTTGCACAGTCTAACAAACTTTAAGTGTTAAACTTTCACGGATAATGCACCATAAAATCCAAGTGACATACATATTCTTGTCTGATATGTTGGTACGCATAATTCATGAAGGAACTCCTAAAAGCTAATAAAATAATCAAGAAAATGTTAGATGAGTAACTAACTTAGATGTATGACCAAAAAGTCTTAATTTCTATGTTAGAGACATATAGACAATGTCTATTAATGAGGTATGCAAATTTATCTGGGGGATGTATAGCATCATCAAAATACATCTTAAACAAAGAAAGAAAAAGTTTTGTAAAGAAAAGGAGGTCAAAACAAGTCGCTTTGTTGTACGTGAGTACAGACCTGTCACCGTTGTTTTGACTTAAACTAGCAAGATAAGTCACTTTGTTGTACGTGAGTACAAACCTGTCACCACTGTCTTGCTAACGTAAGAGGAACTCTAAGACAAACTAAGACACTCTGTTGTATATAAATACCGAACTGTGTCCGACGTTTGCCTTTTAAAAGTCATATTCATTGTGTGTCTGCCTTGATCATAGAAGTATATCTAAGTATGTGACACGTAAGGTAGTTTCTTGATAAATTAAAAAGGCCAAAGGAAATTCAAAAGTGTTGCATGTTTAAATGGAAAAACATACCGACAATCAACTTGAAGTATATGTTACGACAAACAATCAAAGGAATCAAAAATTCCTAAGTGTGAAAGTGCAACACTGAAAGTGTTTGATACCGCTATTTAATTGAACCTTCTTTGACTTTCTCGCAAAAGTATTCAGTTTTGTGTACTTTTATCTTTAAATTATTGTAATTTAGTTTCTTTTTTAGTTAATTTAGTTTTACTTTATTTTTATTTTATTTTATTTTTATTTTATGTTATTTCAATTTTTAAAATAAATAAGATCGAGGTCATTTACTGGGATGCACTTTAAGTTGGAGAAACAAATTTGCGTGATAATCTGTATGCTTAGTGTGAAATATTTTGTAAAGTTGAAAAACTTTCGAAAAGTTGAAACAGTTGAAAAAGTTGAAATTTTTTCAAAGATCTTCAAAATATCCAAATTAAGTTCGAAGTACCATTAAGTTCGAATCCTCAATCCAACTTAGTTCAGTTCGAACTTAATCAGATAAGTTCAAAACACATTGTGAGTATAAATAGGTCAACAGTGTTCATTTAATGCACCTACACTCGAATTTATACATCTCGAACTTATAAGGGCGGTCTCGAACTTACCTGCGCTCATTCGAACATGTCGCATATTCGATTTTGTGAACTATTCCTCGAAGCTTCCCTTATTTCCATGAACAAACACACAGACTTGGTCATCTAACATCAACAATCACTAAGTAAGTGTTATTTGGGACTGTTAAGGGCATAAAAATCAAAAATTTTGAGTTTAAAATAACTAAAAACTAGGTGGCTTAAATTACTAAGTTTTAGGTTATGAGACTTAAAATTAAGCTGAATAAACTTGATTAGAACCTATTAGGACTAGATTCATTAGTAATTTAAGTCTAAAAAGGTTTAAATCATGAGACTGAAGTTTAAAATGTCGACTTCGAACTTGTTCTACAGGATTCGAACTTGTTCTACAAGTCTCAAACTTGTCAAGTCTTCGAACTTGATTAAAATATCTATAAGTTCGAAGACAGACATGTTCAAAAAGGTTTCTCGAATTTAAATAAGTTCAAAGGTCAATAGACTGTTCGAACTTAAGTAAGTTCGAAAGAACTGTTTTTCTGTAATATAAGTAAATTCGAAGGTGATTAAGTTCGTTCGAACTTAATCAAGTTCGAATCAATTAAAATTTTTCCAAAATTGATTTCTAACATTTTAAACGTTTGCTATGTGTGCAGAAATGGCTGGTCGTGCTTTTTATGACAAGCATAATATGATCATGATGATAAACCTTCAAGCAGCAGAGGCGCAGCCTTATCGTGAAATGTTGGAGTTTCAAGCTCAGTCTAGGGTTGCATACGCATTGACTCACAATCTTACGATCATACTGTCCTATATCCGTCAGTTCTGGTCATCACTTCACATTGACACTTCAGTAGTACCTACACTCCTGCGGGCTACAGTCAGTGGCCAACAGATTTCGTTTAATGCTGATAGTCTGAGAACAATCCTTCAATTGGGCACGACTGATCAGGAAGACCCGATTGATTTTCCTGCTTCGATAAGGCAAGCGGCCTTTCATCGTATGTGATATGCACAGGATCTTACTAAAGCCTCTTATGTAAAAAGTGGCGCTATAGGCCAATGGAGATACCTAATGCACGTTATGACGGTATGTTTTGCACCGAAGAAGGCCGGATTTGACACAATGATCTCCAAGCTTTAGTCAGGGATGATCTCGTTGGTATACAACAAGCCTTTTAGCTTTTCGGGCTTTTTCTTTGGAGAATTTGTCCACCAAATCACCGCTCCTGCACGTGAACGCTTTTTGATGTATCCACGTTTTGTGATGATGATCATAAGGCACTTTTTGCCAGATCTTCCAGTGCTGCCAGAACAAGTTGCAGTGGCAGCTATAGATAAGCAAATTTTTGCAGATTTCCAATCACATAATTCAAGGAGGGCAGAGCAGGTGAGGACCCAAGTGACTACTTTATTCGGAGCCGTCAAAGATCCAAATTTTGTGGCCCCAGATGCAGAAGAGTGGGAAATTGATGAAAAACCACAACAGGAAGCACCGGCTAAACAAGCACCGGTTGCTCAGACAGTTCCGCCTCCACAAACAATGGCAGCGGCAGCTGGGGCTTCTACATCGGGACCCCAGGCTGACCCGAGATTACAAACATTGGAAGAGATTTTGCGCAGGGCAAGGCAGCTCAGGAAAACATATCTGAAGGAGCTTATTAATGACATTTTGGAACCGCCTGCAGAAATGGATGACATCTTCAAAGATATTGAGGACTACCAGCCAGAGCAAGCAGAGGGGGCTGTAGAGTCTGCCACTGATTCAGAATCAGATTCAGACTCTGAAGAAGTCTTACGGGAAGCTGCCAATCCATCAACAACATTTGAAACACATGGCACTCGGCTGGTTGTACGCCGACAGAAGATCAGTCGTCCTGCTTTCAGTCTTCGAGATGAAGATGAAGAAGACGAAGATTTTGTTTTGGAAGAAGAAGCCTTGGTGACTAGGCAACAAAGAGCCAAGCGCCAACGTCTAGCGCAAGAAGCTCCATCCTCCTAAACCGTCGCTCCATCCGCCACAACCACCGCTCCATCCACATCAGCCGCTCCATCAACTTCAACCACAGCTGCCACTACTCCATCAAGATCCACTCCATCAGACGACCAAAGCTTCTCGCAATTGAAAGCTAAGGTCGATCTTCAGACAGTCCAAATTCTACAACTCTTCAGGGCAGTCTCAGAACTTCAACAGCACAACTCACAGTTAGGGCAGCAGAATGCCTATCTACAACAAACAGTGACTGCCCAGCAATCTCAAATTATCACTCTTCAGACCCTAGTGGAGAAAATATTAAAAGATCTTGCAGCTCAGGGGGAGAGTAGTTGCAAGGGAGATGAATTAAGGGGGTGTCGTAGAGACGATGAAGGAGGTGACCCCGGTGCTCAACAGAAGGACAGTGAGCTAGCAGATCCTTCACAACAGACTGCTCAGCAAGCTGATGTTTAGGGGGAACCTGGATCATCAGGCTCAAGAGACGATCAGGGAAAAGGCAAGGCTCCCGAAGCTTCAGAGTTTATTGAACAAGAAATGATAGGAGCCTTGGCCGGATTGGATGATGAGGATGTGAGTTTTGATTTCGAAGACTATATAGATTAAGAGGAACTTGAAGAAGGTGAGTTCATTCCGGTTGATATAGCTGACTGGAAATCGGATAATGAGATTGTGATGGATGAAGAAGATGAAGTTGATGAGCTTGTGATAAGTAAGCAACCCATAACGAGAGAGTATGTGAACGAAGATCAGAGTCCGATAGACCTTAAAATGTTAAATTCTGTCTTGAATGAAGAGTTGGATACTGAGAAATCAGAAAGGGAGCTAACCAAAGAGGAGAAAAGGAGATTATGGTTTAAAGAGGCAGAGAAGAAAACCAACTTGGCATTTAAGAAAAAGATGAAGCTACCAAGTCCGGGAAAGTTAGCAGGCGGGATTCTAAGTTGGTTCTTTGACACAGAACTGCAACTGTTCGTTCTGAAAAGAAGAGATGGGCTATAGTACTTGAGAAGAACGTTGAAAGACTTCAATTCATTGCCAAAATATGAAGTGAAAGACTTGGCCTGGAAAGAATTGATCAACATAGGAGACGACCCATATGCTAAAGTTACTACTAAGATTATAAGAAGGGAGGGTCGGTCTGGAAGGTTCGAAAGGCTTAAGCCAAGATCTAGTAAAAGAGTGGTGGATGAAACAAGAATAGATCCTCTTAGCAGGATACCATGGGCTAAAATGGTTTACAAACCAGTCAGATGCTTGAAGAAGGTTCCATTAAAGACAAAGCCACTGGATATCCTGAAAAATATGAAGTGGTGGTACGTCGACAATGAAACAGCTGAAGCCATAATGGAGGATGAAGACGAGAAGGTCATTTTGAAGGTATATGATCCCTTGCACCTTGTCAACCTGTCTAGGGATGACTTGCAGAAGCTTCATGATCAGCGAATTTCCTATCATGAAGGCTAGAGATTTGAAGGCAGGAAGTATCAGAAGGTTGTTAAAGTTTGTGTGGAGCACGGACTGCGTGCAGGTAGTAGTTTAAATAAGTCTAGTTCTATAGACTAATGAATATCTATCTAGAAGTTATCGTCAATGGGAAGTCTGTTAGTACACCTCGTCTGACGATAACAGTGTAGATATGTAATAGATAGTCATATGTAATAGATGAGGCTTTATTAATACAAGCTATGTGTGTTAATTCACGATTGTGTATGATATCTGCATTTGCATACTAAGTTCTAGAGTATCAAGTTAAGTTCTAGACTATGATGTTAAGTTCTAGAAGGTGCAAATAAGTTCTAGACTGTGAAGATAAGTTCTAAGGTTAAGCCTCGAACTTAAGCCAACCCAGATGAACTTAGTGCAGCTAAGTTCGTAGGGTATTGGGCATGTTCGTGGGCTCTGGCCTAAACGAACTTAACTGGTTTAGTTAGAACTTAACTGGTTTAATTAGAACTTAATCAGTTTTATTATGACAATCTGGGAGTAATTCGTCTTTCAGAGCTTGTGAGTGCACGTACGAGCTAGAAAGGTATTTTAGAGAATTTCTTGGGGCAATACATCGTGTGGGGTCGTTTCTTACATCAGCCAACATCGTGTTCGGCTCCGTGTTCCGTGCGTGATCGATCCATTAAGCGTCTAACGAGGATTCCGTACTCGTTGGATGGCGTCGCGTCAAGATCAGATCCGTAGACGTGGTGACCTTACGCGTCCCGACAACTCAAAGTACATGAGAGAAAGTACCCAACACATGACCAAGAGTTGGCAGTTGTGGTGTTTGCATTAAAGTTATGGCGTCATTATTTGTACGGAGAAAAATGTGAAAATTATACAGACCACAAAAGCTTTAGATACGTATTCACTCAGAAGAAATTGAATATAAGACAAAGGAGATGGTTGGAATTACTAAAAGACTACGACTGTGAAATATTATACCATCCAAGAAAAGCTAATGTAGTAGCTGATGCATTAAGTCGAAAGACAAGTGGAAGAGCTACAATGATCAAGTTGTGTGTCATTGAAGTATGCCTTGATTTCCTAGATCAAGTCAAAGGGAATCAACAAGAAGTCCTCAAGGAAAGTAAGCAATGTGCAGAAATAATAAAAGGGTATGAGAAACAACTAACCATGGACGGGAGAGGAATATTATGCTTCAAGGTAAGAGTTTGGATTCCATCAATATGAGGACTACGAAATCATGTATTGGCTGAAGCGCACAATACAAGGTATTCAGTACATCCGGGTAGTGTGAAAATGTATAGAGATTTGAAAAATAACTAGTGGTGGCCAGCAATGAAAAGAGATGTTTGAAATAAGGTAGAAAAGTGTTTAACTTGTCAATAGGATAACGCTGAACATCAAAAGCCTTATGGAGACTTACAACCGCTCGAAATTCCGGAATGGAAATGGGATCACATCACAATGGATATGATGCCATATGGATGATAGTTGACCGTCTAACCAAGTCAGCCCACTTTTGACCCATTAAAGAGACTTTTCTAGTTAGACAAACTAACACGGCTATACATAATGGAGATTGTATCCTTACATGGAGTACCAGTATCCATAGTGTCAAATCGTGACAGTCGATTCACCTCAAAGTTCTAGAGGAGTTTTCAACGAGAGTTAGGTACCCAGATAAAAATGAGCACTGCTTACCATCATCAAACAGATGGACAAAGTGAACGCACAATTCAAACATTAGAAGATATGTTGCGAACTTGCGTAATAGATTTTGGAGGGAATTGAGATGAACATCTGCCATTAGTTGAATTCGCTTATAACAATAGTTATCATTCCAGCATACAAGCAGCACCATATGAAGCATTATATGGACGAAAGTGTCGGACACCATTGTGCTAGTATGAGGTTAGAGAAAGAAGACAATTGGGCCCAGAATTAATACAAGAAACAACAACCAAGGTAGACCAAATTAGAGAACGTTTGAAAACTGCTCAGAGTCCTCAAAAGAGTTATGCTGACAAGAAAAGGAGAACTGTAGTGTTCCACCCCGGCGATCGCGTTTTCTTGAAGGTATCCCCTTGTAAAGGAATTGTAAGATTTAGAAAAAGAGGAAAGCTAAGTCCTAGATTTATTGGGCCATTTGCAATCACGGAACAAATTGGCAATGTGGCTTATCGTCTAGATTTACACCCAGAATTAGGAAATCTGCATAATTCGTTTCACGTGTCAAATCTGCGTACGTGTTTGTCCGATGAAGTGAAAAAGGTTACATATAAAGATGTACAAGTGAACGAAAAGCTAGCATATGTGGAAGAACCTGAAGCTATCCTTGATAGAAAGATCAAAGTGTTACGAAACAAAGAGATTCTGATTGTAAAAGTCCAGTGGAAGCATCATAAAGGATCAGAAGCCACTTAGGAACCAGAAGCTAACATGAGGAAACATTATCCAAAAATTTTCAAAATCTAAATTTCGAGGACGAAATTTTCTTAAGGGGGACATGATGTAACATCCCGAAAAATTCATCAAGCGAATATCAGGTAATTATTAAAATGTATCGGATTATGTATATAATGATAATAATTATAATTATAAAAAGGTGCTAAATATATATTTATGATAGATGAGGGGGGTTATATGTAAATAGATGGTAGATTGAGGGTGGAGAATGGAAATGTGAACATGTGAATTCACCAAATTGACGTGTCGGTAAAAGGAAATTGTTTCGATAAAATAATCATCTGACAAAGGGCGTCGGTAATATGTCCGCATATACGCAATTTACGTTGACGGTCGAAAATTTTAGTCTATAAATAGATGCATCTCATTCGAATGAAAATCGTATTAATACTCATAAATATCACTATTAAACAAAGAGTCATATATTGAGTACTTTTCTACTTCTTTCTTACGAAATTCTTATAACCGTTTCTGGACTACTGTAAGTTTCTAATCACTTCCACTTTGAGCCTATCATTCTTTTCATAATGCTGAATCATTATATTAGACTCTGTGATGTTTGTATGATTTATGCTATGATTTAGTAATTCTTATGATATTGGAATTGTGACGTTATTTATAAATTTAAAGTTACATATTTTTAGAATATGCATAATAGTTGTTGGTATGACTTCGTGAATATCAACGTAATGATACTGGTAATATTATAAAAATGATATAGCTTTTTGAGACGGCAATATAATGACACCAAAAATGGCGAAGCCTTTTGTGATGGCATGAAGGATACTTCTCTGTGATTTATTCGGGTAATAATATACCAGTAAATTTTATAACGATAAATGGATGGAAAAGATTTTATGAAAATAATAGTATTTAATTTCGTTCACAAACATATCCATTTAACTCGGGTATGAAATGAAGAAAAATCAATATTCATTGTATCATGGTTTCTTCACAGCTTTCAGTTGCAGGCCGCTGTATTATTTTTACAAAAATATATTTATACAAAAATGTTATTTTTATACATTTTCTTGCCAGTTATAAATTATTTTTGAAACACATTATTCCACCCCAAGTGATTAGTACTTGTTGGGTGTTGTCGCTCCCACCCTTACAATTTTATACTCAGGTACTGAGGAAGGAACCTCTAATGGCAAGGGAAAAGAGAAACTTTATGATTAATGTGTCTATGTTTTAATTCCTGAATTATGTATCATGTATTTCCGTTGAATAAGTTGTACTAAAACACTGTTGGAGAATAATAGTTGTTATGTTCTTTCACCACGAGTCGATCCATTGTATGATGAATTTGACTCCGCCCCACATACCATATTATATAAGGTATTGATACAGTAAGGAAAGTGAGGGATGTCACATGTGTGTTCTTGGTGTTTCGGTGTGTGTGTTTGTGCTATGCTGATTCTGAGTCATTAATCTGATTGATAGTGTGTTTGCATTCATTTTGGTCATACACACAACAGTTAATTTGATTTTGAACATCAAAGGTTTCGAAGTTTCTTCACTGACTGTAATCTAGATTTTTGAGACATGATTGTTGTTTTTTGGACAAAGTTCACTAAAGGAAAAATGTTTAAAATCAATTTTCGATTAAAGAAAAAATAAATGATTAGGTCTAAACATACCTAGAATTAATTGTTAAAATTTTAAGTGGTGTTTAGGACTTAAAAATGTTGAAATAAGGTTGAACTCAATCACAACTTGATTCGAGAAAAATTTAGTGTTGTTCGAGTTGGTTGGTAAAGACTTCGAGAAAGTATTGTTTGTTAATCGAGTTGGTTATGTTTTATTTAATCGAATTGGGACTTAGAAAATCTTATCATCAGTCTCGATTGAAACATGGCGCGAGAAAAGTTAGGTTTTATTCGAGTTGGTTCAATGTTTTAATCGAGAAAACTCATTTGTCATTCGAGTTTGTTAGCAAATGACTTCGATTTTTTTTTTAGTTCTTTCAACTCGATTCTCAAGTCTTGCAATAAAATCCTTTATTTAATCGAGTTGGCTCATTCTTATGTTCGAGAATGTTCTTATTTCATTCGAGTTGACTTCCAAAGACACTTGGTTATTTTTGAGTTGTGTCATCTTGATTCACAAGTCATTCGAGAAAATCCTATCTTTTATCGGGTTGAGTCAATGATGTGTTCGATAAAATACTTATTTCGTGCGAGTTGATTCCTAAGTTATTTGATAAAATTCAAGGATCATTCGAGTTGGATGTTATTTCACTCAAGAAACATCAAGTTATATTCGAGTTTGATGTTACTTCATTCGAGAAACATCAAGATACAGTCGAATTGGGTCCTTAGGTCATTCGAGTTGAGTTCAATATCATCCGAGAAAGTTCTAGACTCATTCGAGTTTATTCTTTCTTCATTCGAGTTTCAGGCCAATTTTTTCTAAATTTTTCTAAGTGTAGTGGACTTTTTAATTTTTCAGAGAAATTTCACATTTTTCAAGAAATTTTTAAAATTTGTGTTTTATTAACATTGGTCTCTTAACGATTGACTTTGGAATCCTAACAATAATATTTTAATATTATTGTTAGGAATCCAGATGCTTTAAACAGTAAAATACATATTTTTCTAATTTCTAGATAAATGTTTTATTAATCTATCCGCAGGATTCAATTTGTTTACCTGACATTTCTAACATGTTGTTAGTTTTACAGATTACAAATGGCATCGCAAGCCCCCAACCAAAATTCCAGTTCATCAGATTCCCAGTCATCCTCAAACCATACACTGGTCTCAGAACCAGTTAGATCAGCTTCTGTTATCCGACCATCACCTTCATCACCAGTCCCCAATACACAATTAGTCGAACCCAAATATTTCCTATCCCTTCTTGATAACAATCATAGATTTGATCCCAAAGTCATTAAAGTGAGTCATCCTATCATAGTTGACATCCTTAATGGTCACCCACTTGGATATCTTTTGAAGTATAAACCATCCATTCCTTTGGTATATCTGAACCAATTTTGGCATACTGTCAAGTTTGTACCTGCTGAAGGAAATCATCACTTTAAAGTGACTATTGATCAATTCAAGGCTAAGTTCACACTTGCTAGACTCCGTCACAACTTAATTCTTGTCAAGAAGAATTGATACAATAACTTTCCTAGATATGGCAGACTTTGAAGATTTTGTTTTGGATGAGGAGCTATGTCATGATTTAATCTGCTTGGGCTACTCAAAACCATTGCCAAAAAGCTCAAAGTTTCATCAAAATGGGTTGAATGGAGAGTGGTATACCCTGTTTGGCATTGTCAACAGGTGTATGACTTCTAAGCATATGGGAATTGACAGAGGTAGCATTCATTGCTTACAGATCTTTCATGGAATTGCATTCAATAAAACACTATGACTATGCACAATGCATATGGGAGGATTTGAAGGATGTTGTGTTGGCCAAAACCACACAAAGAGCAAGGAAGTTTGTGCCGCTTCAACGTTTTCTCCAAAATTTGATCAGGGGTATTTTGAGAGCTAATGTGCAAATCCCAAAGAGATCAAATGCTTAGAAATGCCCGGATTACGTGATGATGAGCCTTCACAGTGTTGCAGATGCACCCAATGCATATGTTATGTCGACACCTGAGTCATTACTTAAATATGCTGATCAAGAAGCCGAAAGTGTTAGAAATTATAGAATTCATCATGCTCCTATAGAAACCCAGGAACCGGGTTTTCTTACCCAGGGAGTTCTAGGTGAGCAGGAACTTCAGCATGGGGCTGATGTTCAGGGAAGCCAAATTGAGATTGAGGGAGCTATGGAGCAAGAGAGGGGTGGTGAGAGGAGTTCTGATTCTGAAAGAACATTATCAAATATAGCTGAAGGAGGTAATGAGGGTGCTGATGATGATGATGATGAAGGAAATGATGATAATTTGCGTGGTGCTGCACTGATTGAAATATTTCAACCCCAAATTGATATTGTTGAGATTTCTAGGATGAGTGTGAGGGAGATCTCAAGCCCAGAAAGCCAGGATGTAGCCACAACTGCTGTAAGCTCCCATATAGGAGTTAGCATTGAAACAGTCAGTTTCGCACTGACAATTGCACACCCTACCAGCCACTCACATTCTTCCCAACAAGAAGGTGTTTCATTTTCTCACCAGAATATTACACAAGATCTATCCTTAAATCCTTTGGATTTTATGGATATTGAAACCAGTACACAGCTGTCCGAGTGTACAATTTTTAATGCACAAGTAGAAGATCCTATACACTCTAGGACACATGCGTCGACTTCATTCGTTGAAGTAAGTGCAGAAGCACTGAGTGTCCCTGCCAGAACAACCATAGTATTGGACGCATCTGTTGCTCCTTCACTTGAAGTGGTTGGAAGTCCTACCAGAGAGATCTCAATGCCAACTCTGACTGTTTGCCACGCAGAAGTTCTTTTTACAAGTTCTACTGTTGTGTCAACTAGAAGTCTAAGTGACCTAGTGGTTAGAATGTCACCCTTTATAACTGAGGATAAACTAAATGAAGCTATTGGTGGTGTAACAGCACAGATGACAAACCAGTTCACTAAAATGATGAGCCAAATCTCAAATATTCATAAATTGCTAAAGGGAAAGTCTATTGCTGAAGGGGTTAAAGAAAGAGATCCACAACAATCTATTGATGAGCTTAAAGATTTTTTTATGATCAGTTCGATGAGATGGGGGAAAGGATGATTGGTCTAGAGTCTACTGTTATCAGTGCTTTGGGAGCAATGTTAGAAAGAATATCAGTTGTTGAGCAAACCTGCAAAGCTTAAGCTTCTGCTCCTACAGAAAACATGATGAGCATGATGACGACTCCGATGATGCTCCTCATGAGGGGGAGAAGAGGAGGAAGCTTGGAGAACAGGATACTGGACATCTGATGATTACCTATCGTGAGAAAGAAAAAGAGACAGGAGGAGAAGAAACTGGGAGCTCAAAGGAAAAACCTGTTGATGCTCAGAGTCAACTGGGATTGATTCTACACGAAGATGTTCCAGTTCCTTTAAGTATTCAATCAGGTATCTACAATTTTGAAGAGTATGATGACTTCGATAATGTGGAACAAGGTCAAACATTAATGATTGAGGGGGTTGGGAAGAAGTTGAGATATCAGATGATGATGATATGTTTGACTTAAATGATATATCTCTAAGAGCAGAAAGGTTAGAGGAGGAGGAAGATCTGGTTCAAGAAATTTTGAAGGATGATGTACCGACACCAACGGTTGAAAAGCCCGAGGTGACAGTTACAGTCAATGAAGAATTAGATCCCTTTACAATTGAAAATGTGATGCCTCCTGCAATGAAAGAGCTGAATAAAGTGGAGCTTATGGAGAAATTTTTCAATCATTACATTTTAGCTGATGAATTTCAAAGACAACATCAGTTGAGGTTTGCAGTTCAGGAGGTAGTCCATAAAGTAATAAATGACATGCTAACATTGCTAAATGAAGCTGAAGTGAGAAACAAAAAGATCAAAGTGTTGGATTTGTCTGCTAAGCAAAATGCAGAATACATCAGAAAGAGAAATAAGCTTCCGTTCTTAGAAGATCATCTTGAAAAGAAGAGTTTTTGCAAGAAGCAAGCACCATGTACTTTCTTGAAACTTTTTAAAGTCTTAGAGCCGAATATGCCAAATTTGGTGAATTATGCCTGTTTTCTACAAAACAAAGCTCAACCAGTTGAAAAGGTCAGAAGTGAATTTAGAATAGTAGATATGTTGAAGATTGAAAAGGATCGATTTGTGAAAGTATTTTATCCTACATTCACCGTGACGAGATCTGATGGGAACAAATATGTCTTCACTGAAGCTGATATGTTTGGTATGAATTTGGTGGATATTGAAAATCTTTTTGACAAATTGTGCATAAATAAATGCGATGAAAATTGTAGATTTACACTAAAGATGTTGTTTCACTTTATGCACACCAAACTGGTGCACATGTATGTGCAAGATCGGCAAATTGGTGTTGAGAGAGGTATGAGGAAGATCAATATCACTGCGCCTAATCGTTTTATCAAGTACATGGAGAATTTAAATGAATTTCAAGTAGTAATGGCTAAACACCCCGTTGTGATTTACAAAGACAAAGATCAAAAGCTGAGAGCTATGAGGAGTGTAGAGCTGAACAAATTTTGTGATGGGACATTACGAAAATGTTGACGGGATTGAAAGGTAAACTAGGTGCTGACAAGAAGAGAAAGACAAAGAAGGGTGCTTTAAGTGTTAGTGACTATAAATTGATAGTGGAATTTATTTCAAAGATTAATTGGAGGTTATCAAACAGAAAGAGTATTCATCGATTCGAGATGAAGCTTGGGCTACCAAACTGAAGACTGATTATTTTTCATCAAAGGGGGAGATTGTTGGATATTATTTAGTTGATGAAAAATATTAAGTCTAGGGGGCTTTTTGTAAATACTCAATAGTTTAATTTGTATATATAAATAGAATTTACTGGTACTGTAGATAGCTCTTTTGACTTTCATTTTGCACGGAATTCATTGCAAAGCTAGGGCTACAGTATTCTTCATCATTCTCTCATTCTGTAATTCCAAATTGTGTAATATAATCATTCGGTTAGTGTTTCTCATTGTTCTTAATTGTTTAATGTTTTATTGTGATTGATTAAATGGAATATCAATAAGAATTTTGTAGACAAATTCTGTGGGACGGTACGGTTTGGTAATGATCAATTTCGTCCGATCAAAGGTTATGAGAGTCTGGAGTACGACAAAATAACAATTCAAAAGGTTTTCTACGTTGATGATCTTGGTCATAATCTGTTCAGTATCGGCCAATTGTGCGATAAAGGATTAGAAGTCAACTTTAAGGCTAATCAGTGTAGTATTAGATCTGGGGAAGGGAAGGAAATCCTTGCTGGGAATAGGAAAACCAACTTGTACTCCATAGATTTAGCCAATATTAATCTGAAGAAAGATGTATGCTTACTGTCCAAGGCAACATCTAAAGTATCATGGGTGTGGCATCGATGTCTATCCCATCTGAACTTCAAAGAATTAACCAATCTAGCTAAAGGTGGTTTAGTCAAAGGGTTACCAACTCACCGATTTCAGAAGGAGCAGTTGTGTGCCGCTTGTGAAAAAGGGAAGGAGCAGATGCATTAACTGGCAGGCCTTGGATGAAAAACACTACAAGCCAGTCAAATGTCTGAAGAAGGTTCCATTGAAGCCGATGCCACAAGATGTTCTAAGTGACCTTATGTGATGGTATGTAGATAGCGAGATAGGAGAGGCAGTGATGGAAGACAAAGAAGAAAAGGTGATTTTGAGAGTCTACGATCCCTTGCACTTAGTCAACCTATCTAAGGATGACCTGTAAAAACTTCATCATTAGCCAATCTATTTTGATGAAAATTGAAGATCTGAAGGCAGGAAATATCATAAAGTTGTCAAGGTTTGTGTTGAACAGGGTCTTCATGTAGGTAGCAGTTTAAATAAGCCTAGTTCTATAGAGTAATGAATATCTACTAGAAGTTATCGTCAAGGGGGAGTCTGTTGATACACCCTGTGTGACGATAGCAGTCTAGATATGTAATCGATAGTCATATGTAATAGATAGGGCTTTATTAATACAAGTCATGTTTGTTTGTTCATGATTGTGTATGGTGTTTCGATTTGCATGTTAAGTTCATGACTGTGAAGATAAGTTCTTGAGGTAATGAACTTGTGAGAATATGTTCTTAAGGCATAGGCCACGAACTTAAGTCACACAAGTTCGTATCTGCATGGGCTTGAACTTGTTAGTTCGTGGGCTTGGGCCATGCACGAACTTAAGAGTTATATTATGAACTTATTTGTGTAATTAGAGAGACTTTTGCAGAATCACGAAATCAAAGTTTGTCAGAGTGCACGGACGAACTAGAGAGTGTTTTCAGAGAGTCTAGGAGCCGATACAATGTGTGTGGTCGGTATCCTATCGGCTGGCATTTTTGTTCGGCTCCGTGTTTCGCGCGTGATCGATCCATTAAGCATCTAACGAGGATTTCGCACTCGTTGGACGATGTAGCGCCTTGATTCGATCCTTAGACAATGGACCTTACAAGTGGTATCAGAGCCTATTTTGAATGTTCTTCGTGTTCGTCACGTTTTGTTGAACATTCATAGGGTTTCTTGGCATTATTACGGATAAATCATGTTCTTTTCGAAGTTTTTCAGTGTTTTCGAGCAGTTTTTCTAGCCAATATTCATCCTAGTTAATCTATTCAGTAGAAATCATTGTTTTTAACCTTAAAAACATTGATTTGATCTAAATTTTTGAAAAAGTTGAATTTTTGGCCTTCACGAACTTGTCAGAGATTCGGACTTGTCTGAGATTCGAACTTGTCTGATTAGGGTTCCTTCGAACTTGTCAGAGATTTGAACTTGTCTGATTAGGGTATCACAAACTTGACTAACTTCGAATTTATCCTTCTCGAACTTTCCAGTTTCAATCTAGGGTTTCACGAACTTGAGGTTTCTCGAACTTAGTGATCTCGAACTTAACTTTAAACAAATTTAATTTGGTAAAACGAATTAAATTAAGTCCGTACAAACTTGATTTCAAATTTATTTTAAAATTAAATAATTAAGTTCAAGAACAGAAAGTTTTACGAGAATGTCAAGTTTGCATAAGTTTTTGGAAATGGATCATGAAGTAGGCAAATCAAATTCACCACCCAAGCTAATGAAAATTGAAGACTACTACTGGTGGAAAGATAGGTTTGCGTACTTTGCTAGATTCAATGATATGCGTATGTGGATATGCATAGACGAAGGATATGTTCCTCCAACAATAGAGCTTGAAGGCAGACATAAGGTTTTATCATATCAGCAAATGAACGATGATGATAAGAAAATCTATGAAGCTGAGAATCGGGCTATGTCTTCAATAAAGATGGCTTTACCATTGGAGATTCTGCATACTTTTAAGCATCATAGAACCTCTAACGAGCTCTGAGAAGCTCTAGAGAGGAGGTATGAGGGAAATCCGAGGGTAAGGAAGGGGAGGACTGAAATGTTGAAACAACAATTTGCTATCTTTAAAGGTCTGAAGAACGAGAACTTGGATGACATAGTCACAAGGTTCTACCATCTGTTGACCGAGCTTGATAACCACATGGTTGAGTATCAAGAAACTAGAAAAGATAGAAAAACTTCTAGATGCGTTACCAGCAAAGTGGGAGATGTACACTGCACAGATAAAGCATGATGAAGAAAAGTTAGAAACTCTCACTCTGGAAGAAGTCATCGGGACTTTGAGAGCATATAACTTTAAAATGCAGAAAAAGGAGAGGGAATTCGATCAGGTACAAGATCCTGAAATGTACTTTGGCAAAGCTAAGCCAACAACTTCTAGTGCATCTACGTCATGGGCTACAATGTTCTATTCTGGAGAAGAAGAAGGCTTACCTACATAAATAGAAGAATTGTGTGGTAGGGCATTTCTAGGGTTCTCAAAACCAGGAGATCAACCACAAAGTTCAGGACCTTCAACTCAGGGATACATGGAAATGCCTATGAGTGCCAAGACAGCAGAGGAGCAGTTAAAGCTTCTAGCATCGTTCATGGCAGCATATGGTAACTGCATTCAGGGTAAGATCAACGACCCAGCTTTATGGGAAGAGGATTATGATCAGGTAGACCCTGATGACTTAGAACAGATGGACCTGCAATGGAAACTAGTCATGGTCACGTAGAGGGTTAAACAGTTTGTGAAGAGAACCGGAAGAAATCTCGGTGTGAGCAACAATGTTGGGTTTGATAAGTCAAAGGTGAAGTGTTACAACTGTCAGGGATTGGGATGTTTCGCTAGAGAATGTCAGAGGCCGAAGATGGAAGACTATCAGAATCTGGGACGGAAGAATTCAAGCAACTCAGGAAATCAAGCAGCAGTGGCTGGGTTGCTGACAAACGTATCTTCTAACAGGCAGTTAGATGGTACTTATGATTGGAGTTCTCATCCGGAGTCTAATGCTAGAGCTTTTATGGCTGAAGTAACCTAGACTGATAGTGGAGCTGGAGAGGAAAAGCAGGAGGACAACCAGCAGTCCGAGACAAATCCGTTGATTCTAGAAAAATCTGAGGAGCTGACTACACTGGAGTTTGCAGCTCAGATGGCCAATGTGGAATCGGATCGGAAAAAGGTAATCCTCAACTTTTCTACTTTTCGTGATTTATGTGTTTTAAGTACTACGTTAAATGATAAATTGAACTTAGTGCTAGAATCACATTCATCTATGACAGCTCAAATCCAAACTTTAAAATCTGACAATGCTAGTCTTCTAGAATTAAGGAAGATCTTAGGGCCAAGATGAAAGTTGATGCTCAGGATGTGATAGTTCTAAAAGATAAATTGAGCGAATAATGTGTCAGGATAGAGCTAATGTATGAGCATGTAGAATCCATGACCAAAGAGATTACCCTTAAAGATGTAGCACTAGTAGAAGCAAGGGTTAAAGTTGCTGAGGCAAATAGTAAGATTGAAAAGTTTAGGAACTCTTCCTTGAACTTAGGCAAGATCTTATATTCGCAGAGACAGTCTAAGAAACCAATCGGCCTAGGATATCAGGATGTGCCTCCACCTTTGAACAATAACTATGTGCCTATCCCTTAGGATAAGACTAATGAAACGGTAATATCAGAGGACGAAAAGTTAACTGAGACGCCTAAAGTATTAACTGCTAAAGTGGCAACAAAAACTCCTCACGTTAATAAAACCGTAACGTTTGTGCAATCTAGTAGTATATCACAACTAGAAGAAGCAAAAACTTTAAGTGATAAGAAGCAAGAGGAGTTGAATAAGACTGTTGATACAAACAAACCAGACATTAGTGAGACCCCTAAGTCAATGAGTGCTTATAAAAAGTCTATTGACAAAATGTCTTGCTTTAGATCTCATGAAAAAGGTCATGTTGCATCTAGTTGTCCCTATAAGAAACCAGAGTCTACACCGATTGTAGGGAAACCAAACCAACCAGCCTTGAAATCAGTGCCTTGTGTTGCAAGCACGAGTAGTTCTCAAAATATTGAGAAGAACTCGAATGCAACACCACGAGTAGGTACTAAACAAATACCGGTGTCAATCAAACAAAATGAAGGACATAGGACTAATTCACCGAATAGAGTCCCTAATCAATCAAGGTCTGTCCCACAACCTGTCATTAGGAATCATACACCTAAGAGGAGTTATACTCCAGTTAGGTCACACACTCCTAGCAGACATCAGACACTTGGTAGAGCTCAGAGTTATAACACTGAAATTCATTATAACAGAAACTACTCTAGAGCTGAAAAGCAAAGAACAAACCAAAGGCCAATAGTGGATATTAATCACTCAGGTCCACAACTGGTTCTTGCTCAAAAACCCAAGTCACGTGAAAGGAGAGATGGGTATTTGAAAGAGTTCAAGTATGTGGATGAGAAGGGTATTACCAAGTCAGTTATGGCTTGGGTTCCCGGTGATAACTAACTCGTTTTCTTTCATGTGCAGGAGTTAACTATAGGTCTTAACAACAAGAGGTTCGTGAATAGTGGTTGCTCTCATCACATGACTGGGGAAAGAAGTCTAATAACAGACTTCAAGAGTGGGTATAAGGGGTTTGTATCATTTGCTGGAAATAAAGGAGGCAATATCACTGGATCCGGAGAAGTCACTAATGGGACGATCACTCTTGATCAAGTCTACTATGTAGAAAAGCTTGATCATAATCTTATTAATGTATCTCAGATCTGTGATAAACAAAATTCGGTCCTCTTTACTGAAAAGGAAGCGTTAGTGCTAAAGCCAGGATTCAAGATACCTGAAGAGTGGATTATGATGAGAGCCCCAATGGTGAATGATCTATACATGATGGACATGAACATAGCAGATTCATTGATGAGATCTATACGTCTACTATCAAAAGCTTCAAAGTCTGAATCTTTACTGTGGCACAGACGTATGGCACACTTGCACTTAAGAAAGATGAATTACATCACAAAAAATGGCCTTATGCAAGGTGTTCCATTGAAGAGTTTTCAGTTTCAAGATAAGTGTGTTACGTGCAAAAAGGGGAAACAACATAAGAAGCCACACAAATCGAAGACTCTGAACTCAATTTCTTCCACCTTCGATTTGCTGCATATGGATCTTTTCAGTCCAATCAACAAAAGGAGTATAGGTGGGAGTTGGTACTGTTTAGTTATTACTGATGATTACTCACGATTTTCTTGGGTTTTCTTTCTAGGTACAAAGGACAAGACAACATGCACGCTGATTGGGTTCTTAGACCAAGTTGAGAACTCATACGGGAAAGGGTAAAATGTATCAGAAGTGATAACGGAATAGAATTTAAAAATGCAGTAATTGGTGTATATTGCCTAACTAAAGGCATAATGCATCAAAGTGCACCTTATGAGCCACAACAAAATGGGGTGGCAGAACGTAAACACAGGACTTTGATTGAAGCAACTATGCTCTCGGATTCAAAGCTTCCCACTATGTTTTGGGGGAGGCAGTGAATATTGCGTGTCATGTGTTAAACAGAGTACTTACTGTTAAATCATTGAATAAAACATGTTATGAAATTCTGAATAAACGACCACCAAATTTAACTGGCTTTGAACCATTTGGGGTGCCATGTACTTTATTAAAAACAAATATCAACCTAAGTTTGGTGAAAAGGCAGACGAAGGAGACTTCCTAGGTTATCTCCCAAATTCACCACAAAATAGGGTTTTTAATAAAACTACTGGTACAGTAGAAATTGAGTTTAACATTAATGTAACGAGTTATTCACATGAACCCCAACTTGGTCCAGAATGGTTATTTGATTACGACTTCGTGTTTGAATCATTTAACATTTCTTTTAGTGGTGATGCAGGAACTGTGGAAAACGACTTCTCATCCTTAAATCTTAACGACGTGGATAGAGTCATTCCAAATTCTAGCATTCCCACGACATCTGAAGTTGTATCGACAGAAGATGGCTCCCCAAAAAATGAAAAACCTTTGTTGCCTACGGATGAGAATCAGATAAACAATTCGGACTTAGAAGACAGTGATCACGAGGAGGATGTTGTTCCGTCTGAAGTCACACCCTCATTAGGTGAAATAGGATCAAATTTGGGAGATAATCTTCAGGTTAATGCAATTGAAACATCGAGGGTAAATAAGGATCATCCGATTGAAGACATCATTGGGAATCCAAATGCATGTGTGAGAACACGGAGTAGTGTGAATAATAGCACGGTGTTGTTATCGATGATCAACGACTCCGAGGCATTTCACACTTGTTTATACTCGTGTTTCATTTCACAAGTTGAGCCGACGAATGTACAAAAGGCTCTAAAGGATAATTCATGGGTTGAAGCTATGCAAGTGGAACTTTCACAGTTCAGAAAGCTAGAAGTCTGGGAGTTAGTGTCTTTGCCTCAAGGAGAAGTTGCTATAGGGACCAAATGGGTCTTTAAGTGCAAAAGGGATGATCGGAGCATAGTTACTCGTAACAAGGCAAGACTTGTGGTCAAAGGGTTCAACCAAGAAGAAGGGATAGATTATAATGAAGTGTTTGCACCAGTGGCAAGGCTTGAAGCTATTAGATTGTTTCTTGCCTTTGCATTCTTCAAAGTCTTCAAAGTATTCAGCTAGATGTCAAGAGTGCCTTCTTTTACGGAAATGTGAAGGAATTGGTGTATGTCGAGCAACCGCCTGGGTTTACTGATCCCAAGTATCCAGACAGAGTATATAGATTGGATAAGGCTCTGTATGGGTTACATCAGGCACCTAGGGCATGGTACGAGACACTGTCTACTCATCTCTTGGACAATGGGTTTGAGAGAGGGAGAATAGATAGTACACTATTCATTAAGAGGAAGAGTGACGATTTCATTCTGGTACAAGTTTATGTGGACGACATCATTTTTGGGTCGTCCAATGAACAAATGTGCAAAGATTTCGAGAAGGTTATGAAGTCAAAGTTTGAGATGAGTGCGACGGGAGAGCTGAACTTCTTTCTCGGTTTACAAGTTGAACAACGAAAGAAGGGGATGTTCGTTCATCAGACGAAGTATGTCTATGAAATTTTAGAGCGCTTTGGGATGGAAGGAACAAAGCTTACAGCACACTTCAGTAGTCCTAATCAAGTAAATCATAATCTCGGACCGGGTACAGATAGTGACACTGATGTGGATCCGACTTTATATCGGGCCATGATCGGGTCACTCATGTGTTATACTGCTTCTCGACCTGATATAATGTTTGCTATTTGTATATGTGACAGGTTTCAAGCTAACCCTAAGGAGATGCACATGAAAGCTATGAAGTGGATTCTGAGATACCTGAAGTCGAAACCGAAGCTGGGACTTTGGTATCATGCTGATGGAAATCTGGAATTGGAAGCTTACACAGACTCACACTATGGAGGGTGTAGCTTGAACAGAAACTCAACAACGGGTGGTTGTCAGTTCCTTGGAGGGAGACTGGTGTCCTGGAAATGCAAAAAAACTTACTTCGATAGCCGTATCAACATGCGAGGCCGACTATGTAGCTGCGGGGAGTTGCGGTTCACAGGTTTTGTGGATTCAACAACAATTGTGTTATTACGGTTTGACTTATACTCATACTCCCATTGGGATAGACAATCAATCCACAATTGCCATAGCCAATAATCCGGTAAAGCACAGTAAGACTAAGCACATAGATATAAGACATCACTTTATTTGTGACTGTGCCGAGAAAAACCTGATTAAATTGGTAAAAGTTCCAACGGAAGAAAACTTTTCGGATCTGTTCACAAAAGCATTTGATAGATCACGCTTTGAGTTGTTAGTCCAACTAAATGGAATGTGTAATCCATAGTAACCTGACCTCAGTAGATTTTCTTTCTTTTTATATATTTTTAAGTTATTGGTTTATCTTATTAGTTAATTTACCTAAAA
Organism: Centrapalus pauciflorus; assembly: GCA_020465985.1. Classification (NCBI taxonomy): domain Eukaryota; kingdom Viridiplantae; phylum Streptophyta; class Magnoliopsida; order Asterales; family Asteraceae; genus Centrapalus; species Centrapalus pauciflorus. The sequence continues at coordinate 316,970 of JAANYP010002836.1, forward strand.
AAAGGGGAAAAACAAAAGAAAAAAGAGAGAAAACCGTCAAAATTTAAAAAAAACAGAGAATATTGAAAACATGAGAGAAGTCTTAGAGTCTAAGGTTCAAAGTGACGAAAGTTGGCACGGTTTAACAAACTCTAAGTGTTAAACTTTCACACGTAATGCACTAAAAATTCTAAGTGAAATACATGTTCATGTTCTGATATGTTGGTAGGCATAAAACATGAAGGTTTTCCTAAAAGCTAATAAAAAAATCAAGAAAATGTCTTATGTGTAACTAACTTAGATGTATGACCAAAAGGTCTTAATTTCTATGTTAGAGGCTCACATACAATAATTATGAACTTGTATGTAAATTAATCTGGGGGATGTATGGCTTCATCAAAATACATCTTGAAAAAGAGCAAGCATGAAATGTAAAGAGAGTCAAAACAAGTCGCTTTGTTGTATGCAATTACAGACCTGTCACCGTTGTTTTGACTCAATATACCAAGATATGTCGCTTTGTTGTACGTGAGTACAGACCTGTTACCGCTGTCTTGTTAAAATAAAAGAAGGATGCTCTACCCTAAGACAAACTAAGACACTCTGTTGTATGTAAATACGGAACTGTGTCTGATGTTTTTCTTTTAAAGATGATTTGCAAATACCAAAAAGTCATAATCATTGTGTGTCTGTCTTGATCATAGAAGTATGTCTAAGTGTGGGACACGTAAGGTAGTTTATTGATAAATAAAAAGGCCAAAGGAAAATCCTAAGTGTTGAGTGCTTAAGTGGACAAACATACCGACAATCGACTTGGCGTGTATGTTACAACAAACAATCAAAGGAATAAAAAATTCCAAAGTGTGAAAGTGCAACACCGAAAGTGAGTTGACAAAGCTATCTGATTGAATCTTCTTTGACACTCTCGCAAAAAGATTTAGTTAGTGTGTTTATATCTTTAAATTTCTGCAATTTAATTTTACATTATTTTATTTTTATTTTATTTTATTTTAGTTTATTTTAGTTTATTTTTTTTAATGTATTTTAGTTCATTTTCTTTTTAATAAATAGGAACGAGGTCAAATTACTTGGATGCATTTAAGTTGGAGAAACAAAATTGTGTGATAATCTGTTTGCTTAGTGTGAAGGATTTCGTAAAGTTGAAAAAGTTCCGTAAAGATCAAAAAGTGGCAAAAGTTGAAAAAGTTGAAATTTTTTCAAATGTTTTCAAAATTTCACTTAAGTTCGAATAAGACCTAAGTTCGAAGTTCAGTTCCAAACGAACTTATGATTGGTTCGAACTTATCTCAGCCATGTTTGAGGCACAGTAGGGGGTATAAATAGGGCACACATCATTAAATTCGACCATCTACTCTCGAATTTAGTTTTTACGAACTTATTAGGGCGATTATGAACTTGCTTCCACGACTTCCAACTTGTCGGTTTTCTCGATCTTGTGTCTTGTTCCACGAAGATCCACACAATGCAATCTCGATCATACACTTAACTTTTGTTGTTTTAACTCACAAACCACTAAGTAAGTGATTATTGGGACTTTTAATGGTGTGAATATCGTGTATTTTAGGTTTAAAATGACCGAATACTAAGTGTTCTTAAATACTAAGTATAGGGTTATAAAACTTGAAATAAAACATCAATAAACTCAATTATACTATTTTAGGACTAGATTCATTGGTCTTTTAAGTCTAAAAGGTATTAAAAAGGAGGTTTTGATACTCAACAGGCCGACTTCGAACTTGTTCAAACAAGAACAAGTTCGTAGTTCATCAGGAATACAAACTTAGGGCAAAATATCTACAAGTTTGAATGACTTTGGACTTAACTAAGTTCGAGGTGATTCAAACGAACTTAAGTCTAAGTTCGAATGTGATTATGTTCGTAGGGCTTCTTAGAGTCAAACGAACTTAACCTTAAGTTCGAAATTCATTAAATTTGTAGGGCATTTGAATCACACGAATTTACACATAAGTTCGAATGACTTTAAGTTCAAACGAACTTAATCAATTTCGAATGGATTCAAAAATTTTACAAATTTGATTCTTTCAAAATTTAACTATTTGTTGTGTATGCAGGAATGGCAGATCGTGCTTTCTTCAATAAGCACAATATGATAATAAGCATAGACCTCCAAGCGGCTAAAGCACGGCAGTATAGAGAAATTTTGGAATTTTTGACACGATCAAGGATCGCTTATGCATTGACTCACAACCAAACGCTTATAATTCAATATATTCGACAGTTTTGGGGAACTTTACCTGTGGATAGTTCCGTAGTGCTCCCAGTTCTGAGGGCTACTGTCAACGGGCAAGGGCTTGCATTTTCGGCGGACAATCTGAGGGAAATTCTACAATTGGGGACAGTCGAGCAAGAAGATGGTCCATTAGATTTTCCGGCTGCGATAAGGCAATCGGCCTTCCAAAAAATGGGCTATGCGCAAGACATAGATAAAGCTTCGTATGTGAAGAGTGGGTTAATTTGACCGTGGAGATATCTAATGCATGGCATGCTCGTTTGTTTTGCGCCTAAAAAGGCTGGTTTTGACACGATGACATCCAAGCTCCAGTCAGGGATGATCTCGTTAGTGTATAACAAGCCATTCAGCTTTTTGGGATTCTTTTTTAGAGAGTTTGTACATCAAATAACGGTGCCAACCTGGGTTAGATTCTTGTTATACCCGAGGTTTGTGATGATGATAATCAGGCATTTTTTTCCTAATCTGCCACTGTTACCCGAAGTGGTGGTTGTCGCAGGCATCGACAAGCGAATTTTTGAAGATTGCCAGAGCCATAATTCAAGAAGGACAGAGAATGTTAGGCCCCCACTGACTCCATTATTTGGAGCTCTGCTCAACCCAAATTTTGTTGCCCCAGAAAGAGAAGAATGGGTAGCGAATGAACAGGAACAGCACGCACCGGCTCAACAAGCATCGGTTGCTCAAGTTCAGCCTCACCCAACAACGTCAGCGGCAGCTGTGGCCACCACATCGGTAGCACAGGTTGACCCGATTCAGCAAACGTTAGAAGATATTTTT